>CM076579.1:367866340-368466340 GCA_034641835.2 Pinus albicaulis
TGATGCAGGATCACCTTTTTTTTTTTAGCACATTTTTGACACTAATATTTTTATCTATGAAGGATGAACATTTGTTTTAAAATGTTAGTGATTTTCATGCTAATTTTGAAACGTATTGATGCAGCGTCAACCTTTTTTTTAGAGTGGTGATTTCATGTTGGTAATAAAACACAAAACGTATATATATATATATATATATATATATATATATATATATATATATATATATATATATATATATATATATATATATATATATATATATATATATATTTGTATGTATATATAAACGATAAGTATTAAAAAAAACGAAATTAACTCGTAAAAATAAAAAATTTAAAGAAAAATAAATAAAAAAAACGAAAATATTCGAAAATTATATCAAAAGAAATGACAAAATTTGAAAAAAAAACACATAATTTAAAGAAAAAAACAAAAATTAACCAAAAAAATTAAAAAAAACACATCAAAAACATAATTTTCTAAGTTATTTAAAAAAACCATATAATTAAAAAAAAATTTGAAATAGAAAATTTAAAAGTAATTTAAATTACAAAATTAAAATTTAGATAAAAAAAATAAAATACAAAAAAGAAAAAATTAAATTAAAAATAATAATAATAGGAAAAAAAATACAAATTTTAAAATTAACAAAAAAAAACAAAAAAAAAAAAAAATTAAAATAAAATTAAAATAAAAGAATTAAAATAAAAGAAAAAAAACTATCATTAAAAAACAAAAAAAATGAAAAAAACCACGTGCAAATAATTAAAAAACAAATATCCATAAATTTACTGTTTTTTTTTTTAAATGAAACAATTTATAAATTTAAAAAATGAAAAACTAAACAAACTAAAGGATTAAAAAAAATAATAAATTAAATTAAAATTTAATAAATTTAATAAGTAAATTTTAAATTTTAAAAAATAATTAATCTAAAATATTAAATTTTAAAACAAAATTAAAAAAACAAAAAACAAAAAAAATTAAAACAAATTAAATTTAAAATAAAAAATTTGAATTTAAAAAAAAAAAAATTAATTTTTTGAATTAAAAAAAAAAATAAAAAAATCAAACTAAAAAAAAAATATTAAAAATTACAAAAAAAAAAAAAATGATCGTGGTGGTGCCGCCAATCGGCCTCCCACCCATGTGGCGATGGAGGCTAACCGCTAGGTGGGCTGGCGATTCTGGGAATCGCCCTCCCGCGACAGGAGGGCGATTCTGGGAATCGCCCTCCCGCGACGGGAGGGCGATTCTGGGAATCGCCCTCCCGCGGCGGGAGGCCAATTCCGGGAATCACCCTCCCGCGGCGGGAGGTCGATTCCAGGAATCGTCCTACTGTGAATCGGCCTCCCGCCGCGGGAGGCCGATTCCAGGAATCACCCTCCCGCGGCGGGATGTCGATTCCGAGAATCGCCCTACTGTGGCGGGAGGCTGATTCCAGGGATTGCCCTCCCACGGCGGGGAGGCCGATTCCGGGAGTCGCCCTGAGGCCAATTTCGGGAATTGGCATCCCACAGCGGGAGGCCGATTCTGGGAATCGCTCACGGCAGGAGGCTGATTCTAGGAATCACCCTGAGACCGATTCCACGAATCGCTCTCCCGCGGCAGGGAGGCCGATTCTGGGAATCACCCTAAGGCCAATTTCGGTAATCGCCCTCTCGCGGCGGAAGGTCAATTCCGGGAATCGCCCTCACACTGCGGGAGGCCGAGAGGCCGATTCCCAGAATTGGCCTCCCACCCACCGGCCAGCCTCCGCTGCCACCTGGGCGGGAGGCCGATTTGCGGCGCCACCACGATCAAAAATACTTTTTTTTTATTTTTTTTATTTTTAATATATTTTTTTTTTATTTGATTTTTTTTAATTTTTTTTAAATTAAAAAAATTTAAAATTATTATTTTTTTAATTTAATTTTTATATTTGAAATTTAATTTGTTTTAATTTTTTTTTGTTTTTTTTTAATTTTTTTTTTCAATTTTATTCCTTTTTTTTTTTAATTTCTTTTTTTCTAAATTTTGTTAATAATTTTTGTTAAATTTTGTAATTTTTATTTATTTAATTTTTTTTTTAATTTTTTCATATTTATTTTTTTATTATTATTAGATTTTATGTTTAGTTTTTTCATTTAATTTTTTAAAATTTAGTAAATTTTGTATTTTTTTTTTAATTTATTTGAATTTAATATTTTTTTTTTAATTTTTTAATTTTTTATTATTATTTTTTTAATTACATAAAATTTTTATATTTTTTTATTTCAATTAAAATTGTGTATTTAAAATTAGATTTTTTAAATATTTTCAAATTAATGTGCTTTTTATTTTATTTTATTTTTTTTCTAAATAAGCTTAATCTATTAATCAACAGAAACACAAATATATACATCAGGAGTTAACCAGGACTGGGCCTGAGGACGAGGCCTGTTGAGAAAAAATTCATAATTTTAGCACTGCCCTCTGAGGGAAACCAGTGCATAGACTGATCCAGCAAAAGAACCCACGCAGGGGCATCATTTATGTCTAGAAAAAATCCTATAAACCTTTGACCAAAACCAGAAAAACATACAGAGACATTTTGCATACTGAAGACAGTGCCATAGCAAAAAACCAGGAACAGAGGAGGCTTACTCGTCCGATTCCTCTTCCTCGAGCCTGCACCAAAACTCATCTGGTTCACCATCAGAATTATAAAGGTCCTCAGTGGAGTGAATGACCTTTTCAGCAGCTGGGGTGCGCTGTCCATCGCCCGGATGAGGCTGGTGCTGAGCGTTTGCAGTGGCACGGTCGTGAATTGTAGTTTGCTGCTCATCCTGTCACAGCTCAATATCAACATTCATATCATTGCCATGACTAGCTGCTTCCTCGGTGATGGCTCTGTCCTGCTCATGCATATCTTCATCATTCTGCCCAAATTGACCATCCCGCCCTTCATCAGCGGGAGCCTCATCGTGAGGGGACTCACGGAAAACAATGGTGACCGAGGCTGTAATGCGAGGGCGATTAAGCACGCTTTGGAAATAGAAGTGCCTGGTTTGAGAATGTGTAGGTGCGTTCTGGCGATTGGTATGCCATTGCTCAGACCAAAGAATTCGACCACGAGAAGCTTGAGAGGTTCTAGCAGAGTCAAGAAAGTCTGCAGCAGAGGTGCTGGAGGACGGGGAGGAGCGCCTGATCAGTCTCCGGGAAGAGCCGCGACGGCACCTCATTCTGTGCCTGAGACGAGGCATGCTGTCAATTGGAGCGGGAGAGCTGGAGGTGTGCTGAAACCCAAGCTGAACGTTGGTCAAATGTAAGAGCGGAGGTGCGATGGAAGCTCTGGGCAGTTTCTCAAACCAATTCCCAGACTCACGCATGCAATTTCCAGCAATGGAAAAATGAAGATTGTCGCCAAGCTCAAGGCAACCATGAAGCCTGGTTCTCTTGCCGGTGACTGTGTGCTCGGAGGAAAGCCGCACAATGGGCGAGCAATACACCGCTAAAGGCCTGGGGAAGCTGCTTCTAGTTTGCTCGTTCTCCATCCCATTTTCAAGAACCTCAAATCTACTGCCGTCCAGCTGCATTAACCTCTCCATTAATGGAGTAATCACCATGTCCTGTTTAACCTGCATAGAAAAATCTCGAACCTCACTATTGGAATTGTGAACCGCAACCAGCTTTAATTGACTTAAATGCATCACGCTTGAGTTCAGATGCCATCGGACATTTGCAGGGCCATGTGGCCGCCGTCTCGCCGGAGTGTCGTCTGTCCGACGCATTCCTATCGCTATATTAACCACCCGCATCCGGGTTTTCTGCATCATGATGGAGCAGCAAGTAGTATTCCTGTCGTTGTTCCTCATTTTGAAGAATCTCAGGTGTGCCTGTGATAAGGTTGTGTTCACTGTCGACTCCAGCATTGGCTAGGAAATCGGCTACTCTGTTTCCTTCCCTTCTTATATGCATAAAAGTGATTTCCCTGTTGTTGAGGAGCCAATCCTCAATGCTCTTCAAACGAGCTTCCAATCTCCAACTGTGGGCAATTTTCTGCATGTGGGCTCCGTTGAGAAGCTGTTTGGACATGTTGATGAGGATTTGAGAATCCCCTTCAATTTCCAGAGGATGAAGGTTTAATTGTTGAGACAGAATAAGACCCTGATAGAGACCTTCTAGCTCTGCCGAGTTGTTTGTGTCCCATCCGATCTTGCCCAAGTATATGACTGAGGGAGTGCCTTTGTGGTCTCTGATAATGCCTCCGAACCCTGCTTTGCCTGGATTACCTTTAGAAGCCCCATCAAAATTGAGTTTGAAGGCGTGCTCCTGAGGGGGAATCCATATTCTCTTGCTGTTATCATCTTGATGTGATTTACTCCTTGGCTCTGAAAGTTGAAGGTGAAATCCCCAATTGTCCCAGATGGTTTTTTCCTTAGCCATGGTGGGAAAATCACTGATATCCCAGGAGTGCAGATTGAGGGATTCTTCTAAATTGTGACAGAATGTCCTCCAGATAACTTCCAAAGGAGTGCTTTGGTCTCTGAAAATTCGTTTATTTCTTTCCTTCCAGATGGTCCATAAAAGTAACCCCGGGATAAGGCTCCAAAGTTGGTTGAGTAGTTCACTGGTATAGGGGTGTTGATGCCAATCTCTTATGGTCTTGATTAGATCTTCTGAGGGTCGGCAGTTGCGTTGGCATCTAAAGCTAACTTTTTCCCATAATTGCCTTGCTATAGGGCATTCATTCAACAGATGTTTCTGCGTTTCCGCTTGGGCCCAACAATTGGGACAAATGGATGGGCCTTGAAAACTTCTTTTGATTAAGTTATCCCATGTAAGAATTTTTTGATGCCCGAGAAGCCACAGGAATATTGAAACTTTTGGCCATATCCAAGGATTCCAAATTTTTTCCCATAGAGGATCTTTGGGTCCTGGATCATGTGTGATTAACCTGTAAGCTTCTTGAGAGGAGAAGGTGCCTCTGGGCATGTAGCCCCATCTTAGAATATCCTTATAAAGTGAAACCCTGGTGCATCGTCTTTTGAGCTCAGAATTTAGAGCTACCTGATCCTGTTCCTCAATGTGTCCCACAATGTGATCCGCCAGTTTCCATTGTCGATACCCCTGTATTGCATTATCTTCCCAATATTGATGAACCGTTTCTGTTTGCTGTCTGTCCCAATCCGGTCTAGGGGGAGGGCTGTAAGTGTTAGTAATCTTTGGGAATTGATCCCAAGCATCTGTCCAGAATCTTGCATGTTTCCCATTCCTCAGTTCCCAGAAGCTGTGCCGCTGGATCAGGTGAAAGTGTTGTTTAGCAGCCGTCCATATTAGTGAACCTTTCTCCGTGGGTGTGAGCCGAATTAGTTCCTCCGGAGGTCTATGGTTAGCATATTTTGCTGTCCAGATAGTTGCCCAAGGTTTGCTGGGGGACTTTAGCCAATTCCACCAGATTTTTGCTCCCATGACCTCATTGCTGTGGGCAGGATCTCTTAATCCTAAACCTCCTTGCTCCTTAGGCTTGCAAACCAAAGACCATTTGACTAAAGCCCATTTGTTGTGAGAACCTTTGGAGCCCCATAAAAATTGCCTTTGCAGAGTTTTAATTCGCTTTAGTACCCAATTGGGAGCTGCCAAGATTGAGAAGAGATACAGAGGCATGGCTTGTAGCACAGATTTTATAAGAATAATCCTGCTTGCAGTGTTAAGAGTCCTGTAGGTCCAAGAGGAGAGGCGGGCATCAATTTTGTCAAGGAGATCACGCCAAGATGAATGTTTTAAGGCTGAGTCTATGAGAGGCGCACCAAGGTATTTCGAGGGCAGAGAGGCTATGGAGAATCCAAGGATTCGGGCAATGGCTCTTTGGGTGTAGGGAGGTGTATGGAAGAAAAAAAGCTGGGATTTGGCATTGTTTATGCAGGCTCCCGAAGCATCCAAGAAGTCGAGCAAAAGAGCGTTAAGGCGTGTGGCTTCTTGCACAGAAGGATATCCAAAAACCATATTGTCATCAACAAATTGTTGGTGTGTGATAGCAGGGGAGTGGTGAATAGAGATTCCCTGGAGATGGTGGGAGTGAAGGGCATTTTTGAGGTGGCGCCCCAAGCCTTCTGCCATTAAGACAAAGAGGAAGGGAGACAAGGGGTCCCCTTGTCTGATACCCCTAGTGGGAGAGAAAGGACGAGAGGGGATACCATTGATGAGAATGGAGAAAAAAGCGGAGGAGATAAGATTATGAACCCATCTAATCCATGTTGGAGAAAAGCCAAAAGCAAATAACACTTTCTGGATGTACGTCCAACTTAATCTATCAAAAGCTTTTGATAGGTCAATCTTAAGAATCATACCTGCTTGTTTAGTCGTTTTCAGGGAGTGAATGACTTCATGCGTAAGGATAATGCCGTCCAGGATCTGTCGTCCTTCCACGTACCCAGCTTGCTCCTGTGAGATGAGGAGAGGCAAGAGCGGTTTGAGTCTGTTGGCTATGACTTTGGAGATAATCTTGTATATTATATTGCATAAAGCAATAGGGCGGAATTTGTCCGGCGTGCAAGAATCCTCTTCTTTTGGTATTAAAGCTATAAAGGTAGCATTCAACGATGGGAGGAGCCAATGCGGCGAACGCGATTCTTCCACAACCATCCAGACCTCTTCCTTAATCAGATCCCAAAATTTGTGAAAGAATGTGGTGGTGAAGCCATCCGGCCCCGGAGCCTTTCCTTCTTTGAGTTGTTTTACTGCAGTGTCGACCTCCATGTGTTTAACAGGGCTAAGCAGGAGTTGGTTGTCCTGTAGGGGTTCTTGATGCATGGCTTGGAAGTGATTGAGGAGGACCTGCTCTATCTTCTCATGTTCTTCCACCTTCTCCCCTTCTGTATTCTTGATGAAAGTAATGTTGTTATTCATGCGCCTTTGAATGGTTGATCTGTGGAAAAATTTAGTGTTTCGCTCTCCCTCTTTCAACCATCGGATGCGTGATTTCTGCCTCCATAGGATTTCCTCCTGCTTAGCTCTTTCCTCCATCTACGCTCGAAGCTGTTGTTCTTTTTCCAGGTCTTGATCTGTGCATCCTTCCAGGATAAATTTTTGCTGGAGGTCGGCCATCTCTTGGTGTAGCTGCTTCTGTGCTTGAAAGATATTACCGAAGGTGGATTGGTTCCATATCTTGATTTGACCTTTCAGGTGTTTTAGTTTTTGTTGGAATTTGAACATCTGCGACCCTTCTGGCGATACAAAGCTTTTCCATGTTGAGGTGATGAGGTTATTGAATGCATGGTGATTTAGCCAAAAGGATTCAAATCGGAAGGGGCGACGCGCAGTTTGACCCATCCTTAGCCATTGAAGAGAAATTGGCCAATGGTCAGACCCCTGAAGAGGGATGATAGAGGCAGAGAGATCACCCCCTATGTGAATTGCGTTGTCTGAGATTAGAAATCTATCCAGCTTGGGGGCAATGTTCTGTCTTGTTGTTCGTCGATTGCTCCAAGTGAACGAGCCATTGCAGAATTACAAGTCTATTAACTGTTGGTTTTGTATGAAATTTTTAAACAAGCTGCTTTCTGTTTCCAGTTTGGGTCTTCCACCCCTCTTTTCCTCCAGCCTAGTAATCATATTGAAATCACCTCCAATGAGCCAGAGGGGGTGTATCCTATTCTGGGTGAGTCCTGCTATAGTATTTAGCAGAGCAGATTTACTCATAGCGTCCTGAGGAAAGTAGACGTTAGTGAGATGGCCATGAATATTGGTGCCTAATATGTGAAAAGTGGCCTGAATAAGATGGTGAGAGGCGTGAAAGTCTGAAAGGGAAATAGTTTGAGGGTTCCAAGCTATTGCTAGTCCCCCTGAGGCTCCCTGTGCGTCAACCGCCACTGTTTGACAGCCGGGCCAAGCTTTGGAAAGAATGTTTCCAATCACACTGCTATTGCACTTTGTTTCTTGCATGAAGAATATCTGAGGCTTCTCCTGCTTGATCATGTTCTTTATCATTCTGTGTTTTCCAGGACAGTTGAGTCCTCTAGTGTTCCATGATGTGAGCTTCATGATTCACTGTTTGGGAGGGGCTTATAGAACTTTGTCAATTTAGCATATCTTCCAGAATCAACCAGTATTTTGCCTACTGTGATTGTTCTCTCCAGATCTGTTTTCTGGCCTCTTTTCTTGGAGTCTTTCTGGATTGTGTTGCCATCCCATTTGCTGCCTGGTTGGATCCCCAGCGCTTTCTGTTGGAAGGCTCTTGCTATTATTACCTCCAGTGTTTCTAGCTGATGTGCTTGTATCTTGTCAAATTCTTTTCTTCTGCATGCTCTCTCAAGCTCTAATAAGTCAAGCCCTTCCAGATCTACGCTTTCTGGCTCTTCATCCATGAGCTGAACTTGACTGTTGCCTGCCTCCGGATGGTCTTGAAGGCTGTCCACTTCCATTCCCATAGTTTTCCCTTCACTTAAAGTGAAAGGATCTTCCACTAGTCCAAACTGTATATTTTCAGCCAGAGGTGTAGATGTGGTGTTCTTAGTAGAGTTGGGGATGGTGGTATTGTCTTCAGGGGTAGTGGTGGATTCCACTTGAGGTGTTTGATCCGGGATGGTGTTGAGGACTTCGAAGCTGTTACTAGAGGGAGGTACAAGGTTGACAGTAGAAGTGGGTTTTTTCCCCTGAGGTGGCTTCTTATTGGATCTTCTGCGACTAGTCACCTTGGTGAAACCATCTGGAGAAGACGAAGCTGGGCTGTCCTTATTCTTTATGGAGGCATTGAGCGGACAATCTCTGAAGAGGTGTCCATGAAGGTGGCATCTACGGCATCGGAATGGTACATGCTCGAAATCTAGGGGTTGAATCCACTCATAGTCATCGTGAAAGATGCTTACCGAATCAGGAAGAGCTTGGTCCAGACGCATGTAGACGCAGATGCGGGCGTACGATGTATATCGTCTCAGCTTTGTTTCCTCCGCTATTTTTATAAACTCTCCGAGTCTGCTTCCAATGTCCTGCAGGGATTCTTCATCCCAGTACTCCAGCGGTAGCGAGTACATTCGTATCCAGACTGGTGCCCAGCTTAGGTCTTCGTTATCAGGATTGAACCTCTCCACCCAATCTCTCAGATATAGTCCATCGGAGTTGAGGAAGTAAGGTCCTCCATCGAGTACCCTGTTTCGATCCTCAATGCATATGAAGATCACCGTGAAGAAGCCCTTGGCTCCAAGCTGAAGGGTGATGTCTCCTTTTGGTTTCCATTTTGCCATTATCCAGCTTTGCAGCACCTTTTCTATTGGCCAAATGCCAATAAATTTTCCAATGAGCGCGTGATCTTTCATAAACTGTATGCGTCCATTTATTCTGTGGCTTGGGAGCTCTATTTTCGGTCTATCCGTTGCTATTGGTTTACAGGTCGCCGACTTCACCGTAGGGATGTCGTTTTGACATGCTTTTCCCGCCTGTTCTTCTGTAGTCTTGTCTTTTGTGTCTTTTGGCGTATCCTGTGTCCTTTTGTCCTGTGCATCCGGAGCCTGTTGATCCAGAGTATTTTTCATGGAAGTTCCTGCAGTAGCAGAATGATTAAGTCCTGAGGGGGAAGACGGAGCAAATCTGAGGAAAACGGACTTCGCGTAGAACAGTACGTGCCAGAAGCCCCACAGCCAGTCACCTCCTGGTGAGCGGGGAAAGATGTGCGAAGGTTGCGAGGTCGTGGCTGGGAAACCGAGAGGCGCTGAGAGCCTATGAGAGAAAAGCTCGAAACCTAGCGAGCATTTATTTTTTATTTAATATATTTTTTTTTTAATTTTTTTTTTTCAATTTTTCAATTTTAATTGATTTTTAAAGTTTTTTAACTTCTTATTTTAGCAATGTTTTTTTTTTCTTTTTTTTTCAAAATTTATTTGTTTATTTATTAAAATTTAATATTTTTTTTTTTAATTTAATTTGTTATTTTAATATTAACATTTTTTTTTAAATTTAATAAAATCTAATATATATATTTTAAATTTAAGTTCATATATATATATATATATATATATATATATATATATATATATATATATATATATATATATTATTTTTAATAATTTAAATTTAATTTATTTTTTAAATTTAATATTTTTATTGTATTTTATTTTTAATTAATTTTTCATTTTTTTACTTTTAATTTCAATAATGTTTTTTTTTTTTTTAAGTTTTAAATTTATTAAAATTTAATATATTTCTTTAAATTAATTTTTTTTTTTTTATTATTATTATTTTTTTTTTTCCTAAGTAAATCTAAATCTATTATGGAAACATATGGTACATAGCATTCATGGTCTCCATGAGGCATACTGTCAGCAGAATATCAAAAATTTGAGCCGCCATTGAAAGAAACCGGCCCGAGCAGAGTTTAAGTGCTACTTCATCTGAGGAAACCAGCTTATACAAGCCTAGTTTAAACAAAAAAACTGAGCCGCCCACTAGGGGAAACTGACTCATTCTGAATTCTTGTATAGCCTCGAGAGATGTAGTCAACTTTGACATATAGAGACCTAATGGAGCCAAAAACAGTAAAAAAGCAACGAGACAGCAAAAAACATAGAGACCGAGATAAATTACTTGTGCGAGGGGCGCGTCTAGAGACCATAGTCGCCCGAAGGCATTTCTTCTTCGATTCTGCACCATCCAGCTTCTTCGTTATTGTGGCTCGGACCGCTTCGAGCTGCAGCAGCGCTAGCATTGCGAACGCCAACCTAGATTCTTTCGTCTTGAGGCATACTGGAGCTGCACTCCCCTCCTTTGCAAGAGGGATCCATACCTGCAGGCAGAGTAGGGTGCAGAGCAGACAGAGGCACAGGAAAATTGTCCGTATGAGCAACCGGAGGGGGGGCGGGAGTTATCTCAGAGATTTCTTTGAAAGAGACGGTAACAGTAGCAATGACAAGGGGTTGATCAGAATTGCTCTGGAAGTGGAAGATAGCGGTGGTGGGGTTTTGGAGGGGAGCAAAGGGAGCTGGGCGAGGCTCAACAGGCGGCCTAGGAGCAACAGAGCCTCGTCTGGTGGTGGGAGAGGCGTCAAACCCGCGCTCATGGCTATGATGGAAACGCGCACGGGGAGGCTACTCATAGAGATCTTCGGAGGATGATGAAGTCGAGGTGGCCAAACGAGAGCGACGACGGCTAGAAGAGGAGCCACGCATGTTTCCTCGGCGGCTTCTGAGCCTATGTCTGAGACGAGGCATTGAATCCCGAAGGCCAAAAGGGAAAGCAGAAGAGAGACGAGGTAGCAGGGGGAATAGGGATCAAAAAACTCGAGCGGGGCAGCAAGGGCTGTGGGAGAAATGCAAACTTGGAAAAAAGTCAATGCAACAACCGAGATGAGAACGCCTGCCCACCTGAGTGCAAAGACTGGGCGAATTTTCCTCCTGAGAGCATCTGTATCTAAGAGGTCGAAGCTGCATCGGCATGGAGCTCAACTGACTGTTGAAAAAATGCACAGAGAACAGATAGAGGATGGCAGAGAAGAGCCGAGTGCAAATGGAGAACGAGTTGGACAGGTTCAAAATGAAAGGTTTACCGTCTCGACCGTCCCACAGGCATAAATGCCGCGTAGGGTGGTGGGCTGGCGCAGAGTTCATAACAATGGAGAGTAAATTCTGCCTGCGGGAGCCCATGTGGCCATGCCACGCGTGATCCCGAGGCGTCCTTCTCATCATATCAGCCTTGATCACCCGCATCCGAGTTATTAATTTTTTTTTTTAATTTAATAAACATTTTCTTTTTCTTTTTTAAATTTAATTTCTATATTTTATTTTTTATATTTTCTTTCTTTTTTTAACTTGTTTTTTTTTAATTTAATATTTTGTTTTTGTTTTTATTTTTATCTTTTTATTTCTATATATTTTGAAATTTTAATCTTTAATTTTTTTTTTTTTTTTTAATTTTTTAAATTTTTTCTTAAATTTGAGGTTTTTTTTAATGTTTGAATTAAAATTTTTATTTTGTTTTTATTTTTTATTTTTCTATTCCTATATATTTTTTAATTTTAAGCTTTAAAATGTTTTTATTTTTTAAATTTATTTTTTTTCTTAAATTTTAGGTTTTCTTTTAATGTTTGAATTTTAAAAATTAAAAAATGTTATTTATGTTTTAAAAAATGTCAAAAACATGACACAATTTTTTTTTTTGTTATTCCAGCATCAACTGGTTTTGTTTCGAGGGTGTTTTTTCAATCCTTTTTTCAAGAAACAATTTTGTTTTTAGCATAATTTTATAAAATGTTGAAATTTGACCCTAAAAAAAAACCAAGTGCGTTCTGGAATACACTTTTTTTTGTTTTTGGGGTGTTTTTTCATGTTTTTTTGAGTATTTTTGGGGTATAGTTCCCGTTTTGAGGTCAGGTTACCTATTTCATCGGTAACAGTGTTAAACTCCATTTTTACTTAAAGCCATTACATTTTCCATTTGATTAACGTCCTACATCATTCGAAAACATTAAGCCCTCAAAATAACATTATATCATAAGTTAAGTAATAAGATCAATGCAAATTATCTTTTGTAATTCACTTTACTTGTTATGTTTATGTATTTTGAGTATACCATCTCCTATTTTTATATTAACTCTAATTTATATATTAACTCCCTATAGAAATAACATTTTCCTATTATATAACTCATTTTTATGTAATAAACCCAAAAACCCACTTATTTTAAATTAAGCCAAAGTTATTTATTCCCACATGTTTAAATAAAAACCCCCCTTATAACCCCTTTGGCTAAGTTTATCTATATATAAATATCCCGCCCCCTATGGTAGTTAAGTCAATCCTATTTAATTCACCATATAATAAAAATATATGAGAAAAATATTAAAACATGTCTTATATATGCTTTTAAAAAAATTCCCCGAAGTTTCATTTAAACTAAAACTTCAAATTTCCTTGTATATTTCCTCCCCTCGACAACCTTAAACCTAGGGTTAAATCCATAACCTAACCCCTTCCCCGCAATATATATTCCATTATATCAGTCCCTAACCTTGGTTAAAGTCCTAAATAACCTTCCCGATCACCTTTTCCATTGGAAAAAGTCATGTTTTATAAATAAAACCCATCAAAAACCATTTTCCCATCGGATTGATTTACAACCCTCTCATCCCCAAATCCTGTTTAATCCAATGAATGGAAATCTACATGATAGATCAATGTATTTTTATCCCTCACCATCACGCTTGATAACAACCATCCAATATTCTTTTATTTCCAAGATCTACAGCCTAAAGTGAACCCGATAACTGATTTTTCCCTGCACCTTCCCTTTTAATCCTGATCGTTCGCTTCCCAAAGCCAGATCCGATGGCGAAAATGCATTTTCACGGCTGAAAATTAATCGATGGATGTTTTAGAAAAGTCGCGCGAAATGGGTGGTTTTTCCAAACCACCCCTTGTCGACATGTCACAATCCTATTGGATCGCATTCGAAAAGCTATTTACTGCTTACAGCCTTTGAGCCGTGCGAATACCACCCAGTGGTATTCCAAAATCACTCCCACTTAAACCTTTGTTTAATGTAATTTAACTATAGTTTAACTATGGTTTGATACGTTAAAATCATAATTTTCAATGAACATTTCACCTTTTGGCGCTTTAAACCTATGAACCTTCTGCTAAGCCTATTATCATTGAAATTTCACCATTTGTGTGCCATAATACACTAAGAACCTGTGCAGAGCCTTTTCATCATTTTAAAACCTACCAGCGCCATTTTCGAGCCAGTTTCCCTGCAATTCAACCACGAAGTGCCACATTACCCTCTGAAAGACCAATTTTGCAAAATTGAATATTGTGCGCAACTGAAAAATGTCTTCAACCTCGATTATACCTGTTTTAAGGCACTTTTCATCAAAACGTATCTACTGAACTTCAAATTCTAAAGAAAAAGCACCAAATTTCCTATTATTTCCTGTAATTGTTTGAATTTCCCATATAGAAATTGTAAAAAAATCCATAGTACAGGGGAAACTTTGTCAAATTTTCCCCAGAATCCCTAATTGTCGTCTTTTGCAACTTTTATCCATACCGTGGTCTTTTCCACTGCTAGAATTGATCGTAATATACTTTCTGAGCATTAAAAACTTCTTTCAATCCAAAACCCTCCTCAGAACCCTATTTTACCAAAGAAATTCTCCAAGAAGCCCTTGTTTCCAACAAAAGAGCTCAGCAAACAGTCTAAGCTTGAGCTGCTCAATTAAAAAATGACGAAGAAACAAGTAACCCCTAAAGCAGGAGTTCCAAATCCTCAAAAGAAACCCTATGCTAAAACTCCTCAGCCTGAATCTTCTGAAATTGATAAACCTACCCCTATACTCACTACTGATTTAGCAAAAATTTTCAGGCCTGTTCAACCTCCAATTATCTCACAAGAAAATAGCCCTTTGGTTGACCTTGACTACAGAATAATGGACCCTTCAGTAGAGTTCAATTTTCTTGATGTATATAACTGGTGTTTTGGTAAATCAGTAGAGAAATATGACAAAGATATACCAGTCTTTGATTTCAATTTGCCAAAATACATTGATCCTCAAACTCATTCATCCCCTGATTTTTTCAGATTGTGATTGTCCTATTATCTTCCAGACCAAAGTTGCATTGTGAATAAAGACAGAGAGGTATTATTTTACATCAATGAAGAATCTATAAATTATATGCTACAACTGAACCTTGATCCCAATGCTGCTTCATTGTCCATAGAGGAGTTAACTCAAAATTACCTAGAGCTTGATTTTGCTTCTAAATTCAAATTCTTCTTGACTTTTTGTCCCAAGTAAGTTGATATCCCCAAGCTTAATCCTCCATTTGATACCTTTGATTTTCCAGATGAAACCATACAGATTGTCTCAATGCTATCATTCATACTAGGATACACCAGCGATGAATTCACTAATGTGTCTATCTTAGGTTTTTTGTCAACTCTAAGTCCTGGCCAGTCACCATCCATTGTGTACAATTTTGCTAAATTAATTACAGAAAACATCCATTATCAGTTATCCATATTGTCAAAAGAAGGAGTCTTCAGACATACCTCATATCTACTTCACCTCTTTTTGTATTATCAAGAAGATAAATTTCCCATTGAGAAAATTTTTTCTGAAGATAAATTACAACAAGAAGATAAATTCTGAGAAAATGGAACAGGGAATAAAACTTTGCAGATTTCAATGACTTATTTTTAGTGCCTGCTATGAATCTATTGAATAAAGAGTAGACCCCTAGAATCAATGAAGAGACAAAGAGAATCCTACAGCTATCTGAGAGTTGTAAAACAGGGGATCGGTATTTATACAAAAGTTACACAAAAATCAGAGTATATGGTGCACTCCTAGCCCCATATAAACTACCAAGATTTGTTACAACAAGAATATTTGCTTTGGAATATTTGAAGCAGTTATTGAATCCAGATGAAATTAATTTCATAGCTTCCAGGAAAAAGACTCAGTTCAAGCTGAAAAATCAAATTGGGCCATTTATTGTGAATAACAGAGAAGCAACCAATGAAATTAATGTCAAGCTGAAAGAGTATAAATTCCCATATATTTTTACGTGGAATTATGATCCACAAGGTATTTTAAGCACGATGAGATTGAAATGCAAGTTGTCTGTCTTCTTGCATGATCCCAAGCACCAAATTGAAAAGTATGCCAACAAACTTGAATTGGAGCCAAAAATTCTATTTGATTATGATTCATAGGAAATGCAGGGAAACAGTGGCAAAGATAAGCAGGTTGATCAAAAACAGGTAGTGACAGAGAACAAATAATCTAACATTCTTCATAAAAGAAGCAGAAAGGAAGATAGTTTCACTGCTAAAACTATTCAAGAAAAAAGACTCAGAATTCCTTACAATAAGAAAAGTAAATTGACCATTTGTAACACCCCTAGTTTTATGTTTTTCAGATTATACATTTGAACTTCAGTCCAAAGGGGGGTGGACCCCAATGGATAATGGTTGTGTGAATGTAATTATTTAATTATGAAAAATAAATGAAATAATTCTGTGCATGTTGACTAAATGAAATTTTTGAGATCACTTGCCTAATCCATGAGGTATGGAAAGAGGCTAAGATTTTCCCCAAGAATATTTTAAAAAGCCTTGAAAGAATTTATTTCCAATTTAGATTTTTGAGGAAAAATCTAGATTTCCCCAATGATGTGGAGAGTAGTTGGGAAGAGGTAAAATGTTGGAAAAGTAGAAAGCAGCTTTAAAGTCCCTAAATAAGGGAAGCCTAGGCAAATAGGAATGGAAGGATCCTGTAATTTTGGATGCATAATTAGAAACAGGCTTTGGAGAGCATAAGCTTAAATAAGCTACTCTAGAACAGATTGAGTTTGGTCTGTTCTTGGAGGGGATCTTAGCTCAGGGGTAAGTTCTGAAGACAAAGGAACTCTAAGGTTGGGTGGACTAGTCATCTGCAGAATTGGTATGCTCATAAGACTTTTATGAATGGTTAGATTATATGCTGGAATATTGTACTGGTAAATGTTGTAGCTATTATTTTGTTTTAAGTTGAGATTACTATTCCTTACTTTTAATAGAATTATCTAGAAGAAATAACTCTTCTAAATTTCTGTAGTGTAGTAGGATTAAACTCTAAGGAACACTATCAACCAGAATCTCTAAACCATAGTATGGTTTAAATCTGGAGATATTAAAATAATTCCTTAGATATTGAGTTAGATTCCCTAAAACAAGTAAAGTGTAACTTTAATCTGCTTTGGTAATATAGCATTTAACTCATTAGCAAATCACTGTGATTTGAATATAGTGAGTGGAAATTATTAGACTCTGGTTGGCTATTCCCAATTAATTGCATGTACGAAATCTCTTTACTACTCTGGTTCAATGAAGAATGTTAATTGAAAGCAGAAGTAGACATACTAATTAATTAGAATCATGAAAGGAAAAGAGACTTCTGATAACATATATTTGCTCTTTGTAATAATACTTATGATGTCAATGGTTTGAAAAGTTCGAACAAACTGATAAATAGCAGAGGCTATTATTACTCCATAAAATTATACTAAAACACATACATGCTACCTTGACATACTTGAGAGAAGTCACAAATATCAGCAGTAGATCTCTATATAAATGAATAGGTATAGACTGGAACCAAAATTTTTTTTTTTCTAAGTAATATTGATCTATTAACAAGCCGATAAATTTACATCGAGACCGAAGTCAAAAGCTACTGCCTTGAAGGCAGAAGATTCAGGAAAAAACAGAGAAGTGGTCTGTCAAAACCCACGCAGGGGTGCAGAATAAGATTTCTCCAAAAGATTCTTTGACCCAGAAAAGACAAAAAAGGGCCAGAAGGCTTCATAGCAACCAGAACATAAAAAACCCAAGAAGTTGGGTGACATAAACAGAGAAAAAGACCAAGCCACGAACCCATTAGTCTTTCGGATTCTCCTCCATGATCCTGCAGCCTCCGGTGGCAAGTAAATCAGGAGAAAGATATGCCTGAGAAGCCGGGGGACCAGGCTCAGTAGAGAGCATGTATTCATCAGGAACAAAGTCTACAAGGCGAGACGGAGGCTGCAAAGGAGTGCTGCCACTGCCCAGATTGAAATGTGAAAACTGGGAGGCAGGAGCAGAAGTCTCCATGGGAACTGCTGGCTGCACACTTGAAGCCTCAGGCAAGCTGTCTTCTATAAAAACCACCGAGAGAATGGTGGTAATCCTCGGGCGATTGAGGGAACTCTGGAAAGTAAACCGAGAAAAGCCTGTTGTATTAGCAGAGGCAGCGGACGAGGGACGGGAATGGGGACCCCAGTACGAGCATAAGTCCAGAGAGCGCCCCCTGCCGCTGCGAGTTCTGGCGTAATGGCTGGAGCCATCATCGAAGGAGGAAGTGTCTGGGGAAGGACTGGAAGGCAGGTGAGTGGGATGGCTCCGAGAGCTTCCCCTCCTACTCCACATACGATGTCGAAGCCTCGGCATAGTATGAGGGAGCGGGAACCAGAAAACTATGAACCAAGTGCCAACCAGCCCAAGGAGGCCCGAGCTCGAACGAGGACGCGGAGACAGCTGAAGATGCCCAGGAAAAGAGACCTCCCTTTGTGTGGAGCGCAACAGACACCGTTGGTCGATCTCCCTTCTGTGCAGACAATTACCAACGACGCCCAAACGAAACTGTGGGAATGCCAAGACCAGAGTCATTTTAACCTGTTGCTTGTGAAATCCATCTGCCATGAGACGAGACTAAACATGTGTCGAGTTCGTCCTTCCCAAACCAAACAAATCCATCTTCATAACTGCTATCTGAGTGAAAATCTCGCCAGAGCATGCGGAGGCAGGGTTCAACCTGTTTGAAGGCACGCGAGTGCATTGGGTTGCAGAGCTCATAGCCTTGGAGTGTGAGGAGTGTAAATGAGACATGCTGTGGAGCAGCTATCCATTTAACTATGCATACCACAGGGGCAGGTGTCGGCATGTCATGCCGCCCATCCGTCCCATACCATTAACTAACCTTGGAAACACCCGCATCCGGGGGACTGGAACCAATTATTAAAGGAGTACATGACAACTTAATTATCAATCAGCTCTGCTTAAATAAAAATAAGTTAAACTCTCTGCCTCTGTGGACAGAGAAGTGTTGCATGGGTATCTGATAATTTGGTTATTAAATTCTATGGTGATGGAATTACATTAACCATAAGATTTACTGTAAACTGATAAAGAAAGGAAAGCATGAACAGGAAAAAAGTATCAAATTTTTTTTCACACATATAAGTAAAGTGGAATAAATATTATAAAAAAAAAAAACTCAAGAGGATACATTGAAATCCAGAAATTTTGTTATAGGGAAATTATACTATATCCTCTTATGAGGTGATGAGAAAAAAAAACCCTCTCATTTTTATATGAGAATTCTATAGGGCAGAAAAATAATAATATAAGTGATTAATAGTGGATTAATACCAGTCTAACTTGATTCACTAAACCCTTTAAGAAAAGAAAAGAAAAAAACAAATTTCCAGCCATTAACACCAGAGATTTTAAGTAGAATTTCTCGATTATTTATACAACTGGTACTAAATAGATGTGGATGTTGTTACCAATAAAATTAACAAAATTTTGTACGGATATAAGAAAACCTTATGAACGATAAATTTAAATAACAGAGAACATTCTGGGATTGATATCCATTTAAAACTAAAACATACTTCATGCCGAAGAAGTTAACCTTTCGACATGTCAACGAAAAAGTATACCATTTATTTTACCTACGGAGAGAAAAACGTCACAGTTCCACCGAAATGAACTCCTAATTATTACAATCATCACAAAAATAAATTACAGAGACTAGAACTAAAACTAAATTGCTAGATGAGACGAAATCTCGCATTTCATATAAAATCACTCTGGATCTCGAAGCACGAGGTAATACCGACCTGTTCAGGAAAAGTGAATGGGAACATTTAGCTGGATTCTAGAAAAGACTGAAAGAATCATTCAGCGAAAATACCGAGCAAGTTATTACCTATAAACAATCATGTAACACAAATTAAATTCGAAAAAAATATGAAGACAGAAATTAAAAAAAAATAGAAGAATGCGACAAACAAAAATCGAGCAAGTAACTACCTCATACAAGTCGTATCGAACCAAAGTACCTTACTCTGAAATATAGAGAGGGAAGGGAAGCATTAGAGTAATTATTTTACAAATAAATTGACACAACAGTAGGGTGACGTGAGGGTCGGTGAAGAATCACCTACTAGTTCGATGGGAAATTCTTTCTCCCTTTGCGTATTGAAGGAAATGAACACCTTAGCAACTTGGTGAATGAATTCGAATACTTATAGCAATCTGCTGAGGGAGAAACCATAAAAATTTTGGGGATTAAATTCTAGATAGCAAAGGGATGAAACGATAAGTGGCAACGCTACAAGAAAATAGTGTAGCCATTATAACAGAGCAACCTCGCTTAAGAAATCAAAATGAAAGATGGGAAAAAAATACGTCTAAACAGTCTCCAACAATAATATACAACAAGTCACTCACCATAGGCATAGGGTAGGAAGAACCAAGCTATTCCATGCGCGGAAACCACACACCAGTTGAGGCAAGAATGAAGTCAAATTACTCGCCTGTAGTGGAGAACATAATAGCAATTGATGCAAAGGAAAAATGAAGATGCCTCGTTTCGTTTCACGGTTTTAAGGCAGTATAGAACCCTAAAAAATCGAACAAGGATAACCATCCACGTGGCTGACGATAACCCATTCTATCTCATAAACTACATAAAATCGCCTCGACAGTACAGATGATAAATCCCAAGTGATACGATCAATTCTAGACTTAAATGTATCGTCCTCAGAAAACCAAAAACCAGTGTATATGAAGTTATGAATAGCAGATTTGTACGCTGAGGGAGATACGAAGTGGGATTTGAGGTTTTAGGCAGTGCAACGAGACGCCAAAGTGTACGTTCCCTTAAATGCAAAACCATCATGGCATTCACATATATAGATGGACATTAAAGGCATGAAAATTCAAATTAACAAGTCTCGAATCCTACGTGTATCAACTTGTAGTGCATAGGCGAATATATATATAAATAACAATACAGTCCCGATAGTGTAATTAAAATTCCACGCATGGCTACCAAATGGTTGTCAACCAGCACTGTAAAACATAGTTCAACTACGAGTGAGACATATGAGCATGAGTATTAGTCACCATCATGGGTTTGGATGGAATTGAAATGTAAACAATATATATATATATATATATATATATATATATATATATATATATATAATAAGAAAGTAAGACGTAGGGATGGTAAGTAGCAGCCATATAGATATAGTAAGGATATATGGATTGGTCATAAATATATTTTATGTGTTTATGTGTTGGATGGGGGTGTAAACATATGTAAAACTATACAAAGTTGCATGTGGGTTCAAACACTTATGTATATTTTTTATGATTATAAAATATACATATAATAATTGTAGTTGGTAGTGAATTTATTTTAGACATAAGGTACCAACTATTTCCAAAGGAATTTATGAATTTCTCCTATATGTATACAAATATGAAGGACTCAATGAAAAAAAATATTTACTTATGGGTGATGTTACAAATGCTATCAGAGCTCATGTTTGAAAACTGGGCTATTGTTGTGCTCACTGTGTAAAATATTTTTCTGAGAAATTTTTTTTTTCTGATGTTGTTTTGTTTAGTGTACAGTGGTACTGGAACTGAAAATTCAATGGTTGAAGGAGATGAAATTTATGTTGATCTGCGTGATGAATATAACACGCCATATCCCAATGCTCCCTTGATGACTATGTTGCACAGGTTGCAACAGGAAATGACTGAGCTAAGAAGCCAAAATAATAGGCTGTCATTAGCCAGTGAGGAGCAGAACGGTCAAGAAGGTGAAGGTTCCAGAAAGAGGAAGAAAGGCAAGTGAATTCCGAAAAATTAAGCCTCCCTCCTATGATGGGGAGAAGGAGGAAGATGTTGAGGCATGGTTGTTGAATATGATTAAGTATTTCTAGGTCTATGAATACGAGAGAAATTTGAAGGCTAGATTAGCTGTCTACCAATTGTAGGGTAAGGTTACCTTGTGGTGGGAGGAGACAAAAATGGTCCATGCCATTGATGAAAAAACAGTGACTTGGGAAGATTTCCAAGTCAAGTTTAAAAACCACTATTTAAACGAATGTTATTATGATGATAAAGCAAAGGAATTCCACGAACTCAGATTGGGACAGCTCACCATAGATGAGTTTGTCACCAAGTTTACAAATCTGTTAAGGTATGTTGCTTATATTCGTGAAGAAAAGGCAAAGGTACAAAGGTTTTTGAACGGTTTTCCTGCTGTGTACAAGGTGAAAATAGAGTTCGATAATCCAAAAAGTATGGATGAAGCGGTGAGGAAAGCTAGATTATGCTACCAGCAGCTTAAAGGAAAGGGGAAGCAAGGGAAAATCTAGGTAAACAAGGGTGAGTTCAAAGGAAAGAAACAAAAACCAGCTTACTTGAAGAATTTTGGTAGAGATCATCAGCGGAAGAAATTTAATAAACCAAAAGAAAGTCAAACTGCTCAGTCCCAAGTTGGCTCAAAACAAATAGATGGAGATAATAAGAAGGAAGGAACTGTTAAAATGTGGGAGCCTGTGAAATGTTGGGGTTGTGGAGAACCTCATCTGTTGAGGGACTTTCCACACCGAAACGTTTAGATGATTATGAGAGATCGAGAAGCTACCACAGTGAATGATATAGCAAGGAACATACCCAATATTAGTGCAACCTTGGACAATCGGCAAGCAGAACACCAAGCTACTATGGTCGAGATTGAAGGTAAGATTGTTGACCAATCTGTTACATTTTTTATTGATCCGGGTGCTTCTTTGAGTTACATTAGTCCACAAGTTGTAGATAAATGCAATCTCAAGACTGAAAAATTCCAGTAGTCTTGGTTGGTCCAGTTAGCCACTGGCACTAAGAGAAAAGTAACTCATAAGTTACCTCCAACAACAATTAAATTAAATGATTTTAAGACAGAAGTAAATTTAAACATTCTTCCCTTAGGCTCATATGACTTGCTGAAAGGAATGGACTGGTTAGAAAAGAGAAAAGCCACGATGAACTATTGGGATAAAACTCTGCACTGCATAGATGAGGAAAGGAGACCCTTTACACTCAAAGGAAAACCAAAGCCAATTTCTGTAAGACAAATATCAGCTCTGGAATAAAAAAAAACTGCTAGAAAAGGTTATCAAGTATATGTTGTACATGTTGAAGAATTAGGACAACAAACTGAAAAAAACCTACTAGACACTTTACCAGTGGTGAGGGATTTCAAAGAGGTTTTTCCAGATGAGATTCCTCATCTTCCCCCCAAAAGAGAAATCGATTTTTCAATCGATTTGGTGCCAGGAGCAACACCCGTATCTAGAGCCCCTTAACGGATGAGCCCCCCCCGAACTCATGGAGTTGAAGATGCAACTACAAGAACTGTTGGATAAAGGTTATATCAGACCAAGTGTGTCTCCTTGGGGAGCACCAGTGTTGTTTTTGACAAAGAAGGATGGAACCTTTAGAATGTGCATTGACTATTGTCAGCTGAATAAGTTGAAAATTAAAAACAGATATCCACTACCCAGAATTGATGACGTTTTTGATCAGGTAAGAGGGGCTTTAGTATTTTCTAAGATTGATCTGAGGACTGGTTATCACCAACTCAGAATTAAGGAGGAAGACATTAGTAAAACAAATTTTCAAACCAGGTATGGTCACTACGAATTTGTAGTTGTACCTTTTTGTTTGACAAATTCCCTTGCCACTTTTATGTGCTTAATGAACAACGTTTTGAACAAGTACTTGGATAAATTCGTACTAGTGTTCATAGACGATATTCTGTCTTATTCAAAAAGTGAAGAAGAGCACCAAGAACACTTAAGGATAGTTTTTCAAACGTTGAAATAAAACCAGTTATATGCCAAATTCAGTAAATGTGAATTTTATAAAGACAAGATTCAGTACTTGGGGCATATTATTTCTGAACAAGGATTGGCTGTTGACCCTAAGAAAATAAATTCTGTTAGATAATGGTCGATGCCAACTGATGTTTCAGCAGAGAGATCATTTATGGGAATTGCAGGTTATTATCGAAGATTTGTGGAAAGATTTTCTGCAATAGCATATCCCATAACTTCGCTACAGAGAAAAGGCATCAAATTTGAGTGGAATGAGAAATGCCAAAACAGTTTTGAACAACTAAATTTAAAACTCACTACAGCCCCTATATTGAAGATTTCAGATCCTGATAAAGAGTTTTTTGTGTGTACTGATGCATGTAGAGAGGGATTGGGAGGAGTTTTGTTCCAAGAAAATTCTGTTATTGCATACGAATCTAGGAAACTTAAGAAACATGAATAGAATTATAGTGTATATGATCTGGACTTAGCTGCTGTAATTCATGCCTTGAAGATGTGGCGACACTATCTTCTTGGGAAAAAATTTACATTGATGACAGAACATATTAGTCTCAAATATTTCTTTTCTCAAATAGATTTGAATGCTTGACAAGCCAGATGGATGTATTTTCTGAGTGAATCTGATATGGACATAAAACATATCAAGGGGAAATAAAATAAAATCGTTTATGCTCTAAGCAGAAATGCTTGCCAAAACATAAGCAACATTGGGAGTAGTGCTAACCTTGACTTAGAAGAGCTGGTTAAAATGGTAGCGGATCAAGATTCCAATTATGAAAATCTACAATTAAAAATGCAAAAAAAAGAAATGGCTGAGTACACCCAAAACCAGAAACGGTTGATCTGCTATAAAAATAGATTGTATGGATCCAATGTAGAGTCCTTGAAAAAAGAGATCCTAGATGAATATCATAAATAGCCATATTCAGGACATCCTGGATATCAGAAAATGCTAACAGGTTTGGAAAAGAAATTGTTTTGGCCAGGAATGAAAAACGAGGTAGCAGAATATTTAGCTAGATGCATGGAATGTCAACTAGTTAAAGTTGAGCATCAGCATACAACTGGTCTTTTGAATCCTTTGCCAATTGCAGAATGGAAATGGGACATTGTTTCTATAGATTTCATAACCAGGTTACCCAGAAAAAAGTACTAGCATGACTCCATGATGGTAGTGGTAGACACTTTAACAAAGGCTGCACACTTCATACCTGTCAAATCTACTTTTGGGACAGCCCAAGTAGCAGATATGTTCCTAAAATAAGTTGTAAGGCTACAAGGGGTCCCAAAAATGATTATTTCAAATAGAGACGCTAAGTTCACAGCCGCCTTTTAGAAAGGTTTGTTTGGAGGCATGGGCACTAAATTGAATTTTAGTACTGCCTATCACCCTCAGACGAATGGTCAAATAGAGAGAACAAATTAGATCTTGGAGGATATGCTGAGAATGTATGTGATGGAACGGCCATCAAAATGGGAAGACTACTTGCATTTAGCTAAATTTTCTTATAACAACAACTATCAATCCTCCATCAAAATGAGTCCATTTAAAGAACTTTATGGAAGAAAGTGTCGTATTCCTTTAAGTTGGAGCCAACCTAAAGATAAGCTAGTATTAGGGCCAGATACTCTACAAGAAATGAAAATGATTGTCAAACAAATACAAAGAAACATCAAGACATCACAAGATCGACAGAAAAAATATGCTGATAGGAAGAGAGTGCATCGATAGTTCAAAGTGGGATATCATGTGTATTTTCGTATTAAACCCAAAAAGAGCACACTTTATGCTGGAAGTTGTGCAAAATTGGCTCCTAGATATTGTGGGCCTTTTGAGGTGTTAGAAAGGGTGGGACCAGTGGCTTATAAGTTTGCCTTACCACCCCATGTTAAAGTTCATGATGTGTTTCATGTTTCATTATTAAAAAGATATGTGCATGATGCTTCTCACATTGTTGATTGGAATGTGATACAGGTGGAACCAGAAGGGGAGTTCCTTCCATAGCTGCTTCAAATATTGGAGTGGGAAGAAATTGAATTGAGAAACAGAACAGTAGCAAGAGTAAAAGTGCAGTGGAAGCACTTTACTGCTGAAGAAGCTACATGGGAAAGAGAAGCTGAGATGATGGAAAAATATCCATATCTATTTTCAAAATAAACTCTAGTAGTTAGTTGTTAACACCGAGGACAGTGTTTTTTTTCAGAGGGGGAATATGTAACACCCCTAATTTTATGTTTTTCAAATTAGACATTGGAACTTCAATACAAAGGGGAGTGGACCCCAATGGATAATGGTTGTGTGAATGTAATTATTTAATTATGAAAAATAAATGAAATATTTCTGTGCATGTTGACCAAATGAGATTTTTGAGATCACCTGCCTAATCCATGAGGTATGGAAAGAGGCTAAGATTTTCCACAAGAATCTTTCAAAAAGCCTTGAAAGAATTTATTTCCAATTTAGATTTTTGAGGAAAAATCTAGATTTCCCCAATGATGTGGAGAGTAGTTGGGAAGAGGTAAAAAGCTGGAAAAGCAGAAAGCAGCTTTAAAGTCCCTAAATAAGGGAAGCCTAGGCAAATAGGAATAGAAGCATCCTGTAATTCTGGATGCAGAATTAGAAACAGGCTTTGGGTAGCATAAGCTTAAATAAGCTACTCCATAACAGATTGAGGTTGGTCTGTTCTTGAAGGGGATCTCAGCTCGGGGGTGAGTTCTGGAGACAAAGGAACTCTAAGGTTGGGTGGACTGGTCATCTGCAGAATTGGTATGCTCATAAGACTTTTATGAATGGTTAGATTATATGCTGGAATATTGTACTGGTAAATGTTGTAGCTATTATTTTGTTTTAAGTTGAGATTACTATTCCTTACTTTTAACAGAATGATCTAGAAGAAATAACTCTTCTAAATTTCTGTAGTGTAGTAGGATTAAACTCTAAGGAACACTATCAACTAGAATCTCTAAACCATAGTCTGGTTTAAATCTGGAGATATTGAAATAATTCCTTAGAGATTGAGTTAGATTCCCTAAAACAAGTAAAGTGTAACTTTAATATTCTTTGGTAATGTAGCATTTAACTCATTAAAAAATCATTGTGAGTTGAATATAGTGAGTGGAAATTATTAGACTCTGGTTGGCTATTCCCAATTAATTACATGTAGGAAATCTCTTTACTACTCTGGTTCAATGAAGAATTTTAATTGAAATTATAAGTAGACATACTAATTAATTAAAATCATGAAAGGAAAAGAGACTACTGATAACATATATTTTCTCTTTGTAATAATACTTATGATGTCAATGCTCTTAAAAGTTCGAACAAACTGATAAATAGCAAAGGCTATTATTGCTCCATAAAATTATACTTAAACACATACATGCTACCTTGACATACTTGAGAGAAGTCACAAATATCAGCAGTAGATCTCTATATAAATATATAGGTATAGAGTGGAACCAATTATTAAAGGAGTACATGACAACTTAATTATCAATCAGCTCTGCTTAAATCAAAATAAGTTAAACTCTCTGCCTCTGTGGACAGAGAAACATTGTATGGGTATCTGATAATTTGGTTGTTAAATTCTGTGGTGATGGATTTACATTAACCATAAGATTTACTGTAAATTGATAAAGAAGGGAAAGGATGAATAGGAAAAAAGTATCAACTCTGTTTTCGCACATATAAGTAAAGTGGAATAAATATTAAAAAAAAACTCAAGAGGCTACATTGAAATCCATAAATTTTGTTATAGGGCAATTATACTATATCCTCTTATGAGGTGATAAGGAAAAAAAAACCGCTCATTGTTATATGATACTTCTACAGGGTAGAAAAGAAATAATGTAAGTGACTAACAGTGGATTAACACCAATCTAACTTGATTCACTAAACCCTTTAAAAAAAAAAAAAAAACAAATTCCCAGCCATTAACACCAGCGATTTTAAGTATAATTTCTTGACTATTTATACAACTGGTACTAAATAGATGTGTATGTTGTTACCAATAAAATTAACGAAAGTTTGTATGGATATAAACAAACCTTATGAACAAGAAATTTAAATAATAGAGGGTATTCTGGGATTGCTATCCATTTAAAACTAAAACTTACTTCATGCCGAAGAAGTTAACCTTTCGACATGTCAACGAAAAAGTATAGCATTTCTTTTACCTACGGGGAGTAAAACATCATAGCTCCACCGAACTAAACTCCTAATTATTACAATCGTAACAAAAAATTTTTTACAGAGACCAGAACTAAAACTAAATTGCTAGATGAGACGAAATCTCACATTTCATATAAAATCACTCTAGATCTCGAACCACGAGATAATACCGACCTGTTCAGGACAAGTGAATGGGAACATTTAGCCCGATTCTAGAAAATAATGAAAGAATCATTTGGCTAAAATACTAAGAAAGTTATTACCTGTAAACAATCATGTAAAACAAATTAAATTCGAAAAAAATCTAAAGACGGAAATTAAAAAAAAAAATAGAAGAATGCGACAAACAAAAATCGAGCAAGTAACTACCTCATACAAGTCGTATCGAACCAAAGTCCCTTACTCTGAAATACAGAGAGGGAAGGGAAGCGTTAGAGTAATTATTTTTCAAATAAATTGAGACAACAATAGGGTGACGTGAGGGTCGGTGAAGAATCATCTACCGGTTCGATGGGGAATTCTTTCTCCCTTTGTGTAATTAAGGAACTGAACACCTTAGAAACTTGGTGAATGAATTCGAATACTCATAGAAATATGTTGAGGGAGAAACCAAAAAATTTTTGGGGATTAAATTCTAGATAGCAAACGGATGAAACAATAAGTGGCAACACTACAATAAAATAGTGTAGCCATTATACCAGAGCAAACTCACTTAATAAATCGAAATGAAAGATGGGAAAAAAAAACATCTAAATGATCTCCAATGACAATATACAACGAGTCACTCACCATAGGAGTAGGGTAGGAAGAACCAACCTATTCCATGCGCGGAAACCATACACCAGTCGAGGCAACAATGAATTCAAATGACTCACCTGTAGTGGAGAACAGAATAACAATTGATGGAGAGGAAAATTGAAGACGCCTCATTTGGTTTCACGGTTTTAAGGCTGTATAGAACCCTAAAAAATCGAACAAGGATAACCTTCCACGTGGCTGATGATAACCCACTCTGTCTCATAAACTACATAAAATCTCCTCGACAGTACAGATGATAAATCCAAAGTGATACGATCAATTCTGGATTTAAATGTATCATCCTCAGAAAACCAAAAACCAGTGTATATGAAGTTATGAATAGCAGAGTTGTATGCTGAGGGAGATACGAAGTCAGATTTGAGGTTTTGGGCAGTGCAACGAGATTCCAAAGCGTACGTTCTCTTAAATGCAAAACCATCATGGCGTTCACATATATAGATGGACATTAAAGGCATGAAAATTCAAATTAACAAGTCTCGAATCCTGCGCGTATGAACTTGTAATGCATAGGCGAATATATATATAAATAACAATACAGTCCCAATAGTGTAATTAAAATTCCATGCATCGCTACCAATTGGTTGTCAACCAGCACTCTAAAACATAGTTCAACTACGAGTGAGACGTATGAGCATGAGTATTAGTCACCATCGTGGGTTTGGATGGAATTGAAATGTAAACAATATATATATATATATATATATATATATATATATATATATATAATGGTATGACAAAGTAAGACGTAGCGATGGTAAGTAGCAGCCATATAGATATAGTAAGGATATATGGATTGGTCATAAATATATTTTATGTGGTTATGTGTTGGATGGGAGTGTAAACATATGTAAAACTATACAAATTTGCATGTGGGTTCAAACACTTATGTATATTTTTGATGATTATAAAATATTCATATAATAATTGTAGTTTGTAGTGAATTGATTTTAGACATAAGGTACCAACTATTTCCAAAGGAATTTATGAATTTCTCCTATATTTATAGAAATATGAAGGACTCAATGAAAAAAAAAAAATTTACTTAGGGGTGATGTTACACCATTGAAGAAAGCGACAAAGCCATCAATATTGAAGATAACAATGGTCATGAAACTAATTATGAAGCTACAAGGATAGTAATTGAAACTCTCAAAGAGCTTCAAAATGTTCAAATTAGAGCCCAGTAGAAAGATACAATCATGGTTGATAAACAATTTGAAGTGGATATTCCATCTTCTTCTAAAAAACCTGACAATACAGAGTCAGAAATTCAAATCATGTTCAGGAAAATTAAAGAAAATAATGAAGAAATAAAAAATGAAGCATATTCCAAGTTCCTCAAAGAAAAGCCCGGGAATAAGGATAGACTGCTTTCAGCTTTTGACTATTGCTCTAATAAATTGGTGATGTATTTCCTCAGGCCTACAGTGACTGATCCAAAATCCATTGCAGATTATTCAAAAACAGATCTTGAAGTTGATGCAGATGTTGTCCATGAATTGGACCAAATAGAATTTAATAGGAGCAACACAGAGATGGTATGTTCTAAGATAGTCAATAAAACTATGAATTCTATCAGGCTTGAGAAAACATTGATAAATATTCAAACTCAAATGAAATTGGATAAAGCCTCACTATATGCCAACAATTTGAAGATAAAAGCATTAGAGAACTTGGTGATTGAGGCAGGAGCTGATCCTGCTAACATGGAAGTTGCAAAGGCTTTAATCAAATATAAAAATGAAGATATAGCCGCCCTCAGAAAACAACTAAAATTGCCTCAAAGTGAAAATTCTCAAGCAAAAGAAATTCTCCAGAAGAAAACAGAGAATGATGAATTGAAACAACTTGTTCTTAAAATGAAAGGTCAGATAAAAGAAATAGAAATCCAAATAGAAGCTTTCATGCAAGAGAATGAAAAACTAAATAAAGCTCAACATGTTGTCATTCCTACAGTGATCCCAACTATAAGCACAACTATTCCATCCACATTGGCATAACACTTGGCACCTCAAGTAGTACTGGCAACTACAGTGCCAATAACTTCTCATGAAATCTCTGCCTCTTCTTCCTCAACCTCACATGTAAACACAATACAAGACAAAGCTACCATAATCAGAGCCATGGAAGATATGTCAATTAAAGAGAAAGAAATACTTAGTTTGAAAGGCACTATTAAAATTCTAGAAACTTTTAAAAGAGATTCCTTGATTACTTCAAAAGGGCATGAGCAGAGGGCTAATAGATTGCAAGAACATGTGAGAATTCTTCAAGCACAAGTGAATCTTACAGATATATAAAAAATCATTTATGGACAAAAATCATTGAAGGCATTCACTCTCAATGGCCTTGAATTCAGATAATTTATGAGCAAAAAGAGTTACTATAGGCTGCAAATGCAGAAATTGACAAAACCAAGAAAGAGATTGAAAATAAGCCACCTCAAGAAGTTTAATTCATAGCATTTTTGAATAGCAAAAACAGGGAAGAGTTAGAAGAGTTTAAAATTGCTGATAGAATAGAGACCATTCATCGAATTAAAAAGGTTCTGAACAAAATAAATATGATGAATAATTTGGAAGACAGATTTAAAGATATGAACTTGGCCACCTTAAGATTTTGGGCCAAATACAAAGTATTATCAGAAGCAGGTTTGCCAGACACTCATGCATTAAATGAAAAATTGATGCCACAGAAAGATTATGATCAGAAAATCAGAACTCATGCTAAGGAGCAAGCTAAACAACCACTTCCACAAGGATCAGCAAGTAGCAAAGTACTTCTTGAATATTTTGAAAATCTATTTTTTTTGGAAAATGAAATCAAGAATATGTTCACTGTAAAGCATAACTTTTCCAAATATATAGAAGCTGATGAAACTTACAGGAAATTGAAGAATATGAAGATCCCCACTGCTGAACAATGGCAATAATTCACAGATCTGCTGTGAATTTGATAGATAAAGGATAGGAAAATTACTTGGAAACTCATATTTTACTTTTACCTTATGGTGAAAAAATTAGTGTCAAAATGTATCACGGTCAAAGTGTATCAGTAAAATCAAATTGTTATTGCTAGTCATTTTTCAATTACAGCAGTGAAACAGTGAAAAATAAAAGATAAAGAGTATCAGAGTAAAATATGAAAAGGAAGAGTATTCCACAAGCTATCATCCACAAGAAGATGTACCTATTGCCAGCAAATGCTCACATCACATCAAAATTCAGTTTAGATAAGATAAAACAATTCTATTTTTCCTTGTAAAAGAGGACAGCTTGCAAACTATTTTGCTGTTGTCCCTCTTCTTATGCTCTTTTTCCTATTTTTCTTTAAAACATTATCTCAATTTCTGAGATATTTTGTAAACAAATTTTGTGTACAAATACTTCATAGTTCGAAGTATTCATGGTGGAATAAAATTTATCAAGACATTTATAGTCATTTTGCTGGACATATTGAAGTTGGTGTGAGTCAATTAGCGAAGTAGCAGTCTGGAAACAAGTTTATAGACTTCATAACTAAGGATTATCATGGTGAAAAGATAAGTCTCATATTTTTTCCTGTTTTCAGTGTTATTCTTTTAAGTTTAAAAACATTAATTTCATGTGTTTCTATTATGTAATGATCAACTAAGGAGAAATTAAACAGAATTAGTGATAATAAGCTCTCTGTTTTAAACTAGTTGGCATTTTGATGTTTTCTGCTTGATAACCAGACCATAGAATACTTAATTTCTCTAGGTCCCAGTTTGATTCCCTCCTTCAAATCCTCTTATCTTTAATTTAAGGATTCTTAAGTGCCCTTTTATTCAGATTTCACCCATAACATCCTCAAAACCTATTAAAAAACTTAGAAGGTCATCTATCCCGCCCTTAGTACATTTGCATCTTTATGTCTTATTTCCTAGCCCTGCTTGCCTAGAGAATTGACTCCATTGCCCAATGTTCTAGTAGATCCCTCTGGTTTACCTTGAAATACTTTTTATTCCTACCACATTTCAAAGAATCGGTCCTATTGCTCACTAATAGCTAGCCTAAAACCCTTTACTAAAACAAAGTTAAATCTTTAGGAGAGATCCCTCTCCAGAGCTCAGGAAGGGTAGATCCTGAATTTCGAAAGCGGTTCTTGGTTACCCCTGGTGTTCTTAAATACAAAAATCCCCATCCCACAACCTGAGAATTACTAGGGTGATAACATCTAGTAAGAGGACCTAGTCTTATGATCATCAAATCTTATCTTCTACATTGTATTTATTATTCAAAGATGGTTTCCCCTTGATGTGGAAAAACATTATTGGTTTCTTATCATTTTTAAGATGCACGTTTAAGAAAAAATGTATTAGATCATATGAACCTAGAGTTTTTCTTATTCAAGCATGTCATGTTATCGTTTTCACTATAAAGGTTTTCTGAGAAGTTTCATATAGTGACTTTTTTAGCATATCAAGGAGAGTTGTTTGTAAAAACGGTTGAAATTTTATGTTTTTTTTTTGTGAAAATAGTTTAAATTTTATGTTTTTTTGCTATAATTTTTGGCATATACATTATGGAAAGTAAGGTTTGTGATCGGTAAAAAAATCTACTTGTCATTTAATATTTTCATTATGCTTTACTTTTGAGGATAAATTTTGAGCAAGTTAATACATCACGATGTACATTTGGTAGAATTTTATATTCTAGGTTCACAATAATTAATAAAATATATATCTTGGACGTTAGGGTTTATGAATGGTCATGAAATCAATTTCAAACGACTTACCATATAATTTTCACTATAATTATTTTCTTATATTTTAAAATTGAATAAGTGGCACCACATGAATGATTTGGGCATATAACACTAAACCCAATATTTCATTTAAGGAAGAAACAAAAAATTCACATGAGCTACAATTTATTGAGATAATTACTTTGAAATTTCAAATAGATCACCTACTTAAATGTATTAACAATACCCTATTTAAAATGAAAATTCCACAATACCTAAGATGTATTATATTGAGAAAATCATAATCCCTAAGAGTCAAACTTTGTAAAACCACATAACAAATTACACTCTCCACAAACATATAGAACCAACCATATTAAGGAGTTGAATGAACATAAAAACCATTGTTATAAATTCTAAGTGGAGATAAAATGCGAGAGAGTCTTCCCGCAAAGCTTTCAAAATCCTACTTGATAATGCTCCATAATTGCACCATAACTGGGAAATAAAATAATTCGAAACAGATCGTGAGCATGTCTGAGAGGAGCTTGGGTCTCAACATCATTATAATCTCCTCTTGATAGTGAGGATACTCTTCTCTTGACATTGAGGATACTACATTGTACACATGTCGCTTATTAGATCATTTCTATTCATCATTGATTGTATGGTATTCGTTAATGCATAGAATGGGATACTCAATAATAATTAACCATTAATCCTAATATTCCACATTTTTAAATCCATTTTATTGTTCACAAGAGTATTCCCTATGGTTTTTTACTCTTAATGATTTTGTTAATGTCGTGGAAAGATTATGGTGAGCTTAAAAAAATAGTTGTAATTTTTTAATTAAATGATTACATCTCAACCCCCACCATTGTTGAAAATAAAAGTGTGGATCCACTACCTTATACAATCCTTAAAGAAATACATAAAATTCTACTTAAATATTGGCTGAAATTCCTATTTCTTAAATATAAAACAATTTGATTCTATTTTTACCGGTTTCAACCTCTCTTCGCATTCAAATTTTAGGTAACCATCCAAATGAGCTCTATCTTTAGTTTGGAGTGGACGAGTTTAATGTACTTGCATAATAATCAACGATGATGTGACATTTTTGTGTGTATTTTCTTTTGTTTCTAATAGAAATACCTCTCTCCATAATCAAATTTTCAACATATTCATCTTCATGTTAGATTAATTCCAGGTGAAAATGCAATACCCCTCGAAAATTTACTACGTGACCTTTTATTTATTTGTTGGTTAGAAAAATTAAAAGACATGTGATGAAATATGTTGATGTAAATATTAATCATGTTTTTGATATATTAATCATCTTATAAATAAGTTAAATATTTCTTATGTCATTATTATTTCTCTTTATCTTTGCAAAGGGTATGAGAGAAAAAGAGAAAATTTGATAGAGAGACAAAACAATAATAAATTGACATGAATGGAGAAAAATGTCATATTGTGGATTCAGTAATAAAGAAATGTGGGAAATAAATATAGTTACCTTTGAAATAGATAACCAGTGGTATAAAAAAACTAGTTCAATCTCGAAAAATTAGTGGGACAATGCTAAGTTTTCAAGAGATTATTCCATATAAATAATTATACATCATTTTCTTGATTGTTAAGGGTGGAGCTCGGGGTTCCTCACTGTTAAGGTGGAGCTCGGGGGAATATAGTAGAGAGTTGATTCAGGGTTGGGAGGATCATGGTAGCCTTTAATTTAGTCCTAAAATAATATAAATAGAAATATAATAATTAATTTGTGAATAGCATAAATGAAGGATTGGAGAATTAAACAGTAAAGTATAGAGTAGGTAGTTTATGTAGGATTTAATGGAATGAAAAACTATGAACTGTTACATGGAGATATATTATGGTTGTTGTATATGAGTGTTAATTTTTAGAGAATTTAGGTGTTATTTGGCTAATTGTGTTGTCGTAGGTACAATAATATGTACATGTGTTAAGACAAGTTCTTTGTGATCATGCTAGTGGCTAGATGGTAATGAAATATCCTGTTAGGATCTCCTAAGCGATAACTCAGAAAGGAAAAGAAATGAATGTGTATGATAGTTTGCAGACAAACTCTTCTATATAAAGATTGAATTATATAATAATAAAATAAAATTTAACATGTATAAACATACCTATACTAATTGTGGGGATATCTGGTTTTAGAGAAAACATGTTCTAGAAGTGATAGAATAAGAAGAAAATTTGAAGTAGAAAAATGTAAGAATATATACAAGTATACATATAGTAGATAAATATTTGTAAGGTCCATTTTTTTGCTATTCTACAAGTTAAATGTGTCGAAATATGAAGAACAAGTATTTTCTTCCCATTCAAGCATGAATTGTCCTAAAAACGTGCACATTAGGGCTCAAAGACTGAAATGAAATCCCCAATAAAGGGGTCTAATAGGCCGCTAGCGTAAATGTCATAACGTTTCAAATAACAAATATTTCAGGTTGAAGTAGAAAACTCTTAATACATTTAAGAGTTTTCAATGTGACAGAGTATTTCCAACCATTAAAATAGAGAAAACATATAAATTCATTTTATAGAATATAATTGTAAAAAGAGAAGAATAACTACAGGCTTGAACCATAACTGTATATAAATGAACATGCATAACAATGACCTCAAATTTATTCAAAAACATAATAGAATCCAATAAAAAATACACACCCACACATATATTCATGAAGCAAGGTAAATATCCAAAAAAATAATCTTTATAATGTTCAAAGTAATACAAGGTTAACTGAAAGAATCAGTGATATTTAATGTTATTATGTTAAATAAGGGAAATAATCTCTCAGAAGTAAGGCATTCATCTTCCAAAATTTTCAATAGAATTCTTGAGTACATAAAGTATTGTTTTGAGTACCATGGACTTTGTCGTCGATTAAATTAAATTATTACCTAAAACAAATCAAGTGTGGCTAGGCCCATCCTACGGTCAATTTTTTGTAACCTTAAATTATTATTTTCAAAACAACCAGAAATAAGCTCGTAGGCCACCAACTTGCAAAAAATTAGAAGGATAGCATGAGCACTTGTGACTTGGAATAAAAGGATGGATTGGGAAAAAAACTTATTCCATCTATCCAGTAATTGCATGCCCAAATCCAATCCTATGTAGAAGGACACTTGTAAAGGAACCAGAATAGAGTTATTTCTCGCACAAAACACTTAGTGAAATTTAGAAATGAAAAGAGAATTGAGCCACAAGGGTGATAAACAAGTTGAGTACCTGAATGTGAGCAAGTAAGGTCACCATTTCTCCTACCAAGGAAACAATTTCTAACCTTAAATTAAAAAACCTCATAAAGGAGGTGAGAATTGAAGTGAAACACTTAAAAGGACTACACAAAAATCCAAATGGGTTAGGATTTGAGAAAAATTTACCCCGAATAGGAACCTGATGGCCACATCTAGAATAAAATGGAAACAGTTTATGTGTAACATGAAAATAAACTGATGTTGCAGCTATAAAGCCCTCCCAAGCATAGTTTGAATACCTATGAAGGAATCCAACAAGGATTAGTAACTACTATGGAAATGACCTGATAATGAAATTTAGTCCCAAGAAATACATGAGAAGAGAATCATACAAAATATTGGAAAATTTTCCAGAGATGATTTTGCAGATCATCATAAATTTGTAAACCTTTTGGAGTTTCAAAGGCTAGGCTAGCTAAATCCACTAAGAAATTGAAAATAAAAATAAAAATCTTCAAGAATCAATGAAAAACATGTGCATGTGGTAACATTTGAATGGATTTGTATATATCCTCCTCACCTCCAAAGCATCAGCATAATGAAACTATGATGATGAGGTTGGGTAGGGTAGTTACCTTAACTTCCACCCCAAAAATCCCTATCATCCATCCAACACCCTTCAATATACACTGTCCAAACCCATTGCTAGCTAGGGTTCCATGAGAGTGAAGGGGACCCAAGCCAAAAGTGAGAGATCACGCCGTGTTGTTCTAAGTGGCAGCCATCTCAAATTGCATCATGTTATTATATTTTTTTTTTAAATCACAATGTGTGCTGAGTGTCAACTAGAGCATGGATGAACGTGAACAACCCATAAACTATATATTATCATATATAATGGTATGTGGGAATTATATTTAAGGTTGAACATTAAGAGACTAGATATTAGAGTTATGGTAATTGTGTAGGCCTGAAGGTCGAGAGGGTAATGAATAACTTCATACTAAAGGTCAAAAAGTAAATATGTGATGGTATAATATATGCATATAAATATTGTTGTCTGTGAAAGTTATAAGAGTAAATGGTCAATTACTTAAGAATTATATTATATTTAGACATGCACAATTACCCTTTTATATGTCATGAAGAGAAAAAAATAAACTATTAAACTATTCAATATATCATATATCATATGACTATGTAGTTCACACATTTACTTGTGTACAATACAACTTAGCACAAATGCATACATTGTACACATTCCATAGTCAACCATATATTTATTGACCATACCAACTGGGCACACATATTTTTAGTACTTTGATTGAAAAATATGGTTTTCTTATTATAGATGGCTTGTAACAGAAGGAAAACATAACATTGGTAAAAAAATCTAATTAATTTGTGTCTCTTCAATCTTCAGCGAAAAACCTTCAACAATATTTCTTTTGTACTTTCAGAATGGCGTAGACATGTTCATTAAATTGGGTTGTTCGGATTATTTCCAAAAGCTAAAACCAATCATTTCTATCAAATCATGTTGAATCAGATATACATTGTTCAACCATGCTAAGTGGAATTAAAGGAACCTAGTAAAAGGGTTTAGAGTAAAAATGTTGAAATATTGTTGTGATCATAGAATACAATTAGGTACTATAATCATGCTAAGTGGGAAGGCGATTGAAAAATAATTTTTCCATAAGAAATTTGGTCTGAGCATTGTGAAAGCTATATAGAGTGCCATCTAGTCCTCAGATTGTGAAAACTTGTGGATGTGTTAAAAGTGGTTGATGAATCACCACAAATCTCCTTATTGGTCATGTAGTTAAGGATGTAGGTTCATGTTTTCATGGGCACAAACTTATTTTTCATTTTTTTGATCTAGGAACATTTAATACATTGAATATTGGGATTTGTAATCCAATTGTTAGAAGACGCTTTAATCGACAGGTGTGTATTGAAACCCTCATTCAATTTGAATAAGAGTTTGTTACTAAATTTTATTATGATATTTCTTTGGAAAATTTGTCTCCCAAATTTTCTAGAGTAATTTCCATAAAAAAAGAGAAAAAGAGATCCTCCCAAAATAATGTGTTGATACTATATAATTTCTCGAAATAACAATTTTCTAATGGAATATTTTCTTGAGATGGTAATCCCATCATTGGGTTGTCAATAACATTCTCCTTAATTAGTGCAGATTGGAAGGATAACATTGTTAATTTTGAACAAAGAAAAAGCAAACTCATTGATGGAAAATAAGTTGTTATATTTTTATTATTAAAAAGAAAGAATGGAGGAGAAACCTAAAGCAATAATAAAAATGTTTTGAGTGACAAAAATATTTGAAGGCTAAAAGTGCATACAATTTTCTCTATTTATAATTGGTCTATCTGAAAATCTGTAAATATTAGAGTGCAAAACATGAAGTAGGAAAACATAAAGTGTGAAACTGATCAAACATTCTATAGTATTTATTATATTATATTAAAAAAATGTCTTTGGTAAAAGGGTAAGGGAAGAGAAATAACTCCATACTATAAATTTGAGAATTTGGAGTGTGAGAAGTTTTAATGAAGAAATGATCCATCATTTTTTTGATTGAGTGATTTCATTTAGAAAATAATTGTATGAAACTCATGAGAATGAGTGTTACTGCAATTTGTTAGCCCAATTTTGCATTAAAATTCAAATTTTAGCACAAATTTTGTCAGTACTTGGGATTGATAAGAAATCTGCAGAGAGAAAGAGCTTCGATGTGGGTGACATAGTACTAAAGTTTTATAAACCCCATGAAGAAAAGGGAAAACACACGAAGTTCCAACCTATGTGGATTAGACCATTTACCATCGATGAAAGGGTCAGCCATAATACCTTCAAGATGAAATTATTAGATGGGAGGATTGACCCCCTTCCCGTAAATGCTCGATATTTCAAACATTATTTTCAATAGCAGCTATGATTTGCACTTCCTCTACAGTTTGTCCTTTTCCTTACATTTTCTAGTAGTGTTGGTCGTATATATGTCTGTTAGATGTGTCCTCTTTTGTCATGTTTGTCATTCATTGTACATAAATAAGACCTTGTGTAAAATTTCATGGCTTAAATAATTATAGTTCTTTATGAGTGACGATAAAAAATATATCTTTGAATTGAATGTTGTATCATCTTCTATGATATAATAATATATTGATTTAAAGAAAGGCTTCCCAACTAAAGTTGCATTATAAATCATGTTCCTTTATTAATGAACTTATATTTGCAACATTTTTTCTCATTCTAATATCCATAATATAAGCAAAATGATTACATTGATAGTTTGCAGAATTTTGTGGTGTGAATTTTGTGAAGGAGGATTCAGAATCTCCACAGTATTCATTTTTAACGTCAACATTTTGAGTCTAACCAAGGCTCATCCTTAGGACTTAAACCTGAGGATGAGGATGAGACTTGGTTAGACTCAAAACGTTGATGTTAAAAATGATTACATTGTTAACATATCTCCTCAAAATGTCGTCTAAAAATGAATATTGTGGATAAAACTCCATAAACATATTCCTCAAAATATTTCCTCATTTTAATATCAATATTATAAATAATTTGAATGTAATTCATCTTGCAAAATTTTGAGGGAGTAGAGGGTAGGGCTGGTTGGAACCTTATCATTGTTGCCCTCCAATTTTTGCCTCATTTCATTGTGGGTGGGCTTCTTTTGTTCCAAATTCTGGTGGCATTACTCCGTCCAAGTGCTCTTTCGACGATGCTTGTGTTGTGTGTTTGCTTTTATTTCAGTCGTTTTTGTCTCGTGCCTTGGATCAGGGATCTTCTTGGATTGCTTCTTATTGTCGTCGAGTTTTGGGTCATTGTTGTCAGTTTCCCTATCTGTGTTGCAGTGGTCATCATTTCCTATTTGGAGGTTGTCATCAGATGTTTTAGTATTTGAATACTATTCTTCTGGTTTTTTTTATATGACAATGCTAATTCCTCTATTTTTTTTCTTTTGAAATATGTTTGATCCATGAAAAGGGTTTTTTTTCCCAAAGAAAAATCATAACTTTCATTAATATGTGAAAATTACATGTTGTAGATGCATTGCATATGCATTTTTGTGACTGTGGTCACATCATATTCTTGTGTCAAAAACCCCTATGGGGTATACGCATATGGCTATCAAAAAATATACAGTAAATACAATAATTTAAGTTCAGTCATATAATGATCAAAATCTGTCAAATAAATTGAGTTGTCATCCTCGTCAGATGTCTGGCTGGTCAATGAGGGGATGATGACAATAGTTGTAGTGTTGTAATTAGTTATGTTCTTCTATATCCCAGAGCCCCCTATGTTGGACCACTGTCGCCTTGGATAGTTCATTGGAAATGTTGTTGCACTCCCTGTAAAAATGAGAAGAGGAGATGGATAAGAATTGAGCTTTTAAATGCCAGAGATCTTCCAAGATGTTCTGAAGTGTGTGCACGTGACATGAAGCAAATTTATTGAACCAATTGATGAGTATTTTAAAGTCTCCAAAAATTTGTAAGTGGTGGATATCATGCTCTGATGCAAACTGAAGGAGGTGACGAAGTGTGATGAGCTCCGCAAAGTTTTTCATGCCATGCCCAAGACCCATCTTGATTGTGTTGTGGGGTGATATGAAGAAGGGCTCCGCTACCACAACCCAAGGGTTGGGCCAAACCGTCAAATTAGGCCCACGAGAAGTCAAAGTTAATGACTTCGAGTGTGATGGTTCTAGGAGGATGCGAGGAGTCCTCATTGGGGATGCTGTTGTCGGAGGATAAAATGCAAGATGTAATCAAGTTCCAATTCGGAGGGAGATCCTGGAAAATGGAGCCATTCCTAGCCAGCCAAATTCCCCAGCAAATGAGGAGGGGAAGGTTCCTAGCCTTGTGTGGAGAAGTTGTTTGCCACCATTTTTGCCATGCCTCCACAATATTTTGACCATGCCATCGCGAATTGATGCCGAGATCAGTTATAATAGGAGTCCACAATACCTCGGAGTTGTGGTAGCTTAGGAAGAGATGATCAATTGATTTAGATTCCATATGGAAGAGTGAACACTAGGAGGGTCCATGAATGGTCCTTTTGTGCAGGTTTTCCATAGTGGGTGCAATGTACTTAAGGATGCACCAAATGAAGAGTCTGGTGCGTGGTGGTGCCTTCAGTTTCCAAATTCACCCCCACCACCAAGTTTGTAGCTGTGGGAAATGATCCGAATATATGAGTAAATAGCCTTCTTTGGGAGAGGATCCATGAAAAATGCTAATACCAATGTTACACATAATTTCAAAATCAAACCTCTAGTAAATTTTGTCTTAGTTTATTATTCTAATAATTTATATATAAAAAATATTATATAATGATATCAATGCTACACATAATTTGACTATCAAACCCCTTAGTAAATTGTTTTTGTTTATAGTTATTATCTTATGACCCTTAATTCTTTTATGTAAAAAATATTTTATAATGATATATTCTTGTGTTCCAAAGGATATCCATATTCCCTATCATTTATCTATTATATCAACGGAGCAATATCACCATCAACATAACTACAACCCTAATAGAACATTGTCATCTATTATATAGACAATGCAATGTCACGATCAAAATAACTACAACCCTAATAGAACACTCGGAGTTGCATTAGGTTAGAGTGACAATTTAACATGTGCCGTCCAAAATGATCCAAAGTGTAAGTAAATAAATAACACATTTCAAAAGCAATATTTTCTAACAAAGTCACAAGAAGTCACAAATTCAAGGACGCCTTTTGAAAGTAGGCCATGCCTTCATAAATTAAAGTCAATAATGCTATGATAAGTAACAAAACAGTTCTTTGGCGTACAACCCACGGGCAATCTATAGCTGGCAAAAGATGAGAGCAGAGTGGGACGGGGGACCCAGTCGATTTAAAAGAAAAATAGGGCACACGAAGCCACCACCTTGCGTAGAAGCCGTGATGTTTAACCTTTCTTTATGTTTTTTTAACACATGTTGAAATGGGAAAGCGATTCGCTTCAAGAGCAGTATCAAAGTGCTTTGTCGCTTTACTCAAAACCTCCACGTGATTTACGCAGAAGAGAATAGAAAAATCCTTAGGCTAGTGCGAGGCCTGGCCTCCAGCGCAATTGAGAAAGAAGATGATGAAGGATAAATCCAACTCGGAAACGGAGGGTTTGTTCAGCAACCCTTCTTGCACTGATTTCAAACTTGGGATGGCCACCGATTTAAAACTCGGGATGGCGTTTCAAGAGCAATGTAACGAAGAAATGGGTTTACTTTCGTCGATTACGAGTATTAATGGCGGTGCTGAGCGCGCAGTTGCAGATTGCATTCCTCGGTTTGGACCCTCCGCTCTTGAGAACTGTTGCAATTCCACTAAGTTATTCATTTAATCAGATAAGAATCAGGATAGTTGCTATGGGTTTATCGGTGGAATTGTAACGGTTAAAAAAAATTCTTGTGTTTCAATCACTTCTTGCGGTAATAAAAGTGTGTGTGTGTTTATATGTAATTTGGTTTACTTTGATTGAAGGCTTGCTCCGTCCACGATCCGGGAGAACCCATCCCGTGCGCAGTTGACGATTTTCTACGGTGGAAGGGTTTACGTATATGACAATATTCCTACAGATAAGGTATGGATAGGGTCATTCAAATGGTTATGGTCTAGACTCTGACTCTGCCCTAGATCAGAATATAATGGCCATATCCTTTTGCTTCTACAGGCGCAAGGCATATTGTTAATGGCCAGCAGTGGGAGTCATCATAAAGTAGAGAGCGGCTGGAGGTCGCAGACTGAGAAAAAAATATCAGTTCCTGTGATGAAGTTACAGGAGGGGTCAGTGATCCGTCCACAACCTGCAAGCCCGAAGGCGTGCACAGGTATGATTATCTTCAATAGTTAATCATAGTTGAAGGGGTTTGCCGACAGATATGTATTGGTAAATTTTCTAAATGGGTAAATTGAGATTCTCAGGGTAGAAATTATGGAATTGGGTTTTTTCGCAACATACATAGTTTTGGAAATTAAACCTAGGTCCAAGATAAGAGATTGTAAAAAAAATTACTATTAATCCAAAACCCCAAAAAATTACTGTTAATCCAAAACCCTTGTTCTTAAACTTTCCAAACCTATAACTTGAATCCCTAATGTAAAATTTATGGATTCCATAAAGTACGGTGAATCCTCCATTAAAACTTTCTAATTTTAAGTCATTATCTAAATTAGAAAATAACATTTGATCTTTCTGTTGAAACCGTTTTAGTAGTGTCGATACTGTACGGTATGCTTAAAATGCATAGTGTCATCCAGTCTGATAATAAACATCTAAGTCGTTATAGGTAATACAAATTACTGCATAGAAATTATGTATCGCATCACTACTGCCGCTGCCTATTGCAGGACATATTCCAGTAGCGAGGAAGCATTCCCTGCAACGATTTTTGGAGAAGCGCCAGGGCAGGTACCTTAATCACTTCGAACTTATATGGCAACCAATATTTACTGTTATATTGACTTATTAATGCGCTGGGTTGTATATAGTCATAGCTGAATTTAAGCAAGTATATTATGTAGGCATATACAACCTTGCCCATTAATAAATCAATAGCATCGTAAATATTAATTTCCAACTTTACAAACAACTATCGTTTTCTATTGATCTCTGGTCTCGCTGACATTGCAACTAGCATCTTAAAAACTAAAAATAAAGGTACTGTTTTGTGAAGGGTAAATGCAAAGGCAAAGTGTGCATATAAGACAGCAGAAGTAGATAACGAAGACACTCATCAACATCGTCTCCAATATCACTGCACGTGAATTGTCTCCTTGAAGCCCACCGTGGGCGCTGAAATCTCTGCATATCTTTTGAAACATCAGCTTTGTCATGCAATCTCATATATAATTCCATCGTATATTACAGCTCTCTGGAGCCTGTTGTTCGGTTTTTGGAATAAAGCAGACTCTACGTATGTGGGAAAGCAATTGTTCTGAACTAGTTTTAGTTTTTAGGTTTCCAGCTTTGGATTAGAAAAATACCAGCTTATAGAAAAGAAGATGTGCATGTCATTTGAGAATGCATGGTCCAATTCTGTAACTTCTCTGTCCGTACTCTTTAGTAACGTTTAGATTGTGACTTGATATCCATTAAGTTCTGTGTCCCTACTCTTTAATAACGTTTAGATTGTAACTTGATATCGATTAAGTTCTTTATAAAAAGTTAAAAACTATTTGTATTTTCTCTAAATAATATAATAAAATGTTTATAACCATTGTCTCAATATGATAATCATAGTCAACTATGCTTAAATATGGTTAATCATGGTCAACTTCGGTCAAAAATGTAAACCATGTGTTATATAAATCAAATGTATTCATCCATAGTTAACCATTGTTAAGCATGGTCAACTATGTTTTATAAATTCCCAATGATAATAATCAATTATTATTAAATAATCATTATAATAAAAATAATAAAAATAATAATTATTTATTAATAATTAATAATAATTGATTATTTAATAATAAACAATAATAATTAAGAAGAATAATAAATTAGTAATCATTTTATTAATAATAATAAATTAATAATACATTTATCAATGGTAGATAGAAATGAAGCCTTTGGTGTACATCAACCACATTAATATTTTTAATGTGGTTGTGCTAGTTATAAATAAACATCAAACTCATGGCACGATAATCCGATAATGAAGTCCACTAATCATTGATTAGAAGGTGAAGGTCATTGTGAATTTCTTTGAATTTCGTATAAATATTAAATCTAGTAACAATTGGTGATGTTATATTGTGCTAGTATGTGCTTGTATACACAGTGATATCGGATGGAGAAAAACTAAGAGTTTTAAATTTGTGTGAGTAATTTGCACAGTAGAACGACCACTATGACAAATGCCAACCCTAGTGAGTGATATTTAGAGGATGTGACCATATCAAAGCCACATAAGTTGTATCTAATCTCACTGTTTCCAAGGATCATTGAAGGTAGACATTCTAGATAAAGAAGGAGTCATTTCTTTTATGGTTTGCATTAAATGTGGATATCTGATATTAAATTATATTACAATAGCAGATTACCTTTAATAACATTATCTATTTGAGATTGAAATTCAAAATTGACCTATGTTATCTTCGATGATGATTGTTAATTTCCCTGCAGGTAAGGTGAAATTCTACCCATTTATCCATTACTACGCTAGCAATGTTTCATCATAGATAAAATGATGTTGATCATTGATAACCTGTTACTAAGGGGAATTTCACCTATTTATCCATAGGAATGGCAATCATCCATATTTGAATTATGGTAGTGCTAAACTTTTGTTTCCAATGGGACTAATTTTCCAAAGTATTTTAACACCAAACTCTTGTTATTTTCACAAAACAAAACAATGAACTTTGTAATAAATAATAAATAAATAGTGCTATCATGTTAATATCGACTATAGTAAAATATCATTGTCGATGGCATGGATTCCATGGATATAACACTTAGCAACAACACTGGAAAAAATTTCCTTCGCAATTGTGCCATCATTGATGATTCTTCGACCATATTGTCAGTAGTTTAGCACATTACTGGAGGCATGTTCTGCTTCATAAGCCCTTCGGATCTAGAGAAGGATTTCATGGATTTGTAAGGGAGGATTAAAGTAAATCAGAAATCGAGAACTTGATGGATCTCGCCTTTCTTCCAGGAGACATATAATATTAGCTAAGCTACCAGTACCCACAAAGGCTCTAAAATTGGAAAGAATATCTTCAGAAACCACAAATGTTCTACCTTCTGGCAACATTGTGTGAGGAAGAAAAATCATGAACTACCATTGATCTCGATTCAATGAATATCCCACGAACATTATATCATACCCCTTAGTTGTACAACATGTCTAGTGCATTAAATATACGACAAAAAAAAACAAAATAATTTAAACCACTCCATTATAATACTTTATTACTCTATCTAAGTATACATATAAGTGTATTTGGGCTTTTTGTATTCATGCTTGTGAAGCGTGCAATAAGTAGGCTTCCATCTCCAATTATAGTAGTTTGAGTCAGGCCTTCCATTCTTTTGGCAGTTGAATTCGCCATCGATATAAGTGAATTTGCTCCAATTTTAGAGTGGGTATGATAAATCATGAACCCAATGCCTAGAGAATATATCACATCTGGTTCAATTAACTACATATGACCTTGCAAGGTTCTATGATGGCTTTAACTTCTTCTTTAACCATGACTCGCTAGCACTAAAAAATCCCTATCAGCCTTATAACTTACTGAGGAGTTAACTAAGGAATGTGCGGCATTGAATCCTAGGGACAAATGAAAGAGAAAAGGGAAGGAGAGGAGTGTTTGGTTTGCAAGCTTTCGGAAACAATTTTTGAAATTTGGAACTTGCAAATGCCTTCATCAATCAATCGATCCCCGAGACGAAACTAAAAAAATTACCTCGCCCTAGATCATAAGTAATATGCATCCATCTTGCATTCTTGACCTATCATATTTACAATGTTTGACATGTCGAATCACTCACGAAGACAAATCATGTAGTCTTCAACCCTTAGATACATATAGTGATTGATTTATTAGGCACCTACATGGTTGTTTTGAGAAATCATGTAGTATTTTGACAAGGAAATATTATTCCAGAAGCCCAGGTAGCATATACAAATATTACTACAAATGTATCTTAATTAGCATACAAATATTACCACTAAACTAGTACTAGGGGACTCTTAAGCACTAATATCAATTATTCTACCATTAATTGATAAATGTTAAATTTAATTAATGTTGATTAGTACTCTCCATAATTCATTGACACTTTTTTGCATACATATTTTTTTTTTTTTTCTAAGTTAGAGTAATCTATTAACAGTAAGAAATATAGTACATCAGGCCAAGGCCATAACAGTGCCTACGTGGAGGCAATTCGAACTGATAGAGACTAGTTTTTGGCTGCCCTTCTAGAGGGAAACCAGCCTGAAGAACTTTCAACTGAAAAAATCCCGCGCAGGGGATCGGACCTGGGTAGCTTTGACTGAGAACTAAGAACATATACATTATATAGCAGATATACTGGACCATAACAAAACTGGACCACTGTAAGAACTAAGACTGGTCGCTGACAAAAAAGGACCATAGCTGAAGGAAACATTAGAACAACAAGACACTCCCTCAGAGAGGGCAGAGAAAAAGCATGAGAAACAAGTAAAAAGGTCAAATTACTCATCAGGAGCGACCTCCTCGATCCTGCAACCGTAGTCTGCTGGTGCGCCATGGGCATGAGAGAGTTCAGCATTGGGAAGGACCTCTGAAGGAGTTTCCGTCTGATGTTGCGGACCACGAGCCGAATCCTCCTGCATTACCTCCCTACGCTCACTTGTCTATCCCCTCGAGTCAAGCAGCACTGCTTCCAAGTTGGCGCCATCGACAGGAGCAGATTCATCCGACGGATTCTCAGGCAGGGGCTCCTCCAGGAAGACAACAGAGATGGCGACCGAAACTCTTGGTCTATTAAGGGCGCAATCAAATGAAAAGAGAGTTGTATGGGACTGAGCAGGCAACGCATCCCCAGAGGGCGAGTTGAGCCTGCGTCCAGAGCGAAATTGGCGGCCATGGAAGAGGCGAGGTAGGTTGTCAGAGGGCAATGAGATTTCAGAAGGAGAAGTGGATGTGGAGGCCGAGCGCCTCCTGGCAGAGCGTGAGGAACCCCTCCTGCAACGCATCCTCTGCCTCAGACGGGGCATGTTTGCAATAGAAATGGAGCTGTAGCTCTGGAACAACGGCGAATTAATAAGGTTCGGCTCTGGAGGAATGCTCAGGACCAATGAGGCAGACTTGCAAGAACCAGCAATGGAGATGTGGAGACTGTCATCAGGCTCTAGGCAGCAGGTATGGCGACTGCGCTTCCCTGTGGTGGTGTGCTTGTTGGCGCTGTCCTCCACTGAATTGCACAACGAATTCCTCGGCGCAGGGGATAGCGGATCCATTTCATATAGCACCCTGTTCCTGCAACCAACAACCCTCTGTATTGAATGACCAGACTTGTTAACCTGGTGTGAATCGATGTTGCGACAGTCAAAAATGCCTCGATCCTCAGCATTCGTATCGAGAGGCTTCACCATAACGTTTGTCATTAAGAACGGGCAGATGGTATTTACTGCGAACAAGTGGGCTCGAATGAGATGGCATGTGGCCTCCCATCCTATCGACCTCTATCCCATTGCCCCTATTAACAGTGCTATCACCCGCATCCGAGGAGTTCACCTCATCCTGTATCAGATTGTGGCACTTCCTCTTTTGATCTTCATCTTGGATTATGTCCAGCGTCCCTGTTCTGAGATTGCTATCACAGTCAACCCCCAGATTGGCTAGTAAATCTTCTACCTTGTTGCCTTCCCTTCTGGTATGCTTAAAAAGGAGAGCCCTGTTTACCTGAAGCCAATTCTCCATTATTTCCAATCGAGCCTCCAGTCGCCAGCTGCTGGCAACCTTGCGCGCCTGAGCTCCATTGAGAAGTTGTGCTGCTATATTGATGAGGATCTGTGAATCTCCCTCAATCTCAATAGGATGTAGCCCCTCACGTTGGGAGAGGAGAAGACCTTGCCATAATCCCTCCAGTTCCGCAGAGTTGTTCGTGTCCCATCCAATGCTTCCTAGGTAAACCACCATGGGAGTGCCATCATGATTCCTTATAATGCCCCCGAAGCCTGCTTTGCCTGGATTGCCTTTTGAGGCACCATCAAAGTTGAGCTTATAGGTATTCCGAGGGGGGGGGATCCAAGTGGGATTGAGTTTGTCAGTGTTGGGGTGAGTTTGCTTCTGAGTGTTGTCTTGAGTCTTAATTCCCCAGTTCTCCCATATAGCCTTTTCCTTGGCTAGAGTGGGGAAATCCTCGATGCTCCAAGACTGCAAAGCTAAAGTTTCCTCAAGATTGAGACAGTAATTACTTCAGATGACGTCTATCGAGGTCCTCTGGTCCTTAAAAATGCGCTTTTTTATTTCTTTCCAAATGGTCCATAGGAGAAGGCCTGGGATGATTTGCCAGAGATGATTGAGAAGACCAATCTTGAAGGGATGTTGATGCCAGTCACGTATGGCTCCATGTATATCTATGTTAGGTGTACAACTACTTTGGCACCTGAAGCTGACTTTCTCCCACAGCTGAGTGGCAAGGGGGCAAGCATAGAGGAGATGCCGCTGAGTTTCTTCATTCACCCCACAATTGGGACATATGGAGGGACCATGGAAGTGTCTCTTGCGAAGATTGTCCCAAGTAAGTATTCTTTGGTGGCCAAGGAGCCAGAGGAATAAGGCAACTTTGGGCCATACCCCTATATTCCAGATTTTGCCCCAAAGAGGATCCTTGGGCTCAGGATCCGTACTGAGAATCCTATAGGCCTCCTGAGTGGAAAAAGTGCCTTTAGGAGTATGCCCCCATCTTAGAATATCCTTGTCCTGCGATATTCTGATGCAACGAGCTCTGAGGTCATCAGTGATGGCTTTTCTTTCATGCTCAGTGGCACCCCTGGTTATGCTTGCTATTTGTTTCCATTGCCGATAGTTCTGCTTGTTGGTGTCTTCCCAATAATGCTTTACTGCCTCCAGCTGTCGCATATCCCAATCAGGTTCTATGGACGGATTGAAAGTAGTGATAAGTTTTGGTAGTTGTTCCCAAGAGTCTGTCCAGAACCTTGTAGAGGTACCATTCCTTATCTCCCAGAAACTGTGCTGTTGTATGAGAAGATGGTGCTGTTTGGCCGAGTTCCAGATTATGGAACCATTCTCCTCTGGAGTGAGTCTGACGAGCTCTTCCTGGGGTCGGTTTTGAGCATATTTAGCTTTCCATAGAATGGCCCAGGGCTTTTCAGGGGCAGTGAGCCAATTCCACCAATTTTTTTCATTCATGATGGAGTTGCTAAGGAGAGGGTCACGAAGGCCAATTCCCCCTTGATCTTTGGGTTTACAAACTGTTGCCCATTGAACCAGCGCCCATTTTCAGTTGGTCCCCTTGGAGCCCCAAAGGAAATTCCGTTGAAGGGCTTTAATCTTATTGAGAACCCATTTGGGAGCCTCCATAATGGAGAAGAGGTAAAGCGGCATGGCCTGAAGAACGGATTTAATGAGAACCAGTCCGCTAGCAATGTTAAGGGTTCGGAAGATCCAGGAGGAGAGGCGAGCTTCCAGTTTATCGACTAGCTTGCGCCAGGAGGCATGCTTAAGAGGGGAAGCAATGAGCGGAGCACCCAGGTAAGTGGAGGGAAGGGAGGCAATGGAGAAGCCGAGGATGCAGGCGATTGCAGATTGAGTAAGGGGGGGAGTGTGAAAGAAGAAGATCTGGGATTTAGAATTGTTTATTCTTGTCCCAGACGCATCGGAAAAGTCCTACAGCAGGGATTTTAGCTTGGAGGATTCTTGAACAGAAGGGTAACCGAACACCATATTGTCGTCCACGAATTGTTGGTGGGTGACAGCTGGTGCATTGTGGACAGAGATGCCTTGAATTTACTGGGAGTGGACAGCTGCGAAAAGGTGTCGCCCCAGGCCTTCCGCCATCAAAACAAACAGGAAGGGAGAGAGGGGGTCCCCTTGTCTGATGCCTCTGGTGGGAGTGAAAGTGTGGGAGGGAGTCCCATTGATGAGGATGGAAAAGAACGAGGAGGAAATGAGACTGTGGATCCAACGAACCCAGGTGGGAGAGAATCCAAAAGCCAGGAGCACTTTTTGTATATAGGTCCAACTTAATTTGTCAAATTCTTTAGAAAGATCGATTTTGAGAATCATACCTGCCTATTTGATCTGCTTGAGCGAATGGATGATCTCATGAGTATGAATGATCCCGTCCAAAATCTGCCTACCTTCAACATATCCTGACTGCTCAAGTGAGATGAGCAGAGGCAAGAGTGGTTTTAATCGGTTGGCAATGACCTTAGAGATGACTTTGTAGATCACATTGCATAAAGCAATGGGGTGATATTTGTCCGGTGTGCTAGCTTCTTATTCTTTGGGAATGAGAGCGATGAATGTTGCATTTAAAGAAGGGAGAAGCCAATTCATTACTCGTGATTCTTCTACAACCATCCACACTTCCTCACCAATGAGGTCCCAGAACTGGTGGTAGAACGTGGTGGTGAAACCATCTGGGCGTGGGGCTTTTCCATCCTTGAGTTGCTTCATGGCTAAATCAACTTCCTGCCTAGAAACTGGGCGTAGCAGCAGCTGATTGTGCTCATCAGTGATAATTCTTGGGATGTTTTGACTGATTTTATTGATGGCAGGTCCTCTGTCCATAGGGGGTTCTTTGTGCACTGTCTGGAAATGAGCAAGAAACGCCCTCTCTATCTCTTCCTGTTCTTCCACTTTCTCCCCTTCTTGATTCCTGATAGCCGTGATTGAGTTGTGCATTCTCCTTTGTATTGTGGTTCGGTGAAAGAATTTAGTATTTTGTTCACCTTCTCTTAGCCATCTTACCCTGGATTTTTGTCGCCAGAGGATTTCTTCTTGCTTGGATCGATCATCCAACTGAGTTTTGAGCTGCTTCTCATTAGCTCTTCCGTGTATCCATTCGAGATAATCTGCTGCTGGAGGGCCTTCATTTCCACATTAAGATTCTGTTGTGCCTGGAAAATATTGCCACAAGTGTTGTGATTCCAGTGTTTGATGTGGTGTTTGAGGTTCTTGAGCTTACACTGGAATTGTTACATTTGTGATCCTTCAGGCGGCTTGAATTTCCTCCACCAAGCACTGATGAGATCCTTGAAGGCGGGATGGGTTAGCCAAAAAGCCTCAAAGCGAAAAGGGCGTTTCCTGGAGTCCCCCAGTCGCAGCCACTATAAGGAGATGGGCTAATGATCCAATCCATTTAGCGGTTGTATAGAAGCAGAGATGTCACCCCCTAGGTGTACAACATTATCAGATATTAGAAATCGATCTAGCTTTGAGGTTATGTGTTGGCGTCCCGTTCTGCGATTGCTCTAGGTGTGAATGCCATTGCTATACTGCAGATCTATAAGCAAATTGTTTTGAATGAAGTTCTTGAAGTGGCTGCTTTCTGGTTATAGCTTAGCCCTTCCTCCCATCTTCTCCCCTAGGCATGTGATCATATTGAAATCACCGCCTAGAATCCAGAGAGGATGGGTTCTGACATTGTTTAGTTCTTCCAATGTGTCCAAGAGAGCCATTTTTCTGCCCGCTTCCTGTGGGAAGTAAACATTAGAGAGCTGTCCATGAACATTGGTGCCGATGATGTGAAAGGTGGCTTGAATGAGGTGATGGGAGGCATGGAAATCAGATAGCGTGATGGTCTGAGTATTCCATGCAATGGCGAGCCCTCCAGAGGCGCCCGATGCATCCACTGCCACCGAGTGACATCCAAGCCAAGCGCTGGAGAGGATTTTACCTAGCGTGCTGCTATTGCATTTGGTTTCCTGTATAAAGAGGATATGTGGTTTTTCCAACATTATCATGTTTTTGATCATTCTTAGTTTCCCAGTGTTGTTAAGTCCTCTAACATTCCATGAGGTTAGCTTCATAGTTCACTATGGGGGAGGAGCTTGTAGTACTGTGTCAGCTTGGCATATCTTCCTGATTCAACCAGGAGTTTCCCAACTGTGATTGTTCGTTCCAAGTCCGTTTTCCGGCCTCGTTTCTTGGAGTCCTTGATTGATTGATTTCCATCCCATCTGCTTCCTGGTTGTATTCCTAGCTCTTTTTGTCTGAAGGCTCGGGAGATGATAACTTCCAGTCTATCTAGTTGTTGATATGGAATCTTATCAAATTCCTTTCTTTTGCAGGAAAGCTCAAGTTCGAGAATGTCTAGCCCAGTGAGATCAATACTCTCTGGTTCAACCTCCATGTTTTGCGCTTGGTTGCTGCCTTCCGAGTGCTGTGTTGGTAAGCAATCCACATCCATTCCATTCGGCTTCCAATCTGGACCTACGGGGGCTCCTTCGATGGAAGGTCCTTGTTCCTTCAAGGTCTTAGGAGAGGGCTTAGAGGTGGGCGGAGGAGGAGTTGGATTCATTTTGGTGGGGTGGGTAGCTGAGTGATCGACAGGAGGAAGGTTCTCCGGAATAGAGGCAAGAGCTTCATAGCTATTACTTGTGCATGGAATAGAGGAGGATTGAGCCATGGGTTTTTTTCCATTGGGGGGTTTCTTATGGGCTCTTCTACGATTGGTGACCTTTGTGAAGCCATCCGGATCAGAGTCATCAGGAAGATTGGAGGCTTGAGGCTTAGCATTGAGAGGGTAGTCTCGAAATAGGTGTCCATGAACATGACATTTACGGCATCAGAAGGGTACATGCTCAAAATCAAGAGGTTGGATCAATTCAAATTCATCGTGAAAGAGGCTTACCGAGTTAGGAAGGGCTTTGTCCAAACGCATATAGACACATATGCGGGCGTAAGAGGTGTAACGGCGCAGCTTTGTTTCCTTCGCAATTTTGATGAACTCCCCTAAACCCTGATCAATGTCTTTGAGAGAGTCCTCATCCCAGTATTCCAGGGGGAGCGAGTAAAGTCTAATCCAAACAGGGGCCCAACTGAAATCTTCCTTGTCTGGGTTGAATCTTTCGACCCAGTCTCTTAGGTAGAGGCCTGCTGAATTGAAGAAATACGGGCCTTCATCCAGGACTTTGTTTCTATCCTCAATGCAAATGAAGATGGCTGTGAAAAAACCATTGGGGCCAAGTTGGAGGATGACCTGCCCTTTGGGTTTCCATTTGGCTGCAATCCATCTGTGCAAAGTTTTTTCTGTGGGCGAGAAACCTATAAATTTACCGATTAGCGCATGGTCCTTCATATATTGGATCCTTCCATTGATCCTACGGCTGGGCAGCTCGATTTTGGGCCTTTCCGCTGCAATCGGCTTGCAAGTGGTTGATTTCGCCTGGGGCTTGTCATTTCTTCTCGAATCTTCTTCTTGTACCTCTTTCTGCTTGTCAGGTGCATCCTGTTTTCCTTCAGAACTGTGTTTGTCTTCCATTTCCAGATTGTTTGTGTTTTGGGTCGTTTGCTTGGTATTATCCCCGGCAGCAGGTTTGTCACTTTGTGAGGGGGAAGAACCTTCACTTCCCCCCGTAGGGCCTGCCATGGCAGGCGAGTCAACGCCCGTGCTCATCAAAGCGACAAGAGCGAGCCAGGGTAAGTTTCAGGGTGAATGCAGGTGACGGCGCTGAGGCAGGGGCAGCGCGTGAACCCTAGCACTCCAGACTCGCGGTCTCCTTCATCCTTTTTGCATACATATTACATTTTTCCCTATTAAAATATATTTTATGTGTCTGAATATTAATTAGCCATAGAGTATACTGAGTGGTATTGTATAATTTCATATAAATAATTGTATATGGAAGTTTATTAATGTGCATTCACAGTACTGTACCTGTGTTTTTTCTAGTCAACATGTAAAACACACTAGCTTAATGGTATTAAGTTAATCTTTATGAACACCGTAGTAAGCTATAAACTTGAGGAAACCACACAGGACGTGTTTGTGCAAAGTGTTGGGAGCTGAAATTGCACATCTTTTCCTTGCATTCTATCCTATTTCCTTTCTCCATTTGTACCATTAACATTCAATTTATGTCCTAAAGTGCACAAGTAGTCCCCTTGTGTAGTCTATATGAATTATTTATTCAATGAAGCATAGTCATGGGGATTATTACCTAAGCGGCTTGATAGTTTCACTATTCTTTCCGATTCAAAGGTCGGATGACCAAGTTCGCAATTCTAGGGAAAGCTATTGAGTTGCTAGCGCTATCTTGGGCAGCGCTGCAATGGAGGAAAAAATTTAGATTCCTTCCTATCATTTGCATTCAATTTCATCTATCATAATTGTTGTGTAAGCGTAGCCAATAGTCGTCATGATTTCAAGAACTATCATTATAATTATTTGTATAAGAGAAGATATGAAGCTATGAATCAAGGGGTTGGCTACTAAGAGAATTGAGAATATGTAATAGGACTTTAAGTTCAAGTTAATGCAATTCATCATTTTGGTTTTTTCATGAGTTTTTTATTATACCATAGCTCTGATTAGGGAGTTGGGCCTACTCTCCTGACTAGGTGTTGTTTAACTTATGACTGTGATTAGTTTCTTTTTCTGCATTGCATGTTTCTTTAATTGTTGTGACAGTTAATGTGATTGTTGTGATTCTTAGTTTTTGTGGATGTACTAGTTGTTTTACAATTGATTGCTCCTATCCTTTCATTTTTGTTACAGTGGTTTTTTGTTTTACATAGCTCATCGAATCCATGATCGATTGTGCAATTGTCATCTGCATATATTTTGTATGTTAGTGTTGCAATAACCAATGAATCTCAGATTGATAACTAATGTGGGAAAGGGTTGAATAATATCATTCACTCTTGGACACCAACATTTTGGCGCCTTTTTCAGGGAATCTATCAGAGGTGCAAGAACACAATTCGTATTGGTGACAGGATCAATCTCTTATCTTGGGGAGGGAAGTTTCACCCAGATCCAGGTCCCAAGCTTTAATTGTTTTGTTTTTTTTCTTCTATTGATCTATTAGGGGCCATTCTCTCGTCATGTAGAGGGAATTTCTCTTGCACTGCTCCAAGTCCTAAGTTTAAGATTTCTCAACTGTTTCTTTTCTTTATTTTTCTATTTTAACACCCAATCTCTCGCCCTAGGGAGGGAATTTTCACCCTGCTCTAGGTCATGAGCTACAAGAATTGCTTGATTTTTTTTCTTTTCACCAATTTTATGAACATATATCCGAATACAAGGGGTAGAAGAGGACCCCCAAAGAGAGGAAGGAAGTATTTAGGAAGGATTACCTATATCCAAGAACTCATCACAAAAACTGAATCAAAAGCAACTTCGTGAGCATTTTTCACGATAAGAACTTAAACGAAATCTGAAGGGTAGTATGTTTTGCCGCTAGTAATACGTGCAGTAGAAGAAGAACCCCTTTTGATGGCAGAAGAAGAAGTAGCAATGAGGGTATCGTGAGAATAAGAAGTAATCCTGATGATGACAAAAGGAGAGGAAGTAGCAAGTAGGGGATCAAATGAATTGAGAATTCTAAGTGTAGGAGAAGAAGATATGAAGGAATTCATGTTGCCACGTGATCAAGGAACCATTTTTAACCAACCTCAAATTTCTATTGAAGAAAAAATCTATTCATCTATTGCAGAACCCGTTGAGGTCCCGAGTGAATATTGGACACTATTCATGGAACCTAGAACTTCCTCGATCGACTTCCCAAATGGGAATATTAGAGGTGATGCGCCGATGAAGCCCATTCCTTTGACAATGTTTCCTAAGTTCCATGGCCTTTCCTATGAAGATCTAGATGCATTCCTTTTTGAATTCGACCTTTTATGTTGGGGGTATGATTATATAGATGATGCCCAGAAATTGAAAATATTTCTTTCTACCTTAAAAGGGACAACCTTGTGATGGTTTATGGGTTTGGGGGGGGGGAATATCTCCTCGGGGGATGACATGAAAAACATTTTCCTAGAGAGGTATCAGGATTACTTCAAATCTCATGATATCAAGGAAGAAATATTTAAATTCATGCAAAAGGAAGATGATAATATGGAATATTCTCTGGAATGTTTCAAAAATACTTTGGAGAGATCATGCCATAGTAACTTAGACAAGGACATCTTGAAAATCATACTTATCTGGGAATTAAGGGAAGAATATCTTGAGCTCTTGAACATAGTGGGAAAAGGGGATATATCGAAAGAATATTTTTACATTATCTGCGATTTATGCATTTATTGTTCGCGAGGTGCTGCAAGTAGTAAAAATGGAATTCGATCGTTGAAGACATCCATCGGGGGAGTCATGAAGGAAAAAATCAGAAATATTATCGACAATTTGAGGATCGATATCTTGAGCACGTTATCTACTTAGATGGACACTTTACAAGCAAAGAAGAAGCAAATGGAATTGGAGAATACCATGGACATATTTTGCCTGCAATGTAGAAATAAACATCCGCTGAAGGAATGTCCATTCAACACTGTGCAATCTTTTGCAATCTATGAACATAGTCATTCAACCAGCTCATGTCCTTCTCTTCTAGGAATAAATGTAGTCTCTCATGGAGAAAATGAAGAGGTCGATCAACTATACTTCATGGCATCCAAGTATCCATGGAAGCCGCGGCCACCAAATATGAATAGAGGTATGCACCAGGACCTTTCTAGTATTTCAGTGGTTTAATATTGGTCCTCATTTAGTATCTTTTTCACCCGCATGGCTCCAGTATTGTTAATACCCACCTTGGCAGTCATGATTCCTTCAGACTAGCTCAAACCCTTCATGGTCCTAGAATTGGCATGGACCTTCTCCTCTGAGACAGTTTCCCCAACCTATGCCACAACAGAAGCTACAGTTGCCTTCTAATGTTCCTTCCAGTAATCTTCCCCCTTCGTCCCCAGCTTCCTATACAGCCTAATCCAATCCTAACAATAAGGGATTTCAGCAGGCTGATACTCTTAACCTTCTTTTGTATAACATCTCTATCGTGGAATGTAATGAGATAAATCTGTGATTTTTTCGAGTAGTGAATGATCAAACTTCACTTGTTATTATTTAACAAGTTTATGAAAAAATTATGGAACCAGAACCTTCAGTAGTTTTGGATGAACCAAACCAAGACTATGTAAATCAACCCCCTCCTCAACCGACTATTATTGAGGGACGTCAAGCTAATCTACCTTATCCTAAAATACTAACCTTGAGTAAACAGAACCCTCGAATAGAGTTTCTTTTTATGGGAACTGCAAAACGTGTTTGTCAAAATTCCCTTACCTCAAGCTATGAGGGATGTGCCAATTTATGTAAAAACACTCAAAGAATACTGCTCCAAAAACCCTGGAAAGAAATCAAGGGAACCGCTCACCATTCATGTTATGGGGAAGTTATCTATCATGCTAGGGAATTCTATGCCTATTAAATATGGGGATCTAGGGAACCCAATCTTGACAATACAGATTAATGGAATTGACATCCCAAATGTACTGGTATATTTGGGTGCCAGAATAAATGTTATCACCTCTGAAACTATGCATACATTAGGTCTTCAGAATCGCAAACCAACTCCTACTATCTTAGAATTAGTAGACAGATCTATAGTGAGGCCATTAGGGAAGTTGGAATACATCATTATTTCAGCCAACTTAGGGCATTATCCCATTAATATCTTGGTATTAAAAATGCAGTCCCTAGCTAGTGGTTACCCTTTTATTTTAGGAAGGCCTTGGCTTGCAACTGCAGATGCCTATATTGGGTGTCGGTCAGGAAACATGGTTATATCTAATGTGAACGTCAAAGAATTTTCATTCTTTATCCTCCTGTGGAACCAAGCCCATCAAGGAAACCATCTATACGAAAACCCCTACCATTAGAAGGATCATAACTTTGTATTTGTAATGTGCTTGCAACATTTTGGTGGGAAATATTGGGAATTTTTTCTGACCTAGTTGATGACATTGTCGAGATTTACATGGATAACTTTACTCCATATGGGGAATCATTTTAAGAAGGAATGGAAAAAATAGAAAAAGTGCTCAAAATAGGTGAGAATACCTACGTTTCTCTTAGTACAATCAAATTTCTCATTATGAAGAAAGAGGGAATAGTACTGGGACACTTGCTCTTAGCTGTTGGAATTCGAGTTGATCCTGCGAAGGTAGACGCAATATTACATTTTCTTGTACCTAATACACCCACACAAGTATGTAGTTTTACTGGTTATGCTGGCTATTATAGAGGTTTTATAGAAAAATTCTCTAAAATCGCATCTCCACTCTTTCAGCTGTCAACTAATGATGTGAAATTTTTGTGAACAAATGACTGTGAAGTGGTTTTTCCAAGGATCAAGGAACATGTCTGTGGGGCTCCAATATTACGAGGACCAAACTGGGCACTCCCATTCCATATCCATATCGATGCTTCTCAGACAACAGTTGGAGCATTTTTGGGATAACAGGAAGATAAGAAGCCGTATGCAGTTTATTATGTCAGCAAGTATTTAATGCTTGATGAATTAAACTATATCGTAACTCAAAAAAACCTGGTTTTTATTTATTCTATCAATAAATTTGCTCATTATGTTGCTAGATAAGCTACTTTTGTGCATATTGATCACACACCAATTAGGTACTTGATGAATAAACATATCACCCCTAGTCGCATCACAAGGTGGTTACTGTTGATTCAAGAATTTGACATTACCATATAGACAAACTAGGGAAGGGTAATATAGTTGTTGATTTTCTCTCTAGACTAGATATTAGTGATGAAGTCACACCCATAGAAGATATTTTTCTGAATGAACACCTTTTTGCAATTTCTACTAATACTCCTTGGTATACAGATTGTTGGTGTCCATATGTGAAAAAATATTCAAACCACTTTTCCACATAAATTAGCAACCTGGGGCCATTAGTTATTTCAAGACTAACACACACAGTATATGCAAAAGCAATCACATAACATGCTAGTGAATCACATGCTTTAATTAATGAACAAGGAAACTACTGTAACAACAACTAAAATAGATTTTAGAATTAAAAAGGCATTCACATCAATTGCAGAATTATACTGGAACAACAGTAATGCAATCAAACTGTAATATGAAATCAACAAAAGAAAGATAATGCAACACCTGATCAGAAGCGTGGGCCTGACTCTTTGATCAGGCGTACGGAAACCTCATAGCTTACAGGTGGGACAAGAAAATACTGTGCATTCAATTAATTAGAAAATTCTTCTGTTACAAAATTCGCGTCTTCTTGCTTAACTCTTATTCACAGCCCGAAGGTCCTCTTTATACAAATGTTCAAGAAATCATAGATTTCCTCTAATAACTAAATATCTACAATAATACATATGTTACAACAGCAACCTAGTTTCCAAAAGGAAACCATAAAAAGCCTGAAATAGCACTGGCATAAGACAGAGTCAGTTGCATTGTAGCAGCAGGTAAAGATAACGCTAGAAATTAGGAGTTGCTCCGTAGATTATAGTTGTAATCCCTTTTCTTTTACCAAATCTATAAAAATACCATAGTTAATGCTTACAAAGGTAAAACCTCCATGACTATTACTTCATTAATCAAATATTCCATGTAAGATAGTGGGAAGGGGTTTACCTCATGTGTTTTAGAAAAATTAATGATGCAAGGAGATAGAAACGAGGGAGAAAATGGGAGAGAAAAGTATACAGATTTGTTACCCAACATCTCCCCCCAACTGTTCTATCTACATCTCCTCATGTAGCTCATCGTCTCCTCAGATCTGGGTTGGAATGAATGTGGCTTGCATGAAGCTATGTGAGATCATATTATTCAGCCATCTCTATCCCAGAGGGTTTACAACCTTCTGTCAGAACAACATCCTTCCACTAGTCTGGGTCAACATTGTATGCAGGATTACATTTCTCAGATGGAAGAAAAATAAGGGGAAACTGGAACCTCGGCTGCATCCACTTGACTCCACAAGTCTGAATGCATGCCACAAAACATGGCACCCTTTCTAGTGCCCATGAAAAGTTAGGTGCTCCAAAAGGTTCTTGACCTCTGATGGCTGAAGATGATAACATCCACCTCCTTTGACAATCGTCCAGTACTTTCTTATGGAAATTTATTATCTGTCTGACACAAATTTCAACACACCATTTCCGGGTTGTCAACATGTGTCCTCTATGCCCCTAAATCTATGAAAAGGTAAAATTATTGTTATAAATATTTCCTAATTGTTGTCTTCTTATGCTTGTGAAACATGGGCTTGACATGTCACTTAATTTTATGCTTGAAGTAGATGATTTTGCGGGTCTATGCGGTGTACTTGTAGTATTATTTTATTGACTACATGAAACTATGTTATTATTTGTTTATGGTGTTACTTGTTGACTACTTTTTTGAGCTTGAATAGGATTAGGAGGAGTCACCATCAAGGAATTACTTGTCATAGTCAATTCCGATTTTCCTTCTTATGGTATTTGTGTTTTCAAATTGATTGTCTTCTCAAATCTTCCATCCCATTCTTCCTCTTCTATGAAATGCATATCTCTGATGATTATGACCTTCTTGGTTAATGAATTGTAGAGATTTTATGCCTTGGATTCATCACTATATCCAAAAAATATGCATTTCTCCCCCTTCTTTTCCAACTTCTTCCTTGATTCATCCAGGACATGTGCATAACCCAAAAACCGAAAAATATCATATGAGTGACACTATGCTTTATTCCACTCCATGCCTCTTCAAGAACCATTTTCATGACACCTTTGGTTGGACACTTATTAATGATATATGTTGCATAAGAAATAACTTCAACCCAATAGTCATTTGGAAAAAAATGATTTCAACACACTCCTTTCCATTTCCATAATGACCTTATTTTTTCTTTCCACAACACTATTTTAATGAGGTTTTGTAAATTTGTAGTGAATTCCATGCTCCCTAAGAAAAATAAGGAAGAAATATGATATTTATTCACTACCTTTTTCAATCCCCAAAAAATTTATGTAGTGTCCATTTTTTTTCTCAACAAGATCTTTGTATTGGTCGAAGTAATCAAACACTTCACTTTTCTGCCTTAATAGGTATACCCATGACTTTTTCGTGTAGTCATATGTGAAATTCAGGAAATAATAGCTACCGCCAATTGATGGTGTTTGCATTGGTCAACATAAATCTGAATGCATAATATCCAAGGGTCCTTTCTCCCTTATTGACTTTCCTAGTAGAAATAATTCTCTATGTTCTTTTCCCAAGATTCATCCTTCACACAGGCTATCCATTTTTTTTATGAGTGTTAATCCCTTCACCATGTCTTTCCTATGGAACAAATTCAAACCTCCAAAATTAAGATGACCAAATCTCAAAAGCCATAACTAGTTTTCATCTTTTACTTTTGATTGAAAGTTTATTTGTGTGATAGCTATAAATTTTCTTTCATCCTCTTGTGAATTCATTGATAGTTGTGTGTGTGCCCCTTCTTCCTCTAGAATCAATTTTATCTTTAGGGGAAACATTCGATTACTTGAATAAGAGCTATCTAGATTATCCATGATGTTACAAGAAATTCGTCGATAGGGATGGAGGATGTGAAATTAGTGATAGTTGGCTTGCTCTCATGAGACAAATTTATTCTTCTAGTTCATTATCCTCTCAAGTGTAGTATCTTGGGTATGTTTCTATCCCTTCATTATATTAAAAAAAAAAAAAAAAACCTTTTAACTCTACAGTTAGGGCATATATGGAATTGGCACTAATACTGAAATCATTGACGGTTCCTTTAATAATAATAATTAATGTATATTATTTTATTTTAATCATTATCCATATTAAATTTTTTTTATTTAACATTAAATAAAAATTAATTTATTAATAATTATTATTAGTATCTAACCCTTAACTGAAATATTAAAAATAATACCAGATAATTAATTGTATAATAAAAAATAATTTGAATTACTTATACTAATTGGGAAGTAAATATTAAAATAATAGAATAATATAATAAATAATTATTTATTTTATTAATATATATTTATACTTTTGGATAGATAATTAATAGAAAATTACTATTTTTCACTTTTAATTTTTTAATAATTTATTAAATTAAATAAAAATCAATAATGGATATTTAAGGAGTAATTTTTGATATTAAATTAATAACATAATTAACTCAATTAGTAAAAAAATTAATTTAATTAAGAGATGAATTAAAATTATTTTTATTGATTAAAAGCAATTAATAATTATTATTACTATTAATAATTATTATTAATAATTAAAAATAATAGTAATTAATTGAGTCAAGAATTGAATTAAATAAAAATAAAATAATATTAAATAACTATATTAAACATTATTAACTCAATAAGTAAAAAATTAATTTATTAAGAGTTAACTTAAAAATTAATTTTATTTATATGAGCTAATATTAATTATTATTAATTATTGTTATTCGTAGTTAATTAACTCAACTGAATTAGCATCATTAATTAGATAAGTAATAAAAAATTTGATTAATTTATTAAATAAATTAAAAATAAAATTAAAATTAAAAATAATTATTTTTAATAATTATTATTATTAATTATTTTTAATAATCAAATGTTATTACTTAATAAAAATTTTAAAAAATTATTACTTAACTAATAAATTTATTTATATATTAACATTAATTAGATTTATATTTCTTGGTTGACTTTTTTTAATTGTTTTTTCTTTTTTTATTACTGTTTATTCTTGATTTAGTCCCTCTTTCAAGATTTCATTCAAGATTTTGTCCTGAAGATGGAACCCTTTTGGATTTCAAATCATCGATGAATTTCTTGCAACACTATGGATAATCTTGATAGCTCTTCTTCAATTAATAACCACAGCAACTTAAATCCCATCATTCTGTTGCTTGTAATCTACACATTTTGAATTAGTTATTTGTTTGGAGACTTACCCAAGATTGTGCACTCTTCATGTTTTAAAAATACATTGTATCCCTTTTGCATGAGTTGTCCAAGGCTTATGAGGTTATACTGGAAACCAGGGAAAAAATTTACATATGAAATGCACTTCTTCTCCCCCTTATTTGTTAGAATGTTAACTCGTCATTTTTGCATGACATAGACTTTTTTATTAGTCCCTAATGTCACTTCAAATTTCACACTTTAATCTATATTGGAAAACTTTTCTATGTTCCATGTCGTGTGATTGTTACACCCTGAATCTATAAACCACATATCATTTTTCTTCTCTTGTGCTATATTACATGCTATAAACATACTATCTTGGTTGCTATTTTCTTTTCTGAAATTTTAATTTGGCTTTTTACATATATCATGTTGGTTCTTTCTACACTCATTTCCATAATGACCATACTTCTTACAATAATGACATTGAAAGTGAGATTTATCATATCTATATCCTTGTGCTTGATTTTGGCTTGGGCCTTGACTTGGATTTTGATTGCTTACCCTTCCACTTGAGCTGTAAGGGGTACGTCTTCCACCTCTGTGTGTGCATATGCCTCTTTCTCTAGCATTTGATCTTCCTTTGTCCTACCTTGACCAAACGGAACTTGTGTATTGAATGAATGCTACAATGAGGAGTTTTTTGCTCTATTGAATCTATGTTTATAAAACGTGAGTGATGCATGAATCTCATACACTAAAAATTGTGAGAGATACTTTGTCTCTTACATGGTCACAATAATAGGATCAAATCTTATTGTTAGAATTCTCAAAGTTTTCTCAACTATTCTCCTTTATTCAAGTGTATCACTATGAGACATGATTTCAATAACCAGTCTAATTACTTGTTTTAAAAATGAGTCTATATTCTTATACTTTTTTATACAAACTGTCTAAAAATAACTTCTTAGCATTTGTAATTTTTTTTCTTGCTTTTTCCATGCCTCGGTAGGGTTTCTAGAGGATATCCTATGATTTCTTGGACATTTTTGTTGATGTAATCCTTGGAAAATACTTTCATGAACTGCTTGAAAAATGTAGAAGAGGGATTTTGAGTCCTTCTCCATGTTGTCCCTCATCAAATCCTTTCTTTCTTGTGACAAAGCATGGCATGTTGTTGAATCTACTGGTTCTTGGAACCCATTTTCCACCAAATACCAGATTTCATTAGAATAAAACAGAGCCTTCTTTGTAAAATCCCAATAATCATAATTTTTGTCATTAAATTGAGTTATTTTAGGATTAGTCAAGATTGTGTTTTATTTTTCCATTTATGACTTAAAAAAAATAACCCTACTTGTAAGTATGCTAAAACAATCTACCTTAAAAACAACCATTAACACTTGTTAACTCCTTGCAATAAAAAATATACTTTGTTAGTCCTTGTTGAGCCTGCTCCAATACCACGTGAAATATCACGAGAAGGGGTCTGTTTAGGATAAAATACATATATTTTAATTCATAGAATTAACTTGCACAACTAAAACAAAGCTAAAAAAAATCAAGGAAAATTACGCACAGTGATAACATGGCGAAAAAAAAGTGGTTGCATAGTGAACCTTGGACATAAATTTTCTAGAAATATATCCCAAAAAAATATACTTTATATTATATATTTTTGAATGCATGAAAGATACATTCACATGAAAAATGGAGGTTTCAACTCCTTCACCAATCAACAAAAGAGTTCTTATGGAGATTTACTCTAATATAGTTGTTCTGCAGTCACACGCTGGAAAACGCACTAACAGGTTGTTTTTACGTGCCCACCAAAAATTCCTCCACAATTTTATCTCCTTACCACTCAAACTTAGATCCACGACTAAGAAAAATAATTATACATTCTTGTGTTATTCAAACATACATATTTAATATTTTAATTCATGACAAGACAAAGCAATAAAATCTAAGATGGGTGTTTTTACCAAAACCATAATTCTTTGAACTTGTAGATGTTCTCGAGTACACATATCAGTTGCAAAATAAATGTGTAGACCATATGTTTTACCAACCCTACATTAAATTGTTATTTTTTTTTTTAATTATTTGATGTGTTTGAATGGGACGTGTGTACCCTCGCTCATAATTTCATTTAATACATGTCTTTTAGTCTGCAAACAAAAATCTTCGAGTTCTGCCATCATTAGCCAAAATATGTATTCCCGTCATTAACTGGATAATATTGTGATTCTCTCTCACATTAATTATTATACAATGAACTAGATATCTTGAATAATATTTCATGTTCAAATTTTCCAGGGGAGCATAAAAAGGAGGTTGGTGAGATTATACAAGGAGAGGACACAAACCTACAAGAGAAATATTATGTTTCAACTGGTTTGAGAGATGCATTTCATTTTCTTAATTCTTCTACATATTATCCATTTTACTTTGATACATTTGATAATTTTATACAGTTTCGTACTTCATATTATTTTGAAGTTAATTTCGCATTGCTAAATTATAATAAGGTATAAATTAATGATGAAATTTGTATAGAAGATAGAGGAGAAAATATTCCATATCACGAACCTATTACTTATTTTTATGATCAATTGTAAATAGTAGGATTAATAAATAATTTTAATATCTCTCAAATTGTGTCTTCTACTGATTTACCTCAATTGCATTTAAAGAAGAATTTTTTTTCATCATAATAAATTATTTGAGATTGAAGATGATTATCAATCAAATTTTTTTGCTATTTTACATCATGATATTAGTTATAAAACTTATACATTAACTCAATATGGTTCAAAACATTGGTTTATCATGTTGCTTCATCTCACATTGTTAATTTTGAAATAGGCGAGCTCAATAAGAATTATTTAATTGGGACACTTCCTTGTCAATTTAAAACTATGATAGGTTCTAATTCTCTTGATGTAATATCTGAAATGAATCTTATTAATAATACCATGAGTGTTTATAAGATTATTTTCATTAAAATTCTTATCAAGAATTTTTTTCATCTACACAAGCCTATGGTAATATTTTTATATATTACGATATCATTTGAGATTTTTTTGAGCATTACTATAAAGCAATGTTTCCAAGGAATGTTAAGGTTGTATTTTTTTCTCAATAAACATCATAAAACTAAGTGTGGTTTGTTTATTTTATTTTTGAAATACTCTAATCAACCTTACTAATTGCTAAATTATTTTTCATTGAAGGATTGCATCTCCTTCAATGGTTACATTAGAAATATCATTTAACATAGCATTGTGACCATTTTATTAGTTTACAGTAGGTTAGTTAGGTAGATTACGTTTCTTGAGTTTTCTTGAATAATGCAAATTCGAAAGAATTTTAATGTCGAGTTGAAGACGAACCACTGTCAAGACACCACCAACAAAATTTACTTAACTTTTTTTCCTTCACTCTTTGTATTGGTGTTCATTATGCTTGATACAATATCCATCCTAACAATATGAAAGAAGAATATGTTTAGTGAAATGGTAACTCATAGGATTCTCTTTTGTTTCACATGTAATGCAGATTTTATGGCTCTCTCTTCTTTTGAAATTTATATCATAGCTATAAATTGACTTTAGTTTTATGTTCATTTAGCATTGATGGATTGTAGATTTCTATGGTGTAGATTTTTAGAATCAAAGCTCGGAATATCCACAGTCCTCATTTTTTATTTAGCATTCTATTCCTTTGGTGTGTAATAAAAGACATAATTTACAAGAATTATCGCATAATTTTAAATTACATCAGTAAACAATTAAAGGGATAAAATATGGAAATTTTCAAAATTTATCTTATCCCTAGAGTTTCATCCTTTTTTTTCATTCTTGATTTGTGATTTGATATTTAAAGATGTTCTTTTTATTTTTCCCTGGTACTTGTCCACCATTTGAATGAGGGCAAGTTTAATCATTTTTAGAATATTTTTTGGCATGATAACTGGTAAAAAAATATATGGTTCATTATATATAAATGTAATGTTATATTTAAGGAAGTATTTCCAAGAAGATGTCTCTGGTTCCAACACTCAAATCTCCTAATAAGTTAAGGCCCTTAATTTTGGAAATTTTATATTGGACTATGCTTAGTATGTGCCTAAATCCTTCCATCATTATTTAAGAACTATTTTTAATCTTAATAATAGGAGAAAAATATATCTTTATAAACAATTTATTCTAAGGTAATGAGTCTTTGGAATAGCAAGAAAAACTTAAAAATATTATTCATTGAATACATTTGAGGCCATCGCTTGCTCTTAAGGACCATATTTTCTTCCCCATATATGAAGTAATATCTTGAAGATTAATAATAATCATAGTTAGATATTTAACATATTGAGTTAACTAAAGGGTATCGGGCCTCATCATGAGATGAGATACGATGAGCGTGGGGTCTATCAAAATGGCAATACCACCACTAGTCACCGAGCCAGGGTAATGGATTTTAGTTGCAAGAATGAAATCAAAGAAGTTTAATCATGAGTCAACTTGTTAAATCTTGATGGTTTCTATTTATGGTATTTCTATTAACTTGTTACCATGTAGGGCAGCGACCTTTAGTTGATTTCTAAGAAATGTGATAAGTAAAACGTCTAAAAAATATGAATCTATATCTAATAGATGGTATAAAGACATCTAATTGTGGTTACAAGGAATTCCCGTTGAGGCTATAGAATCCTTCTAACAATAATGGTCATTCATGTGGTATTGAAGTTAATTTAACTCTATGATTTATTTGGTTACCTTCTCTTTTGCAAGATTAATTACCAATAAAATATTACTATTTTCATATTAAACTTGCTACCATAAACATTTATGGGTTCAAATAGTTTCTGTGTGATGATGGATATTATTTGGGTATATTAAAAATATTCCAAATTTTAAGACCATAAAAGTTGTGGATGAATATTTCTGATTATTTGAGGTCTAGCACTTCGAAACATCTAATCAATAGTCCTCAATCATTATAGATTTTGAGTCTTTCGATCAAAGATACTTTTGCCTGATGAGTTGCCATTTTTTGGCCCGTCAGAAACTCCCCTACATTTTGATCAAAATGAAGGTGATCCCGTTATAAATTTTGGCCAATTCTCCTTTTATAACAACTTCATTAATTGAGGTTTTCCCTATCCTCATTATTTGGTTTTTATGCTTCTTTCTCCTCCGTGGTCTGAACATGTCTTAACATATATTTTGTGACAATCGTTGTGGTTATCACTTTAATTTCTTAGTATTGATCATGTTGTTATTTTTTCTTCTCGATGATCTTTTCAACCACATAAGGCTTGAGTGACTCTTACATTTGGATTAAAGACTCTCTTAACAAATTGATTTGATTAAATTCTCTTTGTTATATATATATAGACACACACTAAATCCATTTTCTGTACTTTATCATAACTTCTTTTTGTTATAATGTCCCGCAGTATGTAAGAAATAAACCAGGAAGTTATCCAAGATATATTTTTTTATATTTACATATTTTCCTATTTTTATATAGAATTCAGATTGAAATCTATTTTATCAACACTTGTTACAAGGATTGTGGATATATAATGACTACTTATTCCTATAGCATATTAATCGTTTCGCATGGTTGCACAAATTAAAACGGAAAACCATTACTTCATCCATGTTTCAGGAAATGGTTATGGAAATCTCTTCCATGTTTTTGAGTCAACATAACATGAAGTGAAGAAAATTAAAACCTTTGGTGAACAAAGGGAAGTATAAGATAGTATCTTGAAATAGAACACTTAATTTATATTCATTGTGTTGGTGAATTCTATAAAAGAATCTCATGCATATTTTCCATGAAATTTTCCATACATGGATTATTCAATAGGTCATGGAGCTAATATCATGATATATTAAATATACAAATTCCGCATACTTTATTCCCATATACTCTATTATTCAAATCATAAGTTTTCGATATTGGAATTTTTTGTAATGTTATATGAACAAAAGCTTGAAGCCTATTGGGATACGTTGGATGTAATTTTATTATCTAAAACATGATCTAATCTGATTCTGAGCATAAAAAAATTATTCTTTATTGTCTATTTTTGTACACTCAATGTGAATTTTATCTAGAGATCTAAACAAATTTGTAGCATAATCCAAGCTAGGAGGCCACCCTTTGTATGCTATATGTTACACATTTACCTTGAATTGGTTTTGGCATGATTTTTTTTTCATTAGTATAGTTTACACAATATGTATTTGTCACTTATTATTTACAACATTCAATATTATTTATGAAAATTCCTTTCAAAGAATATATGGATATTGGAGCACAAGTTTCTTATTTGGATAGTGCTACCCCGTTTATTATAGAAACCTCCATTTAATTCAATGTCTAAAATACTCTAATGAGATACTGCAATAGGAAATTTAGTAGATAATGAATTTAACATGATTAAAATAAATCCTATAAAATTAAATTAAAATTTTACTCTTTTCATTTATTTATTTATGAATAAAACATGACTAAGTCCTACACAAATAGTGTAAACACTTCGCAATCATACAGTCCTATTTTGATATTTAATGTAAAAAACTTAATCAATTAAATTGATTATTATTTATTTTATAGTGATTCACTTTTTTAATCCAAGTGCAATGCACTTTACAATAAAGCTATGAAATATCTTAAGTTGGCATGAATTGACTAATAATTATTTTTTAGTGATCCACTTCTATAATAAAAGTGAGATAAACTTTATAATACTATATGAAATAACATAATTTTTCCTACAAATTTTGAAACAATAAGTTAAAAAAGATGTTTCAGACCTACTTCTAATTGATGTAACATTTAACCAGTGAGATACACATAATGATAGTAGTGAAGGAAAATGGGGTTATTGTTGGATCTTCACTTCAAAGTTTGTGCTTACCAAAAAAAAAGTGCTCTTATAAAATTTGACAATGGCTTGGGAAGAGAATCAGAACTTAACAGAAACTGGTTTAGAACTTGGTTTCTATACCTAGAAATTGCAAGTTTTATCTCTATATTTTATTTTTGAAGATCACAAATATCACATGGAAAACATCATACATAGACAAGAAAATATTTTCCACTATTTTTATTTTGTTAATATCACAAAAATCACAAGAAAAATATCATAGGAATACCTAAAAGAGTTGAAAATTAGAAAATATAAATAAATATATGAAATATGAAATTTATAATCTTCTTTTAAAGGGTTTATTTGGACTCTATACCTTTGGATCTCACCGAAAAATAAATCTCGGCAAAATGAGGTCCTTTTTGGATAAATTAAATGTTTTTCTTAGTTGAAAGTGACACTTTTGATGGATTGCATTATTTTATTCAAGAGATACATATACATAAGTAATAAATGATGGAAATGCAACAATATGGGCTCCATGTCTCAATCAACAACAAGATAATATCTTCAAAATGGATCAAATACCATGTTAGGGAGAAATAAGTATTCCATATAGGATGAGTACCTTTATTAACTACTCAAACAACTACATAACATATTGTAACACCGAAATTTTTATGTGGTTAACACTCATAATTAGGGAAATAGTCCACTTCCCCATCCAACATGACCACTTGAGGATTTTTTACCAATGAAAAATAAAAATTTTCACATAAGAGATTTATCACAACTTATCATTGGCAATGAAACTCCATTCTATTTAATAGAGATCATGGGCCAATCAAGTATTTATTCATTTATTAATAGTAATTAATATCTACAAGAGTCTGAACCGTGAGATCACTCTCTATCTACAACATATCATGATCATTACAATGAACCTAACAAATACTAAGAAAATAGACTAGAAAACACATTTTTACCTAATATACACAATATAACATGTTGAACTTAACTAACTCTTAAGTTTCTAAGTATCCTAATGCTACTATACATATATTCTCTACCACTTCTTTAATGCTATGAAAATATATCATTCTTTCTCTAGTTATTGATTTATTCACACTCACACATTTCACTATACTATGTATGACATGCATGCCTAAACATTATCTCACCTTTAATATACATTTCAATTGTACATAAGAGAATTCATTAATAATGAGCTAATTTCTAGGGCTTACAATGTAATAGTCCCTAGTTAATTTTCCATGTATATAAATAAGACCAATGTCATGGGACACATATTCCAAGTGGAATGGTGGGAACAATTAAAGTGGGAATGAATTTTGGTTTAATTAATGGATATGGAAATTGACAAAGGCATTGGAAAAGGAAAAGAGGAAGGTGAAGAGACACAAATTTTCATTCAAGGGAAATTAGAGGAAAAGTGAAGGAAAATGAAGAAAAATGAGACATCAATAATAAAAAGGCATCAGAGAAAGAGTTCACAAATTTTTGTGAATGTTAACTTTTGCAAAATTATGAGTTCAACTCTTGCTCATTCTCTCATATGCTCTTTCACACTTCAATAATTCTTGCATTCACTTAGACTTGAGAAAGAAATAAAATGAAAATAAAGCAATTGGTGGGCAATGAAAGGGAAGCTTGGATCAAGAACTACAATAAGGATAGTTTGCAGGTAACAGGTTGCATGTGTGATTTCCTTGATGCTTTTTGGATTCATGGTATATGCATATGATTCCTTAGTTATTTGTTTCATTGGAATGGAAAACTTCCTAGATTGATAGTGGGTTTGACCTTTCCTTGTCATTTCCTTGATAACCATGATGTAGTGGGTTCCCCACTTGAATCTTCTGATTGGTTCTCAAGTTCCATATGGTTGTCAGTTGGGATAGGCTCTATGGGGCCCTAGAACAACTTGTGTCCCTAAAGGATATGAGTTGATATGGTAGTCTCTATATCCGAGTAACAACTTGGGACCCTTGAGGTTGTTGCTTGATGTGGAATCTCTCAAGCCCTAGACCACCTAGGAAGAAACCAATCTAGAGGATGTTAGTGATTTTTGGACCAGTTAGATGAAATGATTATGGTTGATGGTTGAGGTGGTTTGGCCTCCGGAAGCCCTTGTTTGTTCTTTTTTTGTTTAACCCATATGATCCCATATTCATGCATGGAATAGGTGCGGGGGTGATTGAATGAAAGAGATATTTTGGTTCAGTCAATCTATAGTTGGGTGATATGTGTAAGCCCCTGATTTGGTTGGCATTTTATTATGTTAATATGAGTTATTTTTCTATTTTGATCTATGAGAACTTGTACTGACAATAATTTTTATCTTATGGTCGATCTATCATGGTTTCTATTTTGGTTCTATGTTGGTTATATACATGGTTTTATGATGTGCTCTTATTATGGATCTCTCTCATTATTTGATACGGTATTGATTGGTTGATGAATGCATTAGCAAATAGGGGTTTTTGTAGCTAGCTTGAGAGGGAATAAAGGCTTCTTGTTAATTCTCAGATTAATTTTATAAGTTTATGATCAAATGATCATCATGGCATTTAAATTTTATGTTTACCATGTGTTTGAAGAAATGAGTATGATGTATTTGGCATGCCTAGGCCAAGATAGTGCTCAAGTTATAAATGGTTGGAAGTATTATTATGTGATTTATATTTTCGGAAAGATATAGGTAGTTTTAGGTAGTTGTTTGGAGGCTAGCCTAAAAATGTTGCATAGATCTCACCATCGCATGCACAAAACTATAGATTTTGGGTCATAACCACATGGATATAGGGTTGTGGGTGTGTTATATCCTATCAACTGTATGGATGTTGTGTTATGGGTGTATTTATGGATTTAAGCTATATAAAATATGTTCCAACTCACGGATTGACCACCTATGCTGGTTGTCAAGATCTTGAGTAGTGTGTTGCCTCTAAGGAATTTCAGTATGTGCTCTGGCTTGTAGGACCCACTTCCATTTAATTGGAAATTGGAGGTTGGGTCATACCAAGTGACACTGAGCTTATGTTTAACCTGAAGAGATTGTAAAAGTGGGTAAATGTGGGAGGAGGTTTTACATACAAGGCCCATAGGACTCTAATGCTAGTTGCATTTAGCTATTCCCACCAATTTTATGTATGAATCTAGAATGTTATACAATATTAATCCCTATATAAGCTTCATGTTAACCCTAAAACCCATTACTAAGTTGTATATATTAAGTGATTAAATTTCTTTCATTATATCGTTAAGAAGGCTAGAACCTATCATTAAAACTAAATTATCTCCTATATATATAGTAAAGGGACCTAGTCCTAGGATCATCAAATATTGTCTTCTATATTGTATTTATTATACAAATATGGCTTCCCCTCGATGTGGAAAAACATTACTGGTTTCTTATCATTTTTAGGATGCAAGGTTAAGAACAATTGTATTAGACCATATCAACCTAGATTTTTTCTTATTCAAGCATTTCATATTAGCATTTTCATTATAAAATTTTTTTGAGAAGTTTCATATAGTGAATTTTTTAGCATATCGAGGACAGCTGTTTGTGAAAATGGTTGAAATTTATGTTTTTTATATAATTTTTGGCATATACATTGTGGAAGGTAAGGTGTGTCATCGATAAAAAATTATATTTGAAATGAGTCATTTAATATTTTCATTATAATTTTTTTTCTAGGATAAATTTTGAGCAAGTTAATACATCACAATGTACATTTGGTAAAATTTTAGATTCTAGGTTCACAATAATTTATAAAAATATATTGTGGATGTTAGGGTTCATGAATGGTCATGAAATCAAATTCTAACAAATGACCATATAATTTTCACTATAATTATTTTCTTATATTTTAAAATTGAACAAGTGGCACCACATGAATTATTTGGGCTTGTAGCTCTAAACCCAATATTTCTTTTAAGGAAGAAACAAAAAAATCACATAAGCTACAATTTCTTGAGATATTTACTTTGAAATTTCAAATAGATCACCTACTTAACTGAATTAACAACACCCTATTTAAAATGAAATTTCCACACTACCTAAGATGTATTAGATTGAGAAAACCATAATCCCTAAGATTCAAAATTTGCAAAACCACAAAACAAATTACACTCTCCACAATCATATAAAATCAACCATAGTAAGGAATTGAAGGAACCTAAAAACCATTTTTATACATTATAAGTGGGGATAAAATTGGAGGAGAGTCTTCCCACAAACCTTTCAAAATCCTACTTGATGATGCTTCATAATTGCACCATAATTGGGAAATAAAAAAATTCCAACTTAAAATTCCAATTTTCACTAGATCCTAAGCTTGTGTGAGAAGAGATTAGGTCTCAACATGTTTATAATCTCCTCTTTATAGTGATGATAATCTTATATTGACATTGAGGCTACTACATTGTACACATGTTTCTTATTACAACACTTTTATTCATCGTTGATTGTATGGTATTGGTTAATGCATCGCATGGGATAATCAATACTCATTAACCATTAGTCCTAATATTCCACATTCTTAAATCCATTTTCTTGTTCAAAAGATTCTTCCCTATGATTTTTTACTCATAATTATTTTGTTAATATGGTGGAAATATTATGGTGAGCTTAAAAAAAGACTTGTACTTTATTAATTAAATGATTACATCTGAACCCCCACCATTGTTCAAAATAAAAGTGTGGATCCACTACCTTATACAATCCTTAAAGAAATGCATAAACTTCTACTTAGCTATTAGCTAAAATTCATATTTGTTAAAGATAAAACAATTCTATTCTATTTTTACCGGTTTAAACCTCTTTTCGCATCAAAATTTTACGTAACCATCCAAATGAGCTCTATCTTTACTTTGTAATGGCCGAGTTTAATGTACTTGGATACTAATAAACGATTATGTGATGTTTATTTGTATATTTTATTGTGTTTCTAATATAAATACCTATCTCCGTAATCAACTTTTCAATAAATTCATCTTCAAATTAGATTCATTTTAGGAGAAAAGGTAATACCCTTGGAAAATTTACTATGTGAATTTTTATTTGTTTGTTGGTTGGAAAAATTAAAAGACATGTGATGAAATGTTTTGATGTAAATATCATTTTTAATAATGAAACAAGAATTTTTTTTTGGTATATTAATCATCTTACAAATTTGTTAAAGACTCAAATAAGAGATTAACCCTTAACTGATAGGAAAATGGTTGAGTTCAGTTTTTCCTAGAGGAGCATAAACAAAAAGGAAGAAAAATCTTGCTTATGTCATTATTATTTCTCTTTATATTTTAAAAAGGGTAGGTGACAAAAAGAGAAAAATTGAGAGAGAGACAAAACAATAATAAATTATCATGAATGGATAAAAATGTCATGTGGTGGATTCAGTAATAAGGAATTGTGGGAAATAAATATAGTTACATTTGAAATAGATTACCGGTGGCATAAAAATACTACTTGAACCCATAAAATTAGTGGGACGATGCTAAGGGTTCAGGAGGTTATTCCATATAAATAGTTATGCATAGTTTTCCTGATTATTAAGGGTGGAGCTCGGGGGAAACTAGTAGAGGGTCGATTCAAGGTTCCGATGATCATGGAACCTTTAATTTAGTCCTAAAAGGATATATATATATATATATATATATATATATATATATATATATAGAGAGAGAGAGAGAGAGAGAGAGAGAGAGAGAGAGAGAGAGAATAATTAATTTTATTCCATATAAATAGTTATGCATAGTTTTCTTGATTGTTAAGGGTGGAGCCTGGGGGAAACTAGTAGAGAGTTGATTCAAGGTTGGGAGGATCATGGAAACCTTTAATTTAGTCCTAAAAGGATATATATGTAAATAGAATAATTAATTTGTGAATAGCATAAATGTAGGATTGGATAATTAAATAGTAAAGTGCAGAGTAGGTAGTTTCTGTAGGATTTAATGGAATGAAAAATTATGACTTTTTACGTGGAGATACTATGGTTTTTGTATATGAGTGTTATTTTTTATAAAATGTAGGTTTTATTTGGCTAATTGTGTTGTTATAGGTAAAACAATTTGTACATGTATTAAGACAAGTTCTTTATGGCCATGATAGTGGCTAGATGGTAATTAAATATCATTTTAGGATCTCCTAAGGGATAACTTATAAAAGTGAAAGAAACAGATGTGTATGATAGTTTCAAGACATTCTCTTATAGATAAATATTGAATTATATAATAATAAAATAAAATTTAACATGTATAAACATACTGATACTAATTGTGGGGATATATGGTTTTAGAAAAAATGTGTTCGAGAAGCGATAGAATAAAAATAAAATACGAAGTAGAAAAATATAAGAATATATACAGGTATAAATATGGTAGATAAATATTTGTAGGGTTTAATTTCTAGGCTAGAGTATAGGTTAGTTGTGTAGAGATATGGAGAACAGGTATTTTCTTCCTAGTCAAGCATGGTTTGTTCTAAAAACGTGCACGCTAGGGCTCAGAGACTGAAAGGAAATACCTATTATAGGGGTCTACTCGACCTCTAGCGTAAACTTTCTCTCTCTCTCTCTCTCTCTCTCTCTCTTTATATATATATATATATATATATATATATATATATATATATATATATATATATATATATATATATATATATATATATATATATCATAACTTTTAAATAACAAATATTGCATGTTGAAGTAGAAAACTCTTAATACATTTAAGAGTTTTCAATGTGACAGAGTATTTCCAACAATGAAAATAGAGAAAACATATAAATTAATTTTATATAATAAAATTCTAAAAATGGAATAATAACTACATGCTCGAGCGATAGCCATATATAAATAAACATGCATGTATACATGTAACAATGACCTAAAATTTCCCCCAGATGTGGGTGACAAAATCGACACGCCTGCCAATCACACCCCACACTCCACACAAAACAGAGATTCCCTATGTAGAGCTTCATCTACTGTGGATCCTCATTCTCTTAGTCACTCGCAGGAAACTCACAGAATTGCCAATGATGACGAAAGGATGGGAATTGCGTCATCTTATCCTGAGCATCACCTCGTAGCCACCATCATTAATGACCTCTATGTTTAACCTGCATTGTAGCCATACCCCTTCCTTTGATCCTGCTTAGGTTCTCAATCATCACATGCAGATGCATGTGAATCCTAATCATTTCTATCCTCATTTAAATCATCCCCTCCCCTTTAAATAGATGATCTCTCAGCCCCCTTCCATACTTTTTCTGTCATCTTGGTCTTTTCCCTCTCTTTCTCTACTCGGGCTTCTCCCTGAATTCCATAGGATATGAAGCTCTACTCTTTTTGTAGCTCTGCGTGGTCCCCATTGAACTGTCGCACCCCCTTCATATGCATTTTCCCCCCTAGCTACTCCTTTCCCCTGAGCGCATATGCATCTCGCCCTTTTGTGCCCCCTTTTTTTTTCTGAATTGATCCCCACTGCCTCGGTGCGCAATGGCTCCAAGACTTCGCCAATGAACTATCCACAGAGGATAGAAAGGGGATCTCCCTAAATTTTATCACCGTGGCGAGGATAATTGTCTCGAGTCGATAGATGGCTCCTCTTACAACACCTTTATGTGTCATAGTCTTGAACCTGAGAAGCATTCAGAAGCCTCTAGGCACTCTGTGCAGAGAGGTAGACATGGTTAGAGGAAGTCCACCACTCCTCCACAGACTCACCCCCAGCACAGAAAAACCAACCCGATGTCGATCCCAGAGAAGGATGATGAGGATACAAACATCTGGGTGATGGACTTTGAGCGCATCTAGACGCAGGTCCCCGACGACGTTGATCCAAACTCCCCCACTCTCTGTGCACCAGTCTAAACTCCCAGGTGAACAATGGCTGATGCGAAGGTAGTTGCTGCACAAGCTCCTGCTTGCCCCATTGTGGAAGGAGCCCTACAAAGATGATGAAGATGGAAAGTGAAGTCTGCGTAGCTACACAGTTCTCCCAAGTTTTTTGTCTCGATCGCCATCAGTTCCTTTCTGCTACCATTTACTTTATGTTACTTAGATATGTCAGCACTTATGAGCATACTATTTTTCTTTGTTATAAGTTTTGTATGGGCAGGTATCCTCCCCCGAGGTATCCCATAAACCATGTAATAAAGGTTGGGATAGGAAAGCACAACTTTCCTACCCAACCTTTAGCATATGTAACTTTATGTTTTTGAATTTATAAAATAGCCTAGCTTACCAAAAAAAACAATGAACTCAAATTTATTCAAAAACATAATAGAATCCAATAGGCAATACAAATACACACACATATATTCATGCAAAAATGTAAATATCCAAAAAAATAATCTTTATAATGGTCAAAGTGATATAATGTTGATTAAAAGAACTAGTGATATGTAATGTTATTATGTTAAATAAGGGAAATAAACTCTCAGAAGTAAGGAATTAATGTTCCAAAATTTTCCATAGAAGTCTTGAGTATATAAAGCATCATTTTGATTACCTTTGACTTTGTCCCCGATTAAATTACAGTATCACCTAAAAAAAAAAAATAGGTGTGCCTAGGCCCATCCTAAGGTCAATTTTTTGTAACCCTAACTTATGATTTTAAAAATAACTATAAGTAAGCTCGTAGGCCACAAAGTTGCAAAAAATTAGAAGGATAACATGAGCACTTGTGACTTGGAAGAAAATGAGAGATTGGGAAAAAAACGTATTCCATCTTTCTAGTGATTGCATGCTCAAATCCAAACCTATGTAGAAACACACTTGTAAAGGAACCAGAATAGAGTAAGTTCTTGTGAAAAACACTTAGTGAAATTTAGAAACTAAAGAGAATTGAGCCAAAACAGTGATAAACAAGTTAAATACCTAAATGTGAGCAAGGTCACCATTTCTCCTACCAAGGAAACAATTTCTAACCATAAATTAAAAACCCTGAGAAAGGAGATGAGAATTGCAACAAAACAATTAAATGTACTGGACAAAGTAGCCAAATGGGTTAGGATTTGAGAAACAATTACCCTGAATAGGAGCTTGATGTCCATATCTAGAATAAAATGGAAACAATTTTTGTGACCTGAAAAAAAAACTGATGTTATAGATGTAAAGCCCTCCCAAGCAGAGTTTCAATACTTGTGAATAAAGCCAACAAGGATTAGTAATTACTATGGAAATGACCTCATAATGAAATTTAATCCCAAACAATACACAAGCAGAGAAACACACAAAATATTTGAAAATGGTCTAGAGATGATTTTTCACATCATCATATTGAAATTTGTAACCCCTTTGGAGTTTGAAATGCTAGGTTATCTAGATCCATTGAGAAATTCAACAAAAAAGCCTTTAAGAATCAATGAAAAACATGTGCATGCAGTAGCGTTTGAATGGATTTGTAGATATCCTCCTCACCACCAAACCATGAACACAATGAAACTACGATGATGAGGTTAGGTAGGGTAGTGACCTTAACTTCCACCCAACCAATCCCTATCTTCCATCCAACACGCTTCAATGTACATTGTCCAAACCCATTACTGGCTAGGGTTCCATGAGAGTGAAGGGGACCCAAACCACAAGTGAGAGATCGTGGGGTGTTGTTCTAAGTGGAATCCATCTCAGCTTGCATGATATTATTATATTTTTTTAAGAATCACAAAGTGTGTCAAGTGTCAAGTAGAGCATGGATGAATGAGAACAACCTATAAACTATATATTATCATATATAAGTGTGTGTCGGAATTATATGTAACGTTGAATTTTAAGAGACTAGATCTTAGAGTTATGGTAATTGTGCAGGCCTGAAGTGTTGAGATTGAAACAAGATGATGAGCTTAGTGGAAAGGAGTCGCCTTCACTAAGTGGGCCCGCAGGATATTTTTGGCGCAAAGTCTATTTTTAGACTGTCTATTTTTAGACATATGGATCATGTTCTATGAGTTTCAGGATGCTATTTGTGGATGGTTGGTCAAGTTGGGAAAAATATATGGACTTCTATGTTAGACATATTGGGCGGAATCTATTTTTAGATTGCCAGTCTAAAAATAGATATGTCAAATATTATTAGCTCTTAATAATATTTGAACTCTAAACATCATCTTATTCTCTTGGAGCACTTCAGTTAAGTGCACAGATGTGGCACAAGAGCTGACCGAAGGAATTATGCTATTCCTAAGGGTTATGTGGAGCTATTGCATGGATAATTCAGTTAGAACTCATGTGACAGAGTTTGGTGGAGTTGATTGAGGAAGTTAATGGAGTTGTATTGAGTTTAACTAATCTAAACATAGTTGAGCTATTTGTATTCAGTTTAACTAATTGATACAATTTGAGAGTGGTGTGAATTAATTATTAATTAATTCACTAATTATAAACTCATTAATCAACTAAAGAATGCATCAGTTAACCTCAGTGCATGGATAGTTTCAGTGGAGACCAGTGTAGAAATAGGTGAAAGAGCAGGTTAACTATCAGTTGTGACTATACTGTTGCTATTTTCAACACACAGATAGGTGGAGAAGCCCATGAGGATTTCACAGTACAAGCCAGGTGGTTTATCTATTTAATGAAGCCATCCTATAGCATTGAAAACGCAATAGAGGCTGGCTATCAAGTGGAAAAAGATTGGAGCATGTGTTTTGCTAGATCTAGCTTGATAGGGTGTAGAAATTGAGGGTGTGCATGAGAGCTTGTGAGGAGCTTTTTTACTATGATTTTTACATGATCTCCATGACATATAATATACAGAGAGTTGGGGTTTTCAGCTTTAAGCTTTCCCATTAAATATTGTGTTCATATGTGTGATTGTTTGTGGTTTTAATGTATGCACGCAATTGATTTTATTTCCGCATGTAATGATCAATGGTAGAAGAGATTATGTATTATGCATGAAGCTAAAATAGTGTGTGATCAGGAGAATCTCGGTGAATAATATCTCAGTTATTCAAATTTCTACATGAAGATCAAGAGGCTAACGAATAACTTTATAGTAAAAGTCAAAAAGTAAATATGTGATGGTATATAATATGCATATAAATATTGTCTTATGTGAAAGTTATAAGGGTAAATGTGCATGTTCATGTTCATGTTATAAGGGTAATTGGTCAATTACTTAAGAATTATATTTTGACATGCACATTTATCCTTTTATATGTCATGAAAAGAAAAACAATAAAATATTCAACTATTCAGTATATTATATGAGTATGAAGTTCACACATTTACTTGTGTCCAATACAAATTAGCACAAATGCATACAATGTACACATTGCATATTCAACCGTATATTTAATGACCATACCAACTGCGCACATATATTTTTAGTAATTTGATTCATTAATATGGATTTCGTATTATAGATGGCTTCTAAGAGAAGGAAAACATAACAGTGGAAAAAACTAATTAATTTGTGTCACTTCAATATTCAACAAAAAACCTGCAACAATATTTCTTTTGTACTCTCAAAATGGCACAAGCATGTTCATTAAATTGGGTAGTTAGGATTATTTCCAAAAACTAAAACCAATAATTTCTATCAAATCCTGTTGAATCATATATGTAATGTTTAACCATGCTAAGTAGAAGTAAAGGAAAATAGTAAAAGTGTTGAGAGTAAAAATGTTGAAAGATTGTTTTGATCATAGAGTACAATTAAGTACTACAATCTTGTTAAGTGGGAAGGTGATTAAAGAATCTTTTTTTCCAAAAGAAATTTCGTCCCAACATTTCGAAAGCTAGATAGAGCATCATTTGGTCCTGAGATTGTGAAAACTTATGGATTTGTTAAAAGTGGTTCACGGATCACCACAGATCTCCTTGTTGGTCATGTAGTTAAGGATATAGGTTCATGTTCTCATGGGCACAAACTTCTTTTTCTTTTTTCTGATCTAGGAACAGTTAATAAATTGAATATTGGGATTTTTAATCCAATTGTTAGAAGACTCTTTAATCGATGTGTGTGTATTGAAACCCTCATTCAATTTGAAGAATAGGTTGTTACTAATTTTTATTATGATATTTCTTTGGCAAATTTGTCTCCCAAATTTGCTAGATTAATTTCCATAAAAAAGAGAAAAAGAGAGCCTACCAAAATAATGTGTTGATACTGTCCAATTTCCTCAAAATAACAATTTTCAATGGCATATTTTATTGAGATGGTCATCCCAAATTGGGGTTGTCGATAACATACTCCTCAATTCATGCAAATTGGAAGGATAACATTGTTAATTTCGAACAAAGAAAAAGCGAACTCATTGAGGGAAAATAAATTGTTATTTTTTTATTTTTTTTAATAAGGAATGGAGGAGAACCCTCAAGCAATAAAAAAAAAAAATTGAGTGACAAAAATATTTGAAGGCTAAAATTGCATAAAATTCTCCTTATTAATTATTGGTATATTTTAAAATTTGTAAAATATTATATGAAATGATGAAGTAGGAACACATAAAGTGTGAAATCGAGTTAAACCTTCAATAGTATTTAGTATATTGTATTAAAAAATGTATTTGCTAGAAGGGTAAGGGAAGAGAAATATCTCCATACTATAAAATTAAGAATTTGGAGTGTGAGAATCTTTAATGAAGAAATGATCCATCATTTTTTTGATCGAGTGATTTCATTTAGAAAATAATTGTATGAAACTCATGAGAATTAGTGTTGGTGCAATTGGTTAGCCGAAGTTTGTGTTAAAATTAATATTTTAGCACATGGTTTATCAATACTTGGGTTTGATAAGAAATCTGCAATGACAAAGAGCTTCGATGTGGGTGACATAGCACTAAATTTTGATAAACCCGATGAAGAAAAGGGAAAAGACACAAAGTTCCAACCTCTGTGGATTAGACCATTTACCATCGATGAAAGGGTCAGTCATAATACCTTCAATCCAAAATGCTTATATGGGAGGACTGACCGCCTTCCTGCAAATGCCCTAGATTTAAAACATTTTTTTCAATAGGAGCTATGAGTTGCACTTTTTGTAGAATTTTTCCTTTTCCTTTATTTGTCTAGTAGTGTTGGTCATATGTATGTCCGTTAGGTTTGTCATGTTTTTCATTCATTGTAAGTAAATAAGACCTTGTGTAAAATTGTATGGATCAAAACGAATTTGTGGCGTAATAAAGGATAAGTGCGACAACCACAATGCTTGGCCTTCCCCAAGCCTTATTTTTCACATGCAAGCTCTATTTCTTTAATTAATTCCTTGATATAAACATATTTAAACTTTTGTGTTCATGAATTAGTTTCAAAAGAAACTTCCATTTTTTATGGACCTTAAAAATTGGATTAGAAGTTGAAGATATAAAAATAGTATAATCATAATCCCTTATAGGATGGTGAAATAATTGAAGGGTCAGCTCAGTAAGTATTATGAGAAAAAATATGTTACGGTTATGTGTCCACTTCAAACCATATCTAAGACAAACGAAACAATATTATGTGGTGAGAAAATAAATACACATGTATTGAAAGGTTTATTGTAGGTGCTTTTGCTAATGTTAGGCATTATTATATTGTGCCTAATACATAATGTTTATCTTGGTCACCCCTTTGAATATTTTGAATGAACATATATTCGAATACAATTTTGGAGCTTGAATGTAATAACCTACAAAGTGTAGACATCTACTCATAAACTTTCACATTTGTAACATAGAATCCCTTTGAATATTATCTTATTTATATTACTCATAAGAAAGCTCTTGAATTTTTTAAAGAGTAAGATATCTAATTTCTTATTTTATTTTTTATTCTGAAATAAGTTGTTATTCAATTCCAAATAAATATTTATAAGTTGGTGTAATATTATGTAATGCATTAATGATTCATCATAATATTGATATGCCAGTGATAGAATTTGTTAATATGTACATCACTTCAAGTGATTCACTATGAGGTGAGTCATAGGTAAGGATGATTGAAATAAAAATTTAAGTGCATTGATATTTTGAAATCTTAAAGCCAATTTTTTGAAATTTTTTTCCTAATGGTGATCAATTGAGTGCATGTTTCCTTTGGCGATGTGTATGTCTACAAATTATAGTAGGGAGTTGTATAGTTTTGCTCCATCCTTATAAAACATATTTTTCATTTTTGGATTGTGTTCGTTAGTACAAGTTAAAATATAATTTGTTGTGAAATAAAGTGTTTATAATTAGTAACTAAGGGAGTATAAACAATTGTGAACTTTAATTATATGATTACATGTTAGAAACAAATAATAAAGCTATGTAAATACTACCATGCTATTATCATATTGGATTTTCCAGCTACTTTCTACATTTGTGCAATAATGAGTATAGTTGTTTATGAGGGAGAATAAAAAATATATTTTTGAATTGAATGTTGTATCATCTTCTATGATATAATAATATATTGATTTAAACAAAGGTTTTCCAACTAAAGTAGACATTACAAATTCATGTTCCTCTATTAATGAAATTACATTCGCAACATGTTTTCTCATTCCAATACACATACTATAAAAAAATGATTACATTTTTAACATATTTCCTCAAAACGTCGACTAAAAATTAATATTGTTGATAAAACTCCATAAACATATTCCTCAAAATATTCCCACATTTCAATATCAATATTATAAAGAATTTGAATGTAATTCCTCTTGTAAAAATTTGAGGGAGTAGACGCTGGGGCGGTTGGAACCATAATCATCGTTGCCCTCTAGTTTGTGGCACGTTTCATTTTTGGTGGTCTTCTTCTGTTCCAAATGTTGGTGGTGTTACTCCGTCGAAGTGCTCTTTCGACGATGCTTATGTTGTGTGTTTGGTTTTGTTTCAGTTGCTTTTGTCTCATGCCTTAGGTCAGGAATCTTCTTGGTTTGCTTTGTGTTGTCGTCAAGTTTTAATTTTTTTTGTCAGTTGCCCTATCTGTGTTGCAGTGGTCATTGTTTCCTATTCAGAGGTTTCTGTCAGATGTTTTAGTATTTTCATACTGTCCTTCTAGTTTTCTATATATGACAATGCTAATTCCTCAATTTGTTTTCTTCTAGAATGTGTTTGATCCATGCAAAATGTAATTTTCTTCTCATCTAATAAATAAAATCAAGAATCAATTTTTTAAGAATAATGCCTCTACAAAATTCTATATCTCAAAATGTTCTTTCCATCCTCAACATGTTTTTTGATTCTAATACCAATGCTACACATAATTTCAATATCAAACCTCTAATAAATTTTGTCTCAGTTTATGATTCTTATAATTTTTATATAAAAAATATTATATAATGATATCAATGATATACATAATTTTTGTATCAAATTCCATATTAAATTGTCTTAGCGTGTGATTATTGTCTTATGACCCTTAATTATTTTATGTAAGAAGTATTTTATAATGATGTATTCATCTTTTATGTAAGAAGTATTTTGTAATGATGTATTCTTGTGTTCCAAAGGATATCCATATTCCCTATCATTTATCTATTATATTGACGGTGCAATATCACCATCAACATAACTACAACCCTAATAGAACATTGCCATATATTATATAGATGGTGTTGAAATGTTAATTTCAACCGTTGTGCAGTCAAAACACCACCTTCTAATTCTATTTAAAAGGATTCTATCAGAGTCGCTTGCTAAATTGTTGCACAGTCAAATCAAAATATAAAACCTTGTCCAATGCTTCCTTCCAAATTTGTGATTGAAGATTTCAGGCATATAGCTACTTTCTATTTCTGTGAACAGTCAAGTTCAGAGTTTGAAAGCTCACGGTCCTTTCACATTAAAAAAAAATAGAGTTTACAGTGTTAAAACAGAAAACAGAGCATGTTTTTATTTACATAGAAAACAGAGTTATTTGTTTGATTTTGAACACAGGAGTCTTTGTGTTTGAATAGCAGTGGTCCCCGCCATCTACATCAACAAGGAGATCCCCGCGATAGCGACCAGTCAGCAGACACGCGGATAAATGTTATTTGATCGCGTTGTTTTGGAACTGAGTTAGCCATAGCTGAAAACAGACACGATGTGGTTTTATAGGTGCGGTTGTATATTTCATCGGGCATTCAAAACCCGTCGTACCTCAACCCAATTTTTGGACGTGATGTAAGATTATAGGATGGATTTAATAATCCATCATGTGTTCAAAGCGCTGACGTCACAACCCAAATTCGTAACGTGAATTTTGTTTGCATTTTAGTTTAATCGATTTTTGAAGTTCGGGCGCATTATTTTGTTAAATGTTTTATGTTTGTTTGTTATCGCGCGATAAAGGTTTTTGAACCTTTGGAGCATTATGTTATAACATATATATGTTTTAGCATATATACTATATGCACATTGTAAGTGGAAGCCCAGTGGGCCATAGAATTTGCTTATGTCTTAGTTTTTATTTTATAGTTGTTTGATGTTTGTTTTAATATATGCTGTGGCATATAAAAAGAAAAGGCTCGAGAGGCAGAAAGGAAATGTATTGCATTTTTATACAACAGTGTTGTATTTTGAAAATACAGTGAGACAAAGAATATTGTATTTCATAGCAGTGCGTTGTTTGTGTGTTGAAAAATAGAGTATTGTAAAATAGAGAGTAGCAGAGTGTTTTAGAAAGTGAAGTGATTTTATGCACTATGTTTTGCAGCAGTTTGTTTATAAATCCCTTTGTTAGAGGAAGGAGTTTTTGTAACATTTTTTGTTTAATGAAATATAATTTCAAGTGTGAAACACTGTCTCTATCTATGAAGAAATTTTTTAATTTCTCTGTGTTAAGAAGGAGAGTATTATTCTCTCTATGTTTTGTTCTGGAATTCTCAGAAATTCCAACATGGTATCAGAGCTAGTCTAGGCTCTTTAAAGGTGTCAAAGAAGCTGAAGGAAGTATTTCTTTTTGCAGCAGCTTCTCCAGCAAAGTGAAGACTCAGTTAAAAGAATCCAAGGTATTCTCAATACATATTTTTATTATGTTACTATTTGAAGACAGTGAGTTTGTATTTAAATATCACAGTCAAGTATTTGAAGCATAGTTCAGAGTGAAAGTATTGTTGGATCCAGCACTAGCATGAGTATTGGTAATGTGAAGCTCCTACAATTTAATGGGAAAAACTATGATTACTATGCAATAACTATGAGAGCCCTGTTTGCCTCTCAATACTTATGGGAACTTGTTGATGATGGTTTTGAAGAACCAGTGGATGAAAAAGAGTTTAATACTTTAACATAATCAGAGAAGGACTTGTTGAAGAGCAATAAGAAGAAGGAATCTAAATCCCTCTTCTATTTGTATCAAGCAGTACATGAGAGTGTGTTTCCAAGCATAGCATTAGCTAAGAGGTCCAAAGAAGCATGGGAAATTCTTAAGAAAACCTATCAAGGCATGGAAAAAGTGAAGACATCAAAACTACAATTGTTGAGGAGAGATTTTGAGACTCTCTACATGAAGGAGTCTGATAATATAGACTCATTCTTTACACATGTGATTGGAATGGTCACACAGATAAGGTCTCATGGAGAGACTCTTGAAAAAAGGAGGATTGTGGAGAAACTATTGAGGAGCCTACCCTCAAAGTTTGATGTAATAGTCACCACCATAGAAGAGACAAAGAATCTCTCAAACTTTTCAGTTGATGAGCTTCATGCATCACTGATGACACATGAACATAGATTGGGTGGAAATGAAAACTCAGCTTTGGAGCATGCCTTTAGGACCCAGATTTCCTTTGGAAGAGGAAGAGGTCAAGGCAGAGGAAACAAGAGAGGAAGAGGAAGAAGCCAAAACAGAGGTGGAAGAAACAATCCAGCAAATGCTCAAGGAAGGGGCAGCAATCAAAATCAGAACCAAGGCAAAAGTAGTAGCCAACAAGGTGGACAACAACATGCTCATGGACAAAGGTATCATAAATCCAATGTCCAATGACATTATTGTAAAAAATATGGGCATTATGCAAATGAATGTAGGAAGAAGAAAAATGATATGAGTAATAGAACAAGTGCAAATTTCACTAGAAAAAATATCAGCCAAGATAAGTTGTTTTTAGCTTGTAATATGGTTGAGGAAAAGATTGAAGATTTATGGTTTCTAGACTCCGGTTGTAATAACCATATGGCAAGAAACATAGCCATGTTTTCTATGTTATATGAGAATGTGAAGTCACAAGTCACATTAGGGACAGATAGTAAAGTTTCTGTTATGGAAAAAGGAGATGCAAATGTCTTAACAAGGAAAGGAGAAAAGAAATCCATAGGAGATGTTTATTATGTTCCTAGAATGAAATGTAACCTCTTAAGTATTGGACAGCTTGTTCAGAAGGGGTACAATGTTTTCTTTGAAGATGATGTATGCACCATCATGGATAAACCACCAAGAAAACAATGTATTGTTGAAGTGAAGATGACAAGGAACAGGATGTTCCCTCCCAGAATGAGGGCAGATTTGAAAAATGGAGAAGAAATAGCAGCAGTGACACAAGACGCTTTCCAAAGCGAAACAAAAGATGAGAATTGGTTGTGGCACCTCAGATTTGGACATCTCAACTTTGGAGGTCTTAACTTGTTGCACAGAAAAGGAATGGTAAGAGGATTACCATTGATTGAGAAACTGGAAAACCTTTGTGAAGGTTGTATCTTGGGTAAACAACACAGAGAAAATTTTCCATCTGAGAAAAGCATAAGGGCAAAGACACCCTTAGAAATTGTCCACTCAGATTTATGTGGACCAATGCAAACTCCATCACTTGCTAGCAGCCACTATATATTAACTTTTATTGATGATTTTACTAGAAAAACTTGGGTTTATTTTTTGAAAAAAAAAGTGAAGTGTTTGAAATATTTTGCAATTTCAAAGCACTTGTGGAGAACCAAAGTGGGATGCATATCAAAGTCCTAAGAACTGATAGAGGAGGTGAGTACATCTCTAAAGAATTTCTGCATTTTTGCAGAGAAAATGGCATACACAAGCAGTTTACAGCAAGGCACACTCCGCAGCAAAATGGAGTAGCCGAAAGGAAGAACAGGAAAATCATGGATATGGTAAGGAGTATGCTAAAGGAAAAACATTTGCCAAATGATTATTGGGCTGAAGCTGTACATTGTGTAGTGTACATTTTAAATTGATGCCCAACAAAAGCATTCATGAAAAAAGTTCCAGAAGAGGCATGGAGTGGGACAAAGCAAGGAGTCACTCACATGAAATTTTTTGGTTGTGTGGCTTATGCACACATTCCAGATCAGCTAAGGAAGAAGTTGGACAGCAAGGGGGGGAAATGCATTTTTATTGAATGCAGTGAGGAATCCAAAGCTTATAGGTTGTATAACCCATCTACCAAGAAGTTTATTGTGAGTAGAGATGTTCAGTTTATTGAAGAGGAAGCTTGAGATGGAAGCATAGAGAAAACAGTGAATGTTAAAAACTGTTTGTCTCATGATGAAGATGATGAATAGATGGCTGAAATACATCCCCAAATAGTAGCACCAACAAAAGGACAAAAAAAAACACCCTTGAGGAGAAATGAAAGTTCTTCTCCAAGCATACCACAAGGAGGATATTCGAGTGCTACTTCAAGCACTTGTACACCAAATGAAAGAGGAAAGAAATTCAAAAATTTAAATGAAATTTATGAGAAAGAGGTAGCAAATGAAGGTATGAACTCTTTTTTTGCTTTATATTGTCATGTTAATGATCCTATTCATTTTGAGGAAGCTATTAAAGATAGAAAATGGATAAAATCTATGGATGAGGAGATCAATGTCATAGAAAGAAACAAGACATGGGATTTAGTTGAACTCCCAAAAGGTAAAGAAGTTATTGGAGTTAAATGGGTCTACAAGACCAAAAGTAATGCTGAAGGCAAAATAGAAATACACAAGGCCAGACTTGTTGTCAAAGGGTATAAGCAACAACATGGGAGAGATTATGAGGAAACTTTCACACCGATTGCAAGAATGGAAATCGTGAGAGCAGTGTTGTCCATAGTAGCACAAAACAAGTGGAAATGTTACCAAATGGATGTGAAGTCAACATTCCTAAATGGAGTGTTAATGGAAGAGGTTTACATTGAACAACCTCTAAGCTATGAAAAGAAAGGCCAAGAGCACAAAGTGTGCAGATTGAAGAAAGCTCTTTATGGGCTGAAACAAACACCAAGAGCATGGTATAGTAGGATAGATTCCTATCTATTGGAAAATGGATTTGAAAAATGTGAGGGAGAACCAACCCTATACATCAAAGAAAAAGATGGTAAGATGTTGATTGTACTGTTATATGTTGATGATGTAATTTTTACACGTAATGATGATTACCTTATTGAAAATTTTAAAAAGGTCATGAAAGAAGAATTTGAAATGACTGATATGGATTTGCTGAAATACTTCTTAGGAATAGAAGTAGAGAAAAATAAAAATGGGATTTTTATCTCACAAGAAAAATATGTTAATGAGGTTTTGGAAAGATTTAACATGCAGGATTGAAAAGCAGTAATAACACCCATAATAATGGGATTAAAACTCAGCAAAGAGGACAACGGCAAGGATTTTGATCCTAGTTTGTACAAGAGCATAGTTGGCAGCCTCATGTATTTGACTGCAACTAGGCTGGATATTATGCATGCTGTTAGTTTGATTTCCAGATTCATGGAGAGGCCAAAAGAGACACATTGGCAGACAGCAAAGAGAATTTTGAGGTATGTTAAAGGAACTAAAAGGTTTGGTATTTTATATACTTCTTCAGAAAATTCATAGTTAATTGGATACACTGACAGTGATTGGGATGGAAGTGTAGATGATCGGAAAAGCACATCTGGTTATGTTTTTCACATGGGTTCAGGAGCCATTTCATGGGCTTCTAAGAAACAACCTATTGTAGCATTATCTACAGCATAGGCAGAATATGTGGCAGTTACAGCAGCAGCGTGTCAAGTAGTGTGGATGAGAATGATGCTAAGGAGTTTATGTCAAGAACAGGTAAAAGGGACAGTGATTTATTGTGACAATAGCTCAGCTATTGCATTTTCAAATAATTTTGTGTTTCACAAGACAACGAAACACATTGACACAAAGTTTCACTACATCAGAGAATTAGTGAACAATGGAGAAATTGTTTTAGAACACTGTAGAACTCAAGAGCAGTTTGCAGACATTCTGACCAAGCCATTGGGGAAGAAGAGTTTTTAGTTTTTAAGGAAATATCTGTGTATGACTGATAACCCAGCAGTTGAACTTAAGGGGGAGTGCTGAAATGATAATTTCAATAGCTGTGCAGTCAAAACGCCACCTTCTAATTCTGTTTGGAAGGATTTTGTTAGAGTCGCTTGCTAAATTGTTGCACATTCAATTCGAAATATAAAACCCTGTCTAACGTCGCCTTCCAAATTTTTGATTGAATATTTCAGGCATAGAGTCGCTTTATATTTCTGCGAACAGTCAAGTTCAGAGTTTGAAAGCTCACGGTCCTTTCACATAAAAAAAACAGAGTTTACAGTGTTAAAACAAAAAATAGAGCATGTCTTTATTTACACGGAAAAAAGAGTTATTTGTTTGATTTTGAACGCGGGAGTCTTTTTGTTTGAACAACAGTGGTCCCCGCCATCTAAGTCAGCAAGGAGGTCCCCACGACAGCGACCAATTAGCAGACACGCGGTGAAGTGTTATTTGATCGCGTTGTTTTGGAGATGAGTCAGCGACATCTCAAAACAGATGTGATGTGGTTTTACAGGTGCGATTGTATATTTCATCGCGCGTTCAAAACCCGTCGTACCTCAACCCAATTTTCGGACGTGATGTAAGATTATAGGATGGGTTTAATAATCCATCATGCATTCAAAGTGCTAACGTCACAAGCCAAATTCGTAACGCGAATTTTGTTTTCATTTTAGTTTAATCGATTTTTGAAGTCCGAGCGCATTATTTTGTTAAATGTTTTATGTTTGTTTGTTATCGCACAATAAAGGTTTTTGAACCTTTGGAGTATTATGTTATAACATATATATTATATGCGCATTGTAAGTGGAAGCCTGGTGGGCCATAGAATTTTCTTAAGTCTTAGTTTTTATTTTATATTTGTTTGATGTTTGTTTTAATATATGCTGCAGCATATAAAAAGAAAGGGCCCGAGAGGCAAAAAGTCAATGTATTGCATTTTTACACAGCAGTGTTATATTTTGAAAAGACATTGAGACAGAGAATATTGTATTTCACAGTACTGCAATGTTTTTGTGTTGAAAAACATAGTATTGTAAAACAGAGAGTAGCAGAGTGTTTTAGACAGTGAAGTGATTTTATGCATTTTGTTTTGCAGTAGTTTGTTTGTATATCTCTCTGTTAGAGGAAGGAGTTTTTGTAATAGTTTTTGTTTAATGAAATAGAATTTCAAGTGTGAAACTCTCTCTCTATGTGTGAAGCAAATTTTTAATTGCTATGTGTTAAGAAGGAGAGTATTATTCTCTCTATGTTTTGTTCTGAAATTCTCAGAAATTCCAACAAATAGTGCAATGTCACCATCAAAATAACTACAACCCTAATAGAACTATCGGGGTGGCATTAGGTGAGAGTAAAAATTAAACATGTGCCTTCTAAAATCATCGGAGTGTAAGTAAATGAATAACACATTTCAAAAGAAATATTTTCTACCGAAGTCACAAGAAGTAACTAATTCAAGGACGCCTTTTGAACCTAGGCCATGCCTTCATAAATTAAAGTCAATAATGCTACGATAAGTAAGAAAATAGTCGTTTGGCGTACAACCCACAGACCAGATATAGCTGGCAAAATATGAAACCAGAGTGGGACAAGGGACCCAGTCGATTTAAAAGAAAAATAGGCCACATGAAGTCACCACCTTGCATAGAAGCCATGATGTTTAACCTTTCTTTATTTTTTTTAACACGTTGAAATCGGAAAGTGATTCGCCTCAACCTCAGAATCAAAGTGCTTTGTCACTTTTCTCAAACCCTCCACGTGATTTACGCTGAAGAGAATAGAAATATCCTTAGGCTACTGCAAGGCCTGGCCTCCAGCGCAATTGAAGAAGAAGATGGCCGAGTTACTGAAGGATAAATCCAACTCAGAAACGGAGGGTTTTTTCAGCACCAATTTGAAACTTGGGATGTGTACCCAATTAAAATTCGGGATGGCATTTCAAGAGCAATGTGACAAAGAAATGGGTTTACTTCTGTCGATTACGAGTGTTCATGGCCGTGCTGAAAGCACATATGCAGATTGCATCCCTCGGTTGGGACCCTCTGCTCTTGGGAACTATTGCAATTCCATTAAGTTATTCATTTAATCAGATAAGAATCAGGATAGTTGTTATGGGTTTATGGGTGGAATTGTAATGGGTAAAATTTTTTATTTTTTTTCAATCACTTCATGCGCTAATGAATGTTTGTGTGTTTATATGTAATTTGGTTTACTTCGATTCCAGGCTTGCTCCGTCCATGATCCGGGAGAACCCATCCCGTGCGCAGTTGACGATTTTCTACGTGTTGAGAATAATGCTTAAATTTCCATGTAATTGCTGACATTAGTCAGCAAATTTTTTGATTCTCTGTTATTAAAATTAGTGCAGCAAATTATTAGGATAGTCAGTGCTCAGAATCATTGGCAGTGATCAGAATGAATAATTAATTGATTTGGTCAAAATTTTAAAATTGGTATAGGTTTATTATATAAAGAATAACATATTTTATACAGATTCAATATTGGATTTTAAGTTGATCATTAATCATCTGTGGTTGTTTTATTAATATTTCATTGTTTTATGTATAATATTTAGTTTATTAAATTTTTATTGAAAGCAAATGTATTGCAAATTTTTTCAGTGGGTATAAAAAGAACTGGTAAAATTGTTTTGGGTTAAATTTTTAATTGTTGGAATTTCGCCAAAGTTAAAAAATGTCGAATTCTATCATGCCTGTTCCGGAATTTGATGGGAACGATTATGATTATTGGTGCATTAATATGCTGACTTTTTTGATTGGAAAATATTTGTGGGAGATTGTTGAATCAGGGTATGATGAGCCAGAAGATTGGAATGCCCTTATAGCCAATGAAAAGACAACAAGAAAGGAAGCAAGGAAGAAGAATTCTCAAGCATTGTTTCACATTCAGATAGCTCCTGATAAGAGCTTATTTCCACGAATATCAGGAGCTACAACTTCCAAAGATGCCTGGAAGACTCTTCAAGAAGCTTACCAAGGTAGTGATCAAGTTAAGGTGGTCAAGCTTCAGACATTGAAGAGAGAGTTTGAGAATATGAATATGCAAGAAGTTGAAAGTATAAGTGACTATTGTGTGAGAGTCAAAGATGTGGTTAATAAAATGGCTACACTTGGGGAAACGGTAAGTAATGAAGTTTTAATAAAAAAAGTATTGAGATCTTTAACACCTAGATGGAATAATGTTGCCATAATATTAGAAGAAAGCAAGGATTTGACACAATTAAAGTTTGATCAATTGGTTGGATCTCTCATGTCTCATGAAGAAATATTGAAAGAAACTTTTGAAGTTGTTGAGAAATCTTTTTCCTCTAAATTAAAAATTACACATAATGAAGATGCAAGTAGCAGTAGTGCCAAAACCAATCAAGATAAAGGTAAATGGAAAAGCCAAAACTTTTCTAGAGGTAGAGGCAGAGGTAGTTTCAGAGGAAGAGGTAGATTTGATAAGAGAAATGTTCAATGTTACTATTGTAATAGATATGGGCACTTTGAAAGAGAATGCAGATTGAAAGTAGGTAAAAATGATAACTATGCTCAAGAAAGTAATGAGTATCCTCCAGATCACTTATTTTTATCTTATGCCAAAGGTGAAAATACTAGTAAAGATGTTTGGTACATAGATTCTGGATGCTCTAACCATATGACAGGGAATGAGAAATTGTTTTTAGCCAAGGATGCAAGTTTTAAATCTAAGGTCAAGCTTGGTGATGATAAATCTTTGGAGGTTGCTACCAAAGGAGCTGTGGAGATCCAGACAAAAGAAGGTATAAAGAGTATTCATGATATTTATTATACTCCACAATTGAAGCACAATTTGTTAAGTGTTGGGAAGCTATGTGAGAAAAATTATAAAGTAGTCTTTGAAAATAAGACATGTACTATCTATGATAAGAATAAGGGAAATAGGGTGATCACTGTTGTTCCTATGACAAGAAATAGGATGTTTCCCTTAATTTTTGATGAACATAGCAACACCCTTGCAAATATGGCTTATGAGGATTCAAGTTGGCTATGGCATCTCAGGTATGGGCATTTAAATTTTCACAGTTTGAAGCTTATAACCTTAAATGCATTAGTTTTTGGTTTGCCCAAGGTAGAGGAGCATAAGGAGGTTTGTGAAGGATGTGCTAAAGGCAAGCATGCAAGGGAAAGGTTCCCAAAGGGAAGTGCATGGAGGGCTTATCATCCACTTCAGCTTGTTCATTCAGACATCTGTGGTACTATGCAGACTAATAGTTTGGGTAAGTCATAATATTTCATCACTTTTATTGATGATTACTCACGAAATTGTTGGGTATATTTTTTGAAGGCAAAAAGTGAAGCCTTGGATACATTAAAAAAGTTCAAGGCACTTGTAGAAAATGAGAAAGGGTCCAAGATAAAATGTTTGCGGACTGACCATGGAGGAGAATTCTGCTCAAAATCTTTCCAGAGTTATTGTGATATGAATGGCATCAAGAGGCAACATACTACAGCATACGCACCCTAGAAGAATGGTGTAACTGAACGGAAGAATCGCACTGTGGTTGAAATTGCAAGGTGCATGTTACAAACTAAGGGATTGAGCAATTATTATTGGGGAGATGCAGTTGCTACAGCAGTGTACATCCTCAATCGTAGCCCCACTACTGCACTAGAGAAGATGAATCCTTATGAAGCTTGGTATGAAAAAAAGCCTAATGTTAATCATTTCAAAGTTTTTGGTTGTTTGGCTTATGTGCATGTACCTGATCAAAATAGGAAAAAGTTAGATGCAAAGAGTGAGTTATGCATTTTCATTAGGTATAGTGAGACAAGAAAGGCTTATAAATTATATAATCCCCTCACTAAAAATCTCATTGTATCAAGAGATGTAATTTTTTATGAAGGGAGAGTTTATGGTCATCAAAAAGGCCATGTTGAGAACACAAAATTTGTTTTGAATGATGATGTAATTGCTGATATTGAGCAGCCAACTAATGCTTCTGTATCTAGTGGTTTAACTCCACCAAGCGGTCCTTCATCAATTTCATCAGCATCAAGTTCGAGTCCAACTTCTTCTCCAAGTTCTACAAGGAAGGTAAGGATATTGAGTGAAATATATCAGAGGACTGCAAATCAATCACATGAAGAAAACCCAATAGGTGAGACAGTGAATTTTGCTTTATTAGCCAAGGCTGATTTTGAACCATCATGTTTTGAAGATGCATGTACTAATGAGGTTTGGGTGCAAGCTATGCAAGAAGAGATAGATTCCATTCATAGGAATGACACTTGGGAATTGACAGAGCTTCCGCATGACAAGAAAAATATTGGCACCAAATGGGTCTACAAGACCAAATTTAACAGTGATGGGAGTGTTGAAAGACACAAGGCAAGATTAGTTGCCAAAGGATTCACACAAAAGTATGTAATTGATTATGAAGAGACATTTGCACTAGTATCAAGATAAGAGACCATTAGAATGTTGATTTCATTAGCAGCTCAGAAAAGGTGGAGCGTACATCACATAGACGTGAAAAGTGCCTTCTTGAATGGGTACTTTGAAGAGGAAGTATATGTGGAGCAGCCACAAGGTTTTGAAGTGGAAGGAAAAGAGAATAATGTCTACAAGTTGAAAAAGGTTTTGTATGGTCTCAAGCAAGCACCAAGAGCGTGGTATGCTAGGATTGATGGATACTTTCAGGAGAAAGGCTTCCAGAGAAGTAAGAATGATCCTACCCTTTACTACAAATAAGAAGGTATTGATATTTTGATCATAATTTTGTATGTTGATGATCTACTGTATATGGGTAGTAGTTCCAAAATGAATCATGAGTTCAAAGTTGCTATGATGAATGAATTTGAGATGAAAGATCTAGGTCTCATGAAATATTTTCTAGGAATGGAGGTTTATCAAACTAAGGATCAAATTTTCATTTTCCAGACAAAGTATGCACATGATATGTTAAAGAAATTTGATATTCTTGATTGTAATGGATCCCCTATTCCAAGTGCTCAAGGAGTTGTATTATGTAGGGATGATGGTGCTAATTTAGTTGATGAGACAACTTACAGAAGTATTGTGGGGAGCTTGATGTTTCTAACCCACACAAGACCTAATATTGCATTTTCAGTTTCACTTGTTTCAAGGTATATGACAAATACATCTGAAATACATATGAAGGCAGCCAAGAGAATTTTAAGGTATGTGAAAGACACTCTAAATTTTGGTATTCATTACTACTCTGCTGAAAAGTTAAATCTTGTTGGATTTAGTGATTCAGATTGGGGAGGTAGTGTGGATGACCGTAAGTCCACATCTGGAAATTGTTTCTCTTTTGGTTCTGGTTTGATTACTTGGAGCTCAAGAAAACAAAGCATTGTTGCCCTCTCATCCACAGAAGCGAAGTATGTTGCAATTACTTCAGCAGGTACACACGCTCTTTGGCTTAGAAAATTTTTGGAGGAAATTGGGGAGAAGTAAATTCAGCCTACAGCCATTTATTGTGATAATGTAAGTGCCATCAAGTTAGCAAAGAATCCAATTCATCACAGCGGGACAAAACATTTTGACATGAAATATCACTTCATTCGGGATTTGGTGTAGAAGAATGATGTTGATTTAAAGCACATAAATACTAAGCATCAGCTAGCAGATATCTTCACCAAAGCAGTTGCAAAAGATCAATTTTTGACACTAAGAGATAAGCTAGTAAGCCCTCATTAAGCATTAAGGGGGAGTGTTGAGAATAATGCTTAGATTTCCATGTAATTGCTGACATTAGTCAGCAGAATTTTTGATTCTCTGTTATTAAAATTAGCGCAGCAAATTATTAGGATAGTCAGTGCTCAGAATCATTGGCAGTGATCAGAATGAATAATTATTAGTTGATAAATCATAGAATTGGTAATAGGTTTATTATATAAGAATGTATTTACATACCAGATTCAATGTGAGATTTACAAGTTGATCATTGATCTGATCTGTGTTGTTTTTTATTGTCTTTCATTGTTTTTTTACATGTTATAATTATTCTAGTTTATTAGCTGGCTTAGAGAGCAATAGCCATTTCAAATTTTTCACTACGGTGGAAGGGTTTACGTATATGACAATATTCCTACAGATAAGGTATGGGTAGGGTCACTAAAATGGTTATGGTCTAGACTCTAACTCTGCCCTAGGCTAGAATATAATGGCGATATCCTTTTGCTTCTACAGGCGCAAGGCGTAATGTTAGTGGCCAGCAGCGGGAGTCATCTTAAAGTAGAGAGTGGCTGGGGGTCGCAGACTGAGAAGAAAATATCAGTTCATATCATGAAGTTACAGGAGGGTTCAGTGATCCATCCGCAACCTGCAAGCCTGAAGGCGTGCACAGGCATGATTATCTTCAATAGTTAATCAGAGTTGAAGAATTTTGCCGACGGATAGGTATTGGTAAATTTTCTAAATGGTTAATTGAGATTCTCAGGGTCGAAATTATGGAATTGGGTATTTTTCCAACATACTTCAGACATAGTTTTCGAAATTGAACCTAGGTCCAGGATATCAGATCTTGGAAAACTTTGCTATTAATCCAAAACCCTAGTTAGTAAATTTCAAAACCCATAACTAGAATCCCTAATGTAAAATTTATGCATTCCATAAAGTACGGTGATTCCTCCATTAAAACTTTCTACTTTTAAGTCATTATTTAAATTAGAAAATAAAATTTGATCTTTCTGTTGAAACCGCTTTATTAGTGCATCGATACGGTACGGTGTGCTTAAAATGCATAGTGTCATCCAGTCTGATAATAAACATCCAAGTCGTTGTATCGTCCATACATGACAATAGGTAATACAAATTACTTCATAGAAATTATGTATCGCATCACTACTGCCGTTGCCTATTGCAGGATATATTCCAATAGCGAGGAAGCATTCCCTGCAATGGTTTTGGAGAAGCGCCAGGACAGGTACCTTAATCATTTTGAACTTATATGGAAATGAATATTTACTGTTATATTGACTTATTAATTCGCTGGGTTGTATATAGTCATAGCCGAATTTAAGCAAATATATTATCTAGGCATATACAACCTTGCCCATTAACAAATAGCATCGTAAATATTAATTTCCAGCTTTACAAAAAACTATCATTTTCTATTGATCTCTGGTCTGGCTGACATTGCAACTCTCATCTTAAAAACTAAAACTAAAAGTCATGTTTTGTGAAGGGTAAATGCAAAGGCAAAGTGTGCCTATAAGACAGCAGAAGTAGATAACAAAGACGCTCATCAACATCATCTCCAATATTACTGCACTTGAATTGTCTCCTTGAAGCCCACTGTGAGCGCTACAATCTCTACATATCTTTTGAAACATCAGCTTTGTCATGCAATCTCATAAATAATTGCATTGTATATTACAGCTCCCTGGAGCCTGTTGGTCGGTTTTTGGAATAAAGAAGACTCTGCGTATGTGGGGAAGAAATTGCTCTTAACTAATTTTACTATTTAGGTTCCAGCTTTGGATTAGAAAATAATCAATTGACACAAAATAAGATGTGCATATCAATTGAGAATGCATGGTCCAATTCTGTAACTTCCGTGTCCTTACTCTTTAATAATGTTTAGATTGTGACTTGATAAAATTTAGATTGTGACTTGATATCCATTAAGTTTTTTATAAAAATTTAAATACTATTTGTATTTTCACTAAGTAATATAATAAAATTTTTAAATAATATTGACTTGTTAACTATTTGTTAGGAAGATTTTAATTGTTCAGCTAAATCCCAACTTTCATATGTTGGGAGAAATTTTGGGTTAACCTAACGAAAAAGGTGAGAGCCTTTAATTTCTTTGATGCTAATTTTCAAGAGAGTCTCCATCTTTTAGAGAAAGTAGTGATTTTTTTGTTGAGAACATGTTTGGTATTATTATAAGGAAAAAGGGGTAAGTGCATTGAACTTATTTGATGAGGTTGAAAGAAATTTGTGATCTTCATAGTTTGTTGAGAATAAATTAGGGTAGAAATTTGAGAATTTTTTTAATGATAGATTGAGATATGTTTGAGATAACATCATGAAAGGATTAAGAATTATGAATTGTTTTGACTATATATGTGATGTAGATATATATATATATATATATATATTTTAAGAGTGAAGAATATTTTATGTAGTAATCGATACTATTTTGAAGTTAATAAATATTAAATTTAAAAATACTGAAAATAAAATAATGTTTATAATAAAATTAAATTTAATAATTAGAAATTTAATAAGATTAATAGCTATAAAGTACCATAGTCTTTTCTTTTACTATTAATTAATTGATTACAATGATGTTTCTTTTAACGGCGTCTGCATGTCTACCCACATTTACTTCTTATGCACATTCGCATTTTGCACTTCGTACAACTAAAGCTATTTTTTCAAGGCTTCCTCTGTACACGGTTCCTCTCCACATCCAAATCCACACATGCTTCCTCCACATACAACATCCTCCACACAGACTTCCTCCAAAGAGCCACTTTCACACACACTTCCTTCATACATCCTCCAGAAGCCACCTTTGCACAGCTTCCTCTGCCTTTGCATAGGAAATGATGCATTTCCATCAAATTTTCCTGAACCCTTAGGCTTCTACTAGATTTGAAATCAAGTGCAATTTTGTTGTCAAATCCCAATGTACTATTCGTTTAACTCATGCCATTCCATATACTTAGTTTTTTTAAAAGGTTTAGGTATTTGATTAAACCATATTCTTGTCATAAATAAACATCAAACTAATTGAACGATAAGTTGATAATCATTTTCTCTATATGAAAAATATTGTCTCAATATGATAATCATAGTCAACTATGCTTAAACATGTTCAATCATGGTCAACTTTAGTCAACCATGTCAACCATGTGTTATATAAATCAAGCATATTCATCCTGGTTAACCATTGTTAAGCTTGATCCACTATGGTTTACAAATTTCAGATGATTAACAATTTATTATTATTATTATTATTATTATTATTATTATTATTATTATTAATTAATAATAAATAATTATTTAATAATAAATAATAGTTAATAATAATAAATAATAATAATTGAGAATAATAATTGAGAATAATAATAATAATAATAATAAATTAGCAATCATTTTATTAATAAATTTATTAGTAATAAATTAATAATATATTTATCAATGGTAGATAGAAATGAAGCCTTTGGTGTACATCAACCACATTAATATTTTTAATGTGGTTGTGCTAGTTATAAATAACTTCAAACTCATGGCACGATAAGCCAATATTGAAGTCGAGTAATGATTGATTAGAAGGCGAAGGTAATAGTGAATTGCTTTGAATTCTGTATAAAGATTAAATCTAGTAACAATTGGTGATGTTATGTTGTGCTAGTATGTGCTTGTATACATAGTGATATCAAATGGAGAAAAACTAAGAGTTATAGATTTGTGTGAGTAATTTTGCACAGTAGAATGACTACTATGACAAATGCCAACCCTAGTGAGTGCGATTTAGAGGATGTGACCATATCAAAGCCGCATAAGTTGTATCTGATTTGACTGTTGCCAAGGATCATCCAAGATAGACATTCTAGAGAGAAAAGCAATCATTTTTTTTATGGTTTGAATTAATTGTGGATATCTTATATTAACTTATATTACAATAGAAGATTACCTTTACTAACATTATCTATTTGAGATTGAAATTCAAAATTGGCTTACGTTAACTCCGATGATGATTGTTAATTTCCCTGGAGCTAAGGCAAAATTCTACCCACTTATCCACCACTGCGCTAATCACTCGTATTTTAACTATGGTAGTACTTAACATTTGTGCTACTGGCACAAATTTCCTATTGTAATTAAACATCGAACTCCCAATATTTTTCATTTGTAGAAATGTTTCATCATAGATAAATTCATGTTGATCAGTGATAACCTATCACTAAGGGGAATTTCATTTGTTTATCCGTTGGTATGGAAATCATTCATATTTGAATTATGGCAGCGCTAAACTTTTGTTTCCAATGGGACTAATTTTCGAAAGTATTTTAACACCAAACTCTCGTTATTTTCACAAAAGAAAATAATCAACTTTGTAATAAATAATAAATAAATAGCACTCTCATATTAATATCGACTATAGTAAAATATCATTTTCGATGGCGCGGATTCCATGCATATAACACTCAGCAACAACACTCGGTAAAATTTCCTTCACAGTTGTGCCATCATTGATGGTTCTTCGACCATATTTTCTGTTGTTCTTCACATTACTGGAGGCAGTTTCTGCTTAAGGAGCCCTTCAGATGTAGAGAAGGATTTCATGGATTTCTAAAAGAGGATTAAAGTAAATCAGAAATCGAGAACTTGATGGATCTAGCCTTGCTTCCACGACACATATCATATTAGCTAAGCTACCAGTACCCACGAAGGCTCTAAAATTGGAAAGAGTATCTCCAGAACCACAAATGTTCTGCCTTACGGCAACATTGTGTGAAGAAGAAAGATCATAGACTACCATTGACCTTGATTCAATGAATATCCCATGAACATTAACATCACACCCCTTAGCTTGTACAACACATCCAATGTGTTAAATTTGCGATAAAAAAACAACAAAATAATTTAAATCACTGCATTATAATACTTAATTACTCTATCTAAGTTACATATAAATGTATTTGGCCTTTTGGTGTTTGTGCTTGTGAATTTTGCAGTAAGTAGGCTTCCATCTCCAATTCTAGTAGTTTGAATTGAGCCTTCCATTCTTCTGGCAGTTAATTTGCCATCGATCTAAGCGAATTTGCTCCAATTTTAGAACGGGTATGATAAATCATGAACCCAATGCCCAGAGAATATATCACATCTAGTTCCAATAACTACATATGACCTTTTAAGGTTATAGTATGGATTTAACTTCTTCTTTAACCATGACTCGCTACTGCTAAAATATCCCAAATCATTCTTATAACTTACTGAGGAGTTAACTAAGGAATGTGTGCATTGAATCCTAGGGAAAAATGAAAGAGAAAAAGGAGGGGGAGGAGTGTTGGGTTTGCAAGCTTCTAGTGGGACAACAATTTTTGAAATTTGGAACTTACGAATACCTTCATTAATCCATCGATCCCCGAGATGAAACTAATAAAATGACCTCGCCCTAGATCATAAGTTACGTATTTATTTATTAAAATGACCTCGACCTATATTATAAGTAATATACATTCCTTCTGAATTCTTGACCTATCTATGTATTTACAACGTTTGACATGTCGCAGCACTCATGAAGATAAATCACGCAATCTCCAACCCTTAGATACATATAGTCATTGATTTATTAGGAACCTACATGGTTGTTTTGGAAAATCATATAGTATTTTGACAAGAAAATGTTTGTCCAGAAACTCAGGTAGCCTATACAAATATCACTGCAAATATATCTTAATTAACATATAAATATTACCACTAAACTAGTACTAGGGGACTCTTAAGCACTGATATCAATTATTCTACCCTTAATTGATAAATGTTAAAGTTAATTAATCTTGATTAGTACTCTCCATATTTCATTGATACTTTTTTGCATACTCATGACATTTTTCCCTATTAAAACACAGTTTATGTGTCTGAATATTAATTAGCCATAGAGTATACTAAGTGGTAATGTGTAATTTCATATAAATAATTGTATATGGAAGTTTATTACTGTGCATTCACTGCAGTGTACCCGGGTTTTTTCTAGTCAACATGGAAAACACACTAGCTTAATGGTATTAAGTTAATTTTTATGAACATCGTAGTAAGCTATAAAATTGCATAAGCTGTGCAGAACGTGTTTGTGTAGAGTGTTGGGAGCTAAAATTGCACATATTTTCCTTGCATTCTAACCTATTTCCTTTTTCCATTTAAACCATTAACATTCAATTTATGTCCTAAAGTGCACAATTATTCCCCTTTTCATGTCTTTATGAATTATTTAGTTAATGAAGCATATTCATGGGGATTATTACCTAAGAGGCTTTCTAATTTTGCTATTCTTGCCGATTCGGAGGTCGGATGACCAAGTTCGCAATTCTAGGGAAAGATATTGATCTGGCAGTGCTATCTTAGGCAACGCTGTAATGGCAGAGAAACTTTAGATTCCTTCATCTACTTTCCTTTGCATTCAATTTTGTCTATAATAATGACTGTGTAAACGTAGGCAATAGTTGTCTTGATTTCAGTAACTATCATTGCAATCATTTGTATAAGAGAAGATACGAGGCTATGAATTAGGGGGTTCGCTACTAAGAGAATTGAGAATATGTAACATGACTTTATGTTCAAGTTAATGCAATTTATTTTTTTTCTTATTTTGTGAGTTTGTGATTATACCACAACCTTTATCAGGGAGTTGGGCCCACTCTCTTGACCAGGTGTTGTTTAACTTATGTGTACTATTAGTTTCTTTTATTGGATCGCATGTTTCTTTAGTTGTTGTGATCGTTAATATGATAGTTGCAATTCTTAGTTGTTGTGGATGTATTCGTTATTTTAGAATTGATTTCTCCTATCCTTTCATTTTTGTTACAATGGTTTGTTGTTTTACGTAGCTTATCGAATCCACAATCGATACAGGATTGTGTAATTTTCATCTGCAGATATTTTGTATGTTTTACTTACAATAAAAAATGCATCTCAGATTGATAACAAATGTGGAAAATGGTTGAATAATATCATTCACACTTGGACATCAACATTTTTGTTCCGTTGTTAGGGAGGCTATCAAAGGCATAAGAACATAATTTGTATTTGTCACACGATCAATCTATCATCCTGGGGAGGGAAGTTTCACCCTGCTCCAGCTCCTAAGCTTTAGCTGTTTTGTTTTTTTTCTTATGTTGATTTCTTAGGGGCCAATCTATCATCCTGGGGAGGGAATTTCTCTTTCCCTCCTCCAAGTCCTGATTTTAAGATTTCTTGACTGTTTCTTTTCTTTCTTTCTTTCTTTATTTGTTTTTTTTAGCACCCAATCTCTCGTTGGAGGGATGGAATTTTCACTCTACTCCAAGTCCTGAGCTATAAGAATTTCTTGAATGTTTTTAGTTTCACCAATTTTATGAACATTGATCCAAATAAAAGGGGTATAGGATGACCCCCAAAGAGAGGAAGGAAGGATTAGGAAGGATTACCTATATCTAAGAACTCATCTCAAAATCTTAATCAAAATAATCTTCATGAGCAGTTGTAAGGGTAAGAATTTAGGTGAAATCCGAAGGGTAGTCTTTTTTGCAACCAATAATACTCACGGTAGCAAAAGAACCCCTTTTGATGGTAGAAGGAGAAGTAGCAATCATGGTACTGGGAGAAGAAGAATTTCTCTCAATGACGGCAAAAGGAGAGGAAGTAGAAAGTAGGGGATGAAAGGAATCGAGAATTCTAAGTGCAGGAGAAGAAGATTTGAAGGAATTCACGTCGCCACACAATCCGAGAAGCATTGTTAAACAACCTCATCCTTCTATTGAAGAACGAATCCAGTCATCTATTGCAAAACCTGTTGAGGTCCCGAGTGAATATTGGAAAATATTCATAGCACATGGAACTTCCTCGATCGACTTCCCAATTAGGAATATTAGAGGTGATGCGTCGATGAAGCCCACTCCTTTGACAACGTTTCTTAAGTTCCATGGGCTTTCCTCTGAATATCCACATACATTCCTTTTTGAATTCGACATTGTCTGTCAAGGGTATGATTATATAGTTAATGCCAAGAAATTGAAAATATTTATTTCTACCTTAAAAGGGACATCCCTGCGACAGTTTATGGGTTTAGGGGGAAAAATATCTCCTTAGGGGATGACATGAAAAAAAAAATCCTAGAGAAGTATCAGGATTACTACAAATCTCGTGATATCAAGGAAAAAATATTTAAATTCATGTAGAAGAAAGATGAGAATATGGAAGATTGTGTAGAACTTTTCAAATATACTTTGCAGAGATCATGCCATGGTAACTTAGAGAAGGACATATTGAAAATCATACTTATACTGGAATTAAGGGAAGAACATCTCAAGATCTTGAACATAATAGGAAAAGGGGATATATCGAAAGAATATTTTGACACTATCTGTGAGTTTTGAATTCATTGTTCACGAGGAGCTGTAAGTAATAAACATGGAATTCGATCACTGAAGACATCCAGCGGGGGAGTCATGAAGGCAGAAATTGGAAATCTTCTCGAAAATTTGAGGACCTATATTTTGAGCACATTATCTTCTTATATGGACACTTTGCAAGCAAAGAAGAAGCAAATGGAACTGGAGAATACCATGGCCATATTATGCCTACAATGCAGAAATAAACATCTGCTAAAGGAATGTCCATTAAAAAATGTAGAAGCTTGTGTAATCTACAAACATAGTCATTCAACCAGCTCATGTCTTTCTATTCTAGAAATAAAGGCAGTCCTTCATGGGGAAAATGAAGAGGTGGATCAACTGTACTTCATGGCATCCAAGAAGCTGTGGAAGCCGCGTCCACCAAATATGAATAGAGGTATGCCTCAGGACCTTTCTTAGTATTTTAGTGGCTTAAATATTGGTCCTCAGTTAGTATTTTTTTCACTTTCATGTCCCCAATATTGTCGATACCCACCTTGGTAGTCTTGGTTCCCTCAGACTAGCTCAAACCCTTCATGGTCCTAGAATTAGCATGGACCTTCTCCTTTGGGATAGTTTCCCCAACCTATGCCACAACAGAAGCTGCAGCTACCTTCTAATATTCCTTCCAGTAATCCCCCTACCCCCCCCCCCCCCCCCCTTCGTCTTCAGATTCGTTTGCAACCTAATACAAATCCTAACAATAAGGGAGTTCAGCAGGCTAACACTCTTAGCCTTCCTTTGAATAGAATCTCTACTGCAGAATGTAATGAGATAAATTTGTGATTTTTTCGGGTAGTGAATGCTCAGACTTCACCTATTATTATTTAACAATTTGATGAAAAAGTCACAGAACCAGAACCTTGGGTAGTTTGGGATGAAGCAAACCAAGACTATGTAAATCAAACCCCTCCTCAACCAACTGTTATTCAGCGACATCAAGCTAATTCGCCTTATCCTGAAAGGCTAACCCTAAGTAAACAGAACCCTCGAGTAGATTTTGAATTTTTAGGGGAATTGCAACACTTTTTTATCAAAATTCCCTTAATTCAAGCTATGAGGGATGTACATATTTATGCAAAAACACTCAAAGAATATTTCTCCAAAAACCCTGGAAATAAATCAATGGAACCACTCAACATTCATGTTATGGGGAATTTGTATGAAATCATGCTAGGGAAGTATATACCTATTAAATATGCGGGTCCAAGGAAATGAATCCTGACAGTACAAATTAATGGAATTGACATCCCAAATGTACTGGTAGATTTGGGTGCTGCAATAAATGTTATCACCTCTGAAACTATGCATACATTAGGTCTTCAGAATCTCAAACCAACTCTTACTATCTTAGAATTGGCAGAAAGATCTACAGTGAGGCCATTACGGAAGTTGGAATACATCACTATTTCAATCGACTAAGGAAACTATCCCACTGATCTCTTGGTATTAAAAGTGTAGTCCCCAACTAGTGGTTACCCTTTGATTTTAGGAAGGCCTTGGATTGCAACTGTAGACACCTATATTGGGTTTTGGTCAGGAAACATGGTTATATATAATGGGAAGGTCACAAAGAATCTCATTCTTTATCCTCCTATGAAACCAAGCACATCAGGGAAACCATAATCTGAATGAAAACCCCTACCATTAGAAGGATCGGAACTTGGTATTTGTAATGTGTTTGTAACATTTCAGAGGGCAATATTGGAAATTTTTTATGATCTAGTTGATGACAGTGTCAAGATTGACATGTATAACTTTACTCCATACGGGGACTCATTTTAAGAAGGGTTGGAAAACATAGAAAAAGTACTCAAAATATGCGAACATACCTATGTTTCTCTGAGTACAATCAAATTTCACATGATGAAGGAAGAGGGAATAGTTTTGGGACACTTTCTCTCAGTTGTTGGAATTCGAGTTGATCATGCAAGGGTAGAGGTAATATGACATTTTCATGTACCTAAGACACCCATATAAGTATGTATTTTTATTGGTTACACTGGCTATTATAGACGTTTTATAGAAAATTTCTCTAAAATCACATCTCCACTCTTTCAGCTATTAACTAAAGATGCATAATTTTTATGAACAAATGACTATGAAGTGGCTTTTTCAAAGATAAAGTAACTTCTCTGTGGAGCTCCAATATTATGAGGTTCGAACTGGGCACTCCCATTCCATATCCATACCAATGCTTCTCAGAAAATAGTTGGAGCATTTTTGGGACAGCATGAAGTTAAGAAGCCATATGTAGTTTATTATGTCAGCAATAATTTGACGATATAGTAACTAAAAAAAATTCTTGGTTGTTATTTATGCTATCAATAAATTCCGTCATTACGTTACTAGATAGCCTACTTTTGTGCATACTGATCACACACCAATTATGTACTTGATGAATAAACCTATCACCCCTAGTTGCATCACAAGGTGGTTACTGTTGATTCAAGAATTTGACATTACCATAGTAGACAAACTAGGGAAGGATAATATAGTTGTTGATTTTCTGTCTAGACTGGATACTAGTGATGAATTCACAACCATAGAAGATAGTTTTCTAAATGAACACCTTTTTGCAATTTCTACTAATATTCCTTGGTATGTAGATATTGATAATTATATCTCTACACGAAAGGTGCCTCACCATTTTTCATACAAGGAATAACAAAATATTATTAATCATAGTTCCCATTATTCTTCGATAGTCAGATATCTTTTTCATACAGGACTTGATCAGTGAATCCGACACTGTGTAGGAGAGGATGACATCTATGATGTCCTAAAGGCTACTCATGATGGCCTTTGTGGAGGGAATTTTATAGATAAGCGAACAGGGAATAAGGTGTTACAGATGGGATATTAATAGCCCTCCATCCTCCAAGATGCAATGGACTATTTCTGAAGGTGTGATAGTTTCCAACGAATGGGTCAGCCTGGTCGATCAGATGAAATTCCATTACAGCCCCAGGTATTCCTTGAGCATTTTGAAAAGTGGCCTATTAATTTTTTTGGCCATTTTAACCCATGTTCACATCAGAAATTTCATTTTTTGGTTTGTACAGATTATGTAACAAAGGGGGTGGAAGGTAAGGCTGTTGTGAAAGCAACAGAACATGTTGTTTTAAACTTCCTACTTGAAATTTTTTTTGTTCGATATGGTGCTCTAAGAGAGATTGTTTCACATGGAGGAGCACAATTCACATCACATATGATAGAAAGGATTATGATGAAGTGTAGAATCTAGCATAGGGTGACATATCTGTACCATCCCCAGGCAAATGGTCAAGTGGAAATCAGGAACAAGGTAATAGAAAGTATTTTCACAAATATTGTGGCAAGACATCGCTGAGATTGGGTTGAAAAACTTCCTAAAGCTCTTTGGGCATACAAACAAACATGGCGAAATACAATAGGGTTTTAACCATTTGAGTTGGTTTATGGAAAATCCCCATTATTTTTAGTAGAATTTGAGATCACCATGCTCAAAACAGCTCTTGAAGTAGGACTAGATCTGTGGTAAGCCCCAAAAATTCAACTGGAACAACTAAATGAGCTAGATGAAATTAATTTAATGGTTGTTTATAAACCACTGCAATCCAACAGTAGATAACAAAATTTCATGATAAATTTATCAAGAATAAGGTGTTTCAAAGAGGGGATTGGGCATTACTCTATTATTCTGTTGTGAAACTAGCTCCGAAAAGAGAAGAAAAGAGATATAAGTGCCTTATAAACAAGCCATTTCGAGGGGGCAACCTCCAATACATTACATGAATGAAAAATTCTTGGATGATACAAATGACCAAAACCTCCTTCTATATACAGGAGTCCATGGGGCCATAATATAATCCTAGTGGGGCCATAATGTAATCATAGCTGGCCTAACAATAATAATGTAAGGGCACAATAATAAAAATATGGGGGTTATAGGGGTACAACAATAACAATAAGAGGGGCCACACTAACATAATAAGGGACTACACTATTAATATAGGGACTTAACATGCCCCTCTCCTTCAAACAAGTGTTGTCCTCAACACTTGATTATTTCGTGATGCTTCTATATATAATTCCCATCCTCCCATGTGGAATATTCTATAGGAAAGTTCTTCCACTTGCTGAGATACTCTGAAATTGATCGTACTTTTCGAGTTCTTGCTTCTGTGAGTTCTTCATAAATTATTTTGATGTGATATTTTTCTTCCTGTTGTTTCATTAGATTCTGCACCAAAGTTAGGTTATCCTTTGAGACTTGGAGAACTTGTTGTTGATGCCTGATGTGATCTTCCACTAATTTTTCATCCATATTAGCTATTATTTCATCCTTCAAACCATCCAAATTAGCCTTCATTTTTTCTTTTAAACCATCTATGTCATCTTCAGTTGCTCTTCGTAATATCGAAATTTGTTGCACTTGGTACCTTAATTTTGATATCTCATACTGCAATTCTTCCTCTTAATGCATCATAGTATAGATTTTTGAGGGCTTAATGGGTATGGAATTATTTTTTGGAGGCATTATATAACTAAATACTAATAAAAATTCTGAAATACTCCCTTTGAATCACTTCAAACTGCTTTTTCAAACAAACATTATGTAATTTTAAAAACCAAATACACGCCCTTTCTTGCTTTTGAGGATCTCAATATTGAAATTGAATTATCTCTGTGATTATGCATCCTCAATATATGAAATTCATCTTCATAGTAGCCCTCTGAAGCTTCCTTCAAATGCCACATTTCTAATTTGATTTAGATTCTTCAAGGCAAAGTTATGTCCAATCTCCCACAATGACCCAATTTTGGACTAGTTCAGTAGAGCGAACTTGTACGACTTTTCACGTGTCACTGTTTCCTCCTTTGGCTCTGAAATTGATAGACTGAAAAATATTGTCCGTTTGATTGCAGCCACTTTTTACAACATTCCAGTCTAATGCTTAGAGAGAGAGCTATGAATATTTTCCCAGGATCATCTCTTTGAGATGAAATTCAGAAGCCTCAAAAAGCCATAACTTCCATAGATCATATCTCTGAAAATATAGCGAACCAATATCTGTAATTGTGTGATGACATTCCTTATGATTGGGTCTTCGTACTCTAAAAATTTCAACTTCTAAACCTTCGTAGAAAAAATTTATTACAAAAATACCACGATGACCTGTTTAGGTTAAATTCAGGAGCCTCCAAAATGACCTGACTTGCACAAATCGTATCTCTGAAAATATTGTGAACCAAGATCTGAAATTGTGTGACGATGTTCCTCAGGATTTTGGCTTCGCACTATAAAAATTTCAAATTTTCAACCTTCATAGAAAAAAATTTATAGCGAAAATTCCACGATGGCCTATTTGGAGCAGCGAAACCCTAGAATCTCAAAGCTCTGATACCAAATTTTGTGAAACCAGCTCCAAAAAGAGAAGAAAAAAGATATCAATTCCTTAGAAATAAGCCACTTCGAGGGGAAACCTCCAATACATTACATGAATGAACAATTCTTGGATGATACAAATGACCAAAACCACCTTCTATATATAAGAGTCCATGGGGCCATAATATAATCCTAGTGGGGCCACAATGTAATCCTACCCGACCTAACAATAATAATGTAAGGGCACAATAATAACAATATGGGGGTTACAGGGGTACAACAATTACAATAAGGGGGGCTACACTAACATAATAAGGGTATACACTATTAATAGAGAGACTTAACATATTACCACTTTAAAGATTTTAAAGGAAATATTTTCTCTCGTTGGATGGGATCTTATGAATTTGATGCCGTGTTTGATAATGTAACTATCAAACTTGTCATAATTGACAATAAACATACTTATTTCACAGAAATGGACATCATCTTACATTTTATTACCGCCTAGCTTCTAAGGATGCCTTCATCAAACATCTCTCTGATAAATCTAGTTTGAAGGTTGTTAGTGCAGAGAATTCCCCCTCTGCATCCTCTATTTGATTCAATATATATATATATATATATATATATATATATATATATATTGTTACTAAATTTTTTTTGCATGTATTACTAACGGTGTGTAATTCTACAGAGATTAAAAATTTTTCTGTGTACCCAGTGTTGTTACTCTTCCAATGCTATTACTCCTCTGGTGTTGTTACTCTGTAAAATTTTCTAAGTGTCCAGTATTCTTACTCCTTCGGTGCTGTTACTCCTCCAGTGTTGTTACTCTATAAAATTTTCCAAGTGTCTGGTGATGTTACTATTTCATTGTTTTCACTCCTCTAGTGTTGTTGCTCTGTAAAAATTTCTAAGCACTTGGTGTTATCACTCCTCTGATGTTGTTACTCCGTAAAATTTTCTGAGTACTCCGTGTTGTTACTCCGTAAAAAATTTTGAGTGTCCCATGTTTTTAGACCTTCGGTGTTGTTACTCTTCCAGTGTTTTTATTCCTTAAAAATTTCTAGGTACTCGGGTGTTGTTACTCCTCCGATGTTGTTACCCCTCGATTGTTGTTACTCCATCAAAACGATTACTCCTCCAAGGTTGGTACTCTGCTACGGTAATTTTCCAAGTACGTCCCCGATCTATTTTTGCGGATTTGATTAAATATTCCATTGAAATGACATTGAGAATTAGCTGGGTGTTGGCTACTAAGATAATTAAAAATATGTAACATGACTTTTCATTCAAGTTAATTCAATTCATATTTCTTGTTTTTTCGTGAGTTTGTGATTATACCATAGCCTTGATCAGGGATTTGGGCCCAATCTCCTAATCAGTTGTTGTTTAACTTATGTGTGTGATTAGTTTCTTTTACTCCATAGTGTATTTCTCTAGTTGCTGTGATAGATAACTTTATTGGTATAATTCTAAGTGGTTTTGGATGTATTAGCTATTTTACAATTGATTGTTGTTATCCTTTCATTGATGTTATAGTGGTTTTTTATTTTACATAGCTGATTGAATCTACGATCAATACAAGATTGTGTAATTTTCATATGCATATATTTTTCATGTTATCCCTGCAATAACCAACGCATCACGGATTGATAATTAATCTCAGAAAGGGTTGAATATTATCATTCACACTTGGACACAAACACAAATAATGGTAATGTGTGGGATGTAGAACGAGTTTGTGCAAAGCTTTTCACTCTCGCACAATGAGATACCTCATTCTGCGGGAGTGTGAATCTCTACACAAGAAAATTTAGTAGCCCACTAAAGTTACTCCAAATAAACTATGAATATAAAGTAATAAAAAAATAAAATGTGGTTTGACTCTTTCAAGTGGTCTAAGCCAACAATTTTAAATGGTCATACCAATTGGTGGACCAGACGAAGTAAAAAACTATAGAAATTCAGCCTGGTAGGGTTGTGGACAGTTTAAGGAAATGGTAGCAACGCCTTGGGTTTTTATTCCAAATCCCCTAGTTTAGACTCGGTGTAACTATACATAAATTGATGATGATAATGGCTCTGTTGTCGTATACCAAAAAAATTGCATAGCTCTTCTCACGAATCCCTGTCAGCAAATATAAACCTTGTTTTTTAAATGATAATAGTAATAGCATCCTATTCACAACTCACTTACATTGCAATATTAAAATTTTTCAGATTTGACTTTCACACAAAGACCACTATCTTCAAAAAATGATATGATTTATGCTTTATGAAGAGTCGTATTCCCCAACTGATATCCATTTACCAGGATCTATTACCTGCTCGAAACAGGAAAATTTAGATAACCTAAAGCAGCGCCACGTTAAAATTTAAGCGTTGGATGAGGATTTAATGGAATCCAAGAGAATTTAATTGTTTCAAATTAACTCAGCATTGATATAGATATTTCGATGACTATAATGATTAAATAATCCTGAGAATGCAAAAAGCACCACATGTTGAAGTATGTTATTGAATGCTATGATTTGCATGGGGCCACTACAAATAATGAATCTTGAAAATCACATGCCATTAGGAAATATATATAAGTAAACAATTTAAGCTTCGAGATATCCTACCATCATAGAAGAATCAAAATGATGAGGAGTTTTTGTTATTGAATATATGTTTTCTCATGTTGGAATTTACAAACTGACAGGGCATAGGATAGTTAATATTTATGAAAACCCTAATATTCTATAAACGTGTGGAAGTTGTGTGTAATGAGTTTTCATGGAGAATTTTAATGTGCAAAGTAGCAAACAAGTTTGTGTGGAGCCTAAATGATTTAGTGCCACTCCCACACAATGAAATAACATTCCTTTTTTTTGTCTCCTCAATGTGGGTTCTTTCTCCCAAGAACCTTTTTGATAAGGTTGTCACACCCGACAGTGTAGGAAAACTAAATTCTCTGGTGACTTGCAGGAAATTGGAGTACAATAAATAGTCAGAATTAAAATATGAGATAAAGGGGTCTCTTTAGGAAAAAAATCATGAAGGTTAGTTCATAAAATTGACCTGCAAAACTAAAACAAAGCTAAAATCTCAACGGAATTTACGCACACGGAAAAAAGGGAAAAAGCAAAGTGGTTGCACAATAAAACTTAGACGTACATTTTATAGAAATATATCCCAACACAATATAATTTAGATTATATTTATAAATACATGAAAGATACATTCGCATGAAAAATGGAGGTTGCAGCTACTTCACCAAGTAATACGAGAGTTCTTGTGAAGATTTTTTATACTCTAGTTGTTGTGCAATAAGACACTATAAAGGTTAGTAACAAGTTGTTTTTACGTGCCCATGAAAAATTTCTCCACGATTTTCTCTCCTTACCTCTCAAAATTACATCTGCAAATAAGAAAAATACTTCTACATTCCTATTTTATTCAAACATACAATTTTAATATTTTAATTCATGGCAAGAAAAAGCATTAAAATCTAGGATGTAAATTTGTAATAAAAGCATAATTTTTTGAACTTGCAAAAGTTACGAAGTACACATATGAGTTGTGGAATACATGTTTGGACATATATTTTACCAAACCTATATTAAATGGTCATTTTTTCTTAATTATCTGATGTGTTGCAGAAGGGGAAGTGTGTACTCCTGTTTAGAATTTCATTTAATCCATGTCCTTTAGCTTGCAAACAAAAAAATTCTCCATGTAATGAAAAATTGTTTTCGTGTTGTTGTTGTACTTTCAAAGGATTGTTTCCATCAGTTTAATAACTATGGTGGTTGGGATTAATTTTTCCCAACACTCACCCTTAATCAAAACTATCGCCATTGGTAATTCCCAAAAAATATATGAGATAAACAAAATTTTCACGTGCCAATGGCTTTGTGAAGATGTCTACAAATTGTTTCTATGACCTATAGTGCTACAACACAATTTCACCATTTCCAATCAATTCTCTAATATAGCTATATTTAGTGTCAATGTCCTTTCTTCTCTTGTGAAAAACATAATTATTTGATAGTCCAATTGTAGAATTGTTGTCATAATAAATATTTGTTATTCCCTCTTGTTCATGACATAAATCCCTCAACATTATTCTCACCCAAACTACTTGAAACGTTGTTGTTGTTGTTGCAATATATTTATCTTTTGTTGTTGACAATGACACTATTAGCTGCTTCTTGTAGGCCCATGAAATGGCTCCTGAAACTAAATGAAAAACATATCCTGACATGCTCTTTCTATCATTTACACTTCTATCTGAGTCATTGTCACTGTAACCAACCAACCTAAAACAATTTTCTTTTGTGTAAAAAATACCATACTCCCTTATCCCATTGACATACCTTATAATTATTTTAGCTGCCTGCCAATCTATCTCCTTGGGTGTCTCCATGAACCTTGACACGAAGCTCACTGCATACATTATATTAGGCCTACTTTTTGTCAATACATCAAGGTTCCCACCATAATTTTGTATAATGTTTGATTGGCATTGTTGCTACAATATTCTTTTCTTAGTTTCAATCCCATGACAATTGGAGTTGGCAGGAGAATGTTGTTCTACATATTAAATCTCTCCAAAATGTCTACTACATAATTTTCTTCAGAAATAAAAATACCATTTTCTATTTACTTCACTTCTATTCCCAAAACATACCTTAACAATAAAAATTTTGTCATTTGAAACTCACTTTTCATGACCCTTTTGAAATCAGCAATGATGAGATTATCCTTCCCTATAAAAGTCAACTCATCTACATATAAAACAATGGTAAGAAAGTTGCTGCCAATTTCTTTGATGTAGAGAGCAAGCTCACCATCACATTTTTCAAATTCATTTTCTATAAAGTAAGTGTTTATATTGTTATACCATGCACGCAGTGCTTGTTTCATCCCATAAAGAGATTTCTTCAACCTATACACCTTGTATTCTTGGAATTATACCTCATAACTAGGTGGTTGCACAGCATACACTTCCTCTTCCATCACTCCATTCACGAACACTGACTTTATGTCCATTTGATACACTTTTCATTTATGTTGTGGGACAATTGACAACATTGCACACAATGTATACATCCTTGTATCTAGTGCAAATGCCTTTTCCTAATCTTTTCAGTGTCGCTACTTATATCCTTTGACAAAAACCTGTGCCTTATGCCTTTGAATATTGCCTTCAAATTTTCTCTTCGTCTTATAGACCCACTTCACTCCAGTGACTTATTTCCTTGCGGAAGGTCCACTACCTCCCATCTACCATTATTTTTATTTCTCATGTATATTTTGCAATTTTCGTTGTCCATTTTTATTCTTTGACTGCATCCTCAAAATATATTGGGTCATTTAAATGAAAAAATAATTAAAATAAGGAATTCAGATCCACACTACTATAAACATCATATTTCTCATAAATTTTAATTAAATTTCTCATTTTTTGTCTTCTTATTCTTGTGGAGGATGGGCTTGACACGTCACTTGATGTTGTGCTTGAAGTACATTATGCTGTGGGTCTCTACGGTGTAATTGGAGTAGTATTTTTTTTACTATGCGATATCATGCTATTATTTGTTGATGGTGTTACTTGTTGACTACTTTGTTGAGCATGTATAGGAGTAGGAGAAGTCACCATTAAGGAATTAGTTTTCACATTCAATTCCTCTTTGTCTTGTTGTGTTATGTATTTTATCACATTATTTTCGTGTCCAAAATTCCATCCCATGCTTCCTCTTCTATGAAATACACACCTCTACTGATTATGGCTTTATTGGTTAATGTATTGTAGAGCTTGTATGCCTTGGATTCATTACTATATCCAAAAAATGTGGATTTCTTGCACTTTCTCTCCAAATATTTCTTAATTCATTAAGGATATGTGCATAATAAAACATATCCAAACACTCTCATATGAGTGACACTATGTTTTCTTCCACTCCATGTCTCTTCAAGAACCATATTATTAACACTTTTGGTTGTACACCTATTAATGATATATGTTGAAAAGGGACAAATTCAGCACAATAATCACTTTGAAAATGATTTTATTTCAAAATAATCCTTTCCAATTCCATAATGATATTATTTTTTATTTCCAAGACACCATTTTGCGGAGGTGTATACCTTGTTGTAAATTTCTTTTGAATTCCATCCTCCCTAATTCATTCGAGATGTATTCACCACCTCTGTCATTCCTCAAAACTTTGATGTATTTTCCACTTTGCTTCTCAACAAGAGATTTGTATTGGCGGAAGCACTCAAAAACTTCATTTTTTTGTTTTAATAAGTAGACACATGTCTTCCTCATGTAGTAATATATGAAATTGAAGAAATAATAGTTTCCACCAATTGACATTGTTTTCATTGGTCCACATAAATCTGAATGGAGAATCTCCAAGGGCCCTTTTACGTTATTGTATTTCTTGATGGAAATGATTCTCTATATTGTTTTCCCAAGATACATCCTTCACATAAGCTATGTATTTTTTCTATGAGTGGAAATCGCTTCACTGTTCCTTTCATATGCAACATATTCAAACCTCCAAAATTAATATCACCAAATATCTAATTCCATAACTAATTTTCATCTTTGACTTCTACTTGAAATTTTATGTATGTCACAATTGGAACTTTTCTTTCATCCTCTTCTGAATTCATTGATACTTGTGCTTCCGCACCTTCTTCCTTCAGATCTAGTTTTATATTTAGGCGAAACATTTTATTTCTTGTCATCTAAAATTTTTCAATCAACTATTTCCCTAGATAATTATCCAATATTATGCACTCTCAATTTTTTTAAAATACATTGTAGTCATTTTGCATGAGTTGTCGAATGCTTATGACGTTATGCTTCAAAACAGGGACAAAATAGTCATCTAAAATGTTAGTATGAATCTTTTGTCGAAGTGTACGAAAAAAGGCCACTTTAGCTATGCATAACAAATAGCCCTAACATCAAATATGGCTGCCAATATCTTCAAATCTACAGTTATTTGATCATGATAAATGCTTCACAAATCTAGATCTATGCATACAAAGACATTAAGCAGTAAAAATAAATTTTTGCTCCATGCATCCAATAGGCAAGACAAGAACAATATTTTTGAAAGAATTTTTATATAAAGGGCACCTAAGAGGAAAACAAGAAAGGTGTTTCCAATTCTCCTCAATTGGATGGGTTCTTGAAAGTCCTGACTGCTTCAGATCTAGCATTTCTCTCTCTTGTTGGTGTAGAAAACCCAGACAAACATAGAACTCAAAGGGAGCTCACAAAGAAAATAATAGAGAATGTGACAATGATAATGGCTCAAAGTCAGACCAAGAGCATAGATCCAGAGTGATCTAATGAGCAACAAAAGGGGACAATTGAATGGGAAAACCATTCTATTTATAACAAAATATTAGGGTAATCTAGAACCTTGTGCATGAATAAAATATTATTAACCAAATTCTAGAACCACCTTTTAGGAATATGTTATTATATTTGTTGGAGAGAAAAGGATTTTGACTTGGGTCAAATCCTTTATTTATAAGTTATAAATAAATAAATGATTTATTTATTATTTTTTAAGGAAATGGTGGAGATATAATTAAAAAAATAATTATTTATTTAATTATTTATAAATTATTTAGTCAAATTTAACTAGGAATATTATTTAAATAAGGATTAAATAACTTATTCCTAGGAAATAGTCAAATAAATAAGGATTTATTTAATTGATTTCCTTGTTTTGGATTAAATATGACCAGGAATAATAATTAAATTGATTTTTAACTAATTATTCCTTGAGGAAATATAAACAAATATAGATTTGTTTATTATTTCCTTTTGGGGTTTCCTGTTTAGACCATAAACAACTTAATAAAGGTGTTTTACTAAGTTATTTCACATAGTGAAATAAATTTTACTTAGGGTAAAATTGGTCTTACATGGTGTACTTGGGTCCATCTAATGATAATATGTTAGATGACCAAAAAAAGGTGTAACATAAAATGTACTTCTTCTCCCCCTTCTTTGCTAGAATGTCAAATTTTCCTTTTTCCACAAAAAAGAATTTGTTATCAGCCCCTAATGTCACTTTAGATTTCACTCTTTCATATAGATTTTAAAAAATTTACATATTCCCTATCATCTGATTATTGCATCATGAAACTAGAAACCATACATCATTATGTTTCTCTTGTGCTACATTACATGCTAAAAACATAAAATCTTGGTTCTAATTTTATTTTGTAAAATTTACATTTTGTCTGTTACTAATGTGATGTTTCTTCTTTTTTCTTTAATTTGCGGAATGACCATAATAATTACAATAATGGAATTGAAATTGAGATTTATCATTCCTCTATCCTTATGCTTGATTTTGATTTGGAACTTGACTTGGATTTTTATTTCTACCCCTTCCACTTGAGCTTGAAGGGATGCCTCTTCCACCTGTGTGTGGGCTTTTTCCTCTTCCTATAGCATTTTATTCCTCTGCCTCTACCTTAACAAAATGAAACTTGTGTCTTGAAGGCATGCTCCAACAAGGAGTTTTTTGATATATTAAATATATGTTCATGAGACATTAACGATTCATGAAGCTCATCTACTGGAAATTTTGAGAGATCATTTGTCTATTCTATGGTCACAACAATAGGATAAAATATTGTTTCCATTCTTCTCAACTATTCTCCTTTCTTCAAGTGTCTCACTATGATTCCTAATTTGAGTAACCAATCCAATTACTTGTGTGAAAAATGAATCTATATTCTTATATTATTTTATACAAACTCTCCCAAAATCTCTTCTTAGCATTTTGGGTTTTGTTGTATTCACTTTTTACCTTGGTAGGTTGTCTAGAGGATATCCCATGCTTTCTTGGACTTTATTTTTGTTGCAACCCTTGGGAAAATACTTTCGTGAACTGCTTGAAAAATGTAGAAGATGGATTTTGAATTTGTCTTCCTGTTTTCCCTTAGAAAATCATTTTTTTATTGTGTCAAAGCACTGTATTTTTTTGCATCTGTTGGTTCTTGAAACCCATTCTCCACCAAATCCCAAAAATCTTGAAAATAAAACAAATCCTTCATTGTAATATCCCAATAATTAGAATTATTCCATTGAAATGATGTATTTGAGGATTAGTCAAGATTGTGCTTGATGTCGCCAATTCTGGCTAAAAAAAATTAAAAAAAATAAAAAAAATAAAATTAAAAGTAAATTAAAAATAAAAATAAATATCCCTACTGGTAAGTATGTTAAAAAAATATACCTTCAAAACAACCATTAACACTTGTTAATTACTTGCGATGAAAAATATACTTTGTTACTCCTTGTTGAACCTTCTCCAATACCACATGAAAGATGATACAAAGTGGCCTCTTTAGGGAAACAATAATCACATAGGTTAATTCATATAATTGATTTGTGCAACTAAAACAGAGCTAAAAGCTCAATGAAATGTATGCACAGTGAGAATAGGGGAAAAAACATAGTGGTTACGTAGTAAAACTTAGAAGTAAATTTTCTAGAAAGATATCCCAACATAATATACTTTAGATTATATTTTTGAATACATGAAAGATACACTCACATGAAAAATTAAGGCTGAAACTCCTTCACCAAGTAAAACAATAGTTTTTATCGAGATTTTCTCTACTATAGTTGTTGTGAAGTAACACACTGTAAAACCCAATTTTTTTTTATGTGCCCACAAAAATATTCCTCCATGATTTTATCTCCTTACCTCTCAAACTTACATCAGAAACTAAGAAAAAAATCTACATTCCTGTGTTATTCAAACATATATTTTTTATATTTTAAGAAGTGACAAGATAAATCCATAAAACCTAGGATGGATGTTTGTGCTAAAAACATAATTTTTTGAACTTGCATACATTATAGACTATACATATCAATTTTTATATAAATGTCTAGACCACACATTTTACCAACACTACATTAAATGGTCATTTGTTCTTAATTATCTAATGTGTTGTGGAATGGGAAGTTTGTACTCCCTCTCAGAATTTCATTTAATCCATGTCCTTCATCCTGGAAAGAAAAATATTCATCGTGCAAGGAAAAATGGTTTCTGAATTGTTGTTGTACTTTCAAAGGATGGTTTCTATCAGTTTAATAAATTCAATGGTTGGGATTAATCTTTCCCAACAGGAATGCATTTCCTTCTCTAACTTGATCTTCCTTACCATGCTTTGTGCAAGATAGAAAATCCATGTTCATGTAGTCAATTTGAAAGCCTTCTGAAATGTTTTTTTTCGGAATAAAAACTACCTCTATCACCCATATGTAGTCATTTAGTTCAATTCAGGTTAGAAGGATGAACTGGGGGTTTTAATGATAGTGTCATTTGTTTTTAATCATCCTTGGATTTTGTAATGTGCCTTTCGATGGATTATACAGGAGGTTAAAAAACAACTTTCAGGAAGGTCGTTGATATGACTACAGAGAAATCTTGGCAAGTGTTTATTTTATAGGCATTTGCAGGGGACTTATAAATTCACCTATGTGATGTGAAGGAATGTAAGAGTGTAACAAAAATATGAAGGATGTGGGCCCAATTTCCATGTGTGTACTAAATAGAAAGCAAGATTTTGAAAGGAAGGGGTCAATAATTATTATTTCATATGCCACTAGTTGAAGAAATAAAAATCCCCCTTACAAAACCATAGATATGGAAGATGGAGTTGAATTGTTGCATGTAGAGAATGAACCAAGCAAGAGGGTATTTAAGCATATTTTGTTAATAAGAGGACATGTTTATGGATGCATATGGAATTAATGGAAATGGTAATGACAATTGAGGATTTCCAAAATCTAAGAGCTCATAGTTAAAAATATAGAGAAACTATGATTCATTCTAGTTATAAGTGGCATTTGAGCTCAGCTATTAAACCATATGGAGCATTATCAAAATTTCACACATTTAAATAGAGAGCCACTCAAGAAAATTTTTGTGGTTGAGCTAGAAGAAGTCTTTGGAGGCTCAAATGGCCACCATGATCAGCTCCTCTCATAGCTTTGGAGCCAAGAATCCTTCACATGATTTATAACTCTAAATACTTTATTCTATTAATGAAAAATAATTTGAATACAACCAAAGTGAATTTTGCAAGTTCCGTCGCCCTGAAAAAATAATTAAAGTTATCCCAAACCCACCTTAAAGATCTTTAATTAGGTATATTATCACTTATGTGTAGAAAATCCAGGAAAATTGTATATAATCCACAATGAAGTTCCTTGTGGGGATTTTTCCTTGTGTAGAGATTTCACTGTGCAAAGGAAGCATCCTCTGCATAGTGAAATATATGCAAAATGAAACATAAATATTATTAATTGTAGAATTGTTCAGCCCCTCCCCCCCGCCCCAAAAATTAATAATAATAATAATAATAATATATGTAACAGACTTGCACCCATGTCAGGTCTTGCATCATTGGGAAGAAACAAAACATAACATTGTTAGTGTCAGTGTTAGAGCACTAACTGACAGAATGGATACTCAAAAAATTAGTTTATGTAGATGAATTGTGAGGCATTGAAAAATGTCAAAAAATAAAATTCCATCCACTAGGTAATTATGTCCCATCATATCTCACTCATCCATTCAGAAATTAGAAAAAAAAATTCAGAATAAATAGAAAACCACTTTTGAATTTATAGGAAAATAGAAATATTAAGAATTTTACTGAAAATTTAGATAAAATTGCAAAAATACAACAAAATAATGCAAAATCAATGCAATTTGACTGTGAGGCGAATGTTATAATCCCTAGAGAGGAACGAATTAATAAGACTATCTCATAAATACACATTAAAGGAAGGAAACCTAAATTATATACAACCTTCTTACATTGAATGACACCTTGTCACTCAAATATTTATACTCCCAATTGGTTTAAATTAGTGCTAAGCGACGAATATGAAAGTCAAATAATTAGCTAAAAAGACAAAAATATGAACATGAAAGAATTAATTATATAGCAGATCGATATATAGATTTGTTCTTATATATTGGCTTTAGTAGCTTGAAAGAAGCACATCCTAAACGAGATGAAGAAATACAAACCAAGAACACAGGGAGAAAAAAAATTGAAGGGGAAAATCTATTATGGTATGTCTTTTCGTGTGTCAAATTTGGAGTATAAAGGGTCTCTTATATAATTATAGATGATCATAAGGGTTATTTCCAATTTATTTATTTCTTTCCAACCTAAGCCAAGCGTGTTGGTTGTCACACTTCTCCTTTATTATACCACAATGTCATTTTGATCCATGTAGTTTTACACAAAGTCTTATTTATGTACAATGATTGAAAAACATGATAAAAGAAGGCACAACTAACAAACATATATAATACTAGCAGTACTGGAAAAAGAAAGGAAAAGGAAAAAATGTATAGCAAGCACAACTCACAGCTACTATTGAAAATAATGTTTCAAATCTCAAGAATTTATGGGAAGGGGACATGTTATCACTCCATCGGATCTCAGAAGTTGAGCAGTGGCCAGCAAACGTAACAACAAACCAATATTTTTCCAAGTAGCTAGCCCTACTAGGCAGGAGAGGGATCTCTCCAATGGATCTTAGCCAAGTTGACTAGATCAATAAGATATTAGGCTAGGGATAGTAGCATATGGGTTTGCTTGATTGAATTTTTAAGTGTTGGATGGTGAATAGGTCAAGGAAGAAATTAGGCCAGGGCAAACAAGGATCAACATTGTAGGGATCTGATGGAGAAAGGTAGGTATGCAAATAAACACAATAGGATATATGATGAAATTTTTTAGACTAATAGGGTTTGAGAAAAGAGCATAAGAGATAGAAATTATTTTCTACTAAGAAGAAGATGAAACAAACAGTAAATATCCCTCCAAAATAAACTTAGTGAATTTTGTCTTTTTGAGTTAGGAAACATTTACATTTTGAAATGGAATGAAATATGAATTAAAATACATTAACACACTCACATAACATAAGAAGAAACAATGTCAAACAATTTACCACATGAATTCCACCAAAATAGCTGCAAATCAATTTGTTATTATTAGCCAAAATTATAATTACAGAAAGTCTTCCAAGATCAATCCAACAACACCCAACCCTTGCTATGCAAAAAGAAGTGAATAATATAGAAAAAAAATTATTCTGCCTAGCTCAGGGGTCAAATCCCTAACTTGAGTTATTGATCCACAAAGTGCTCAACTAGAAACCCAATGACTAGGGAGGTCAACAAACTCATTTCTAACTCTTGTGAAACTAATTCATTTATCCAAAAGCCCAGTTTTACCAAATTTATCTTCCCTCTAGTAACTATTTAGGTCATATTTAAATTAACGAGGATGAATTACATAATTAAAAACTCATAAATTCTATCAACAACTAAGAAATTTGGGAAATTTCGAAAATATCAGGCAACTGGCAAAAGCTCAGTGCCTGAAGAAAAAGCGCAATGCCAACTTCAAAGTGAATTTTGGAGGCCTTCCTGAAGTCCAAATTGAGCTCATGATATCTCATTGGAAATCTTATCCTATCTACATTATAAAAAATTGCATACATTCTAAAAATGGTGAATATAAGGCCCTCAAAATTCAATTCTTCCAAGACTGGTAAAAAACGCAGCACTAGCCTGAAAAATGAGGCAGAAAGGTGATTTTTTGGTTTTTTTGGCCATTTCCCCTGCCATAATGTCCAATTTTGGTGTGACAATAGTCAAAATTTGATGTATAAGGCCTTTGGCAACTAATGGTGGTGACCATCTGTCATTTTGAGGATACTAAAAAAAGCACAATGCCCTAGGCACTGCACTTTTGACAGGTGGATTGTGCTGAAAACCTGTTAAAATTTGTCAAAATGCCCAAAATTTAAAAAAAAATACCCAAAAAACTTCAAAATGGGTAGATAAAGTGTTGATGATGCACCTGAAGAAATCAGGGAAGCATCCGCAAGGATATCAATTTTATCTTCCTCCTTTTGGTTGATTAGGGTTTTCTTGTATTTCTCTTTCAACTGCTTTAGTTTGATGTTGCTGATCTCGTTCCTAGTGATGTACCTATTAGACATGTGTTTTAGAATTTCATTGTATTTTTTTTTCCTTATGGAGGAGCTTCTCAAGGTGAATTTTTACCCTATCTAGCCATACTTCTCTATCATCTTCAACTTCCTTGGAAATCCTTTCTTCAAAACTAAGTTTCTCTAACTCATGTTTTTGCTTCTCTAGAGCTCTCTTAAGACCTCTTCTTTTCTGTATTGACTTGATGTTTTTAGTATAATCATGGTCAGAATCCTCAAGTTCCATCATTTCCTTACCCTTTATGTCTTCTCTTTTTTCCTTTAACATCTCTAGCTCCATGAGTACTTGCTTGTCTTTTAGCTGCTTGTTCTCTTGTTCAAGGAATGATATGAAAAATTGAGCTCTCTCCATTTTGTCTTGAAATTATTTGATCATAGCACCCTTCTATTTGATGATCATATTTCAGGCCTCCTAATCATATTGATCATCCAAATCCATCAACTCAAAGTCTCTTTCTTCCTCATGAAGGTCTTCCTCTTCATGGACAATTGTCTCTTCTTGTTGCTCATCCCAGTGTACCTGCTTTTCTGATGAAGAAGGCAAGGCCCCTTGCATAATTTGTGGAGAAAACACTTGCCTAGGTCTCCTCTGATAGGTTTTGACCTTTTTTACTTCTTTTACCTCTTTGAATGTAGCCTTGGTAGATGACCCTATTGGTCTTTGAGGCACTGTAGTTGGTGGGGGAATTGGCCTAACAGGTTGAGGTGGTGGAGTATTGAAGGAATCATTCTCAATAAAGGTCTACCATGCAATTTTTAGTTGATTGAGATGATTAAGGACACTTATTTTGATCATAGAGTGATGAAAGAGGTTGTTCTTCTGATGTTCATACTCTCTGTTCTGCACTATGTATGATATTTTTTCAGTACTCCTGTACAAATAGTGAGGGATGTTGAGCAATTTCACCCTTGTGAAATGCATGAGTAATCTGATGTAATAGGAATATAGTCTAGAGAATCTACCCCCATAGGTGAAATAATTCATTATTTTCTTCATCATGGAAGCAAATCTGCAAGGTAGGTGGCTGGAAGGAAAGACTTTCTTTTAATCATTTTTGTACCTTAGCTTGAGAAATGGTTCATAATGTTGGGCATCTATATCTCTGGCCATAAACCATTTTTCACCCACATTGGGTATCCCTATGGATGCAACAATAGTATCTGTGGAGATGGTGAAGGTTACTCTTGCAATGGTCACTTGGTTAGCTTTGAGGTTAGAGATGAAATCTATGGTCAAAGAAGGGTGATGTTGTAATCTTTGGACCATTTGAGAGAAGTCAAAACAGGCAACATGTTTGAAGAAATTCACTTTCATGGGTGAAGCCAAAAATTCTCTAGTGTTGGATGGTTCAAGCCTCAAAATCCTCCCTCCTTTGTGTTGTCTCCTTTCCTCTTCTATGTTCATGTCCTCCTCCATAATATCTCTTTCCTCCTCCATAGTATTCGTCTTGTTTTGAAACCCTAGAGAAGGGGAAAGGAAAGGGGTAGGATAGTAGGTTTATGGGGTTGGAATTAGTGTAGAAAAAAATAGGGCATTTGGGAAGGGAGTTAGGCAACTTTCGGAAGTGGTGGGGGATAGAGAAACTTAGGGAGATAGTGTAGGGAATTTGATTACAAGGATATGGTGCAAGTGCCAAGGAAAATGCATTCTAGGATTAGGTTTTTAGGAAATGGGACTTGGGTATAAGGGATAACGTAATTTAGGGATAAGGGGAGTGATTTTATAGTGTGGGAAGGGAAATTAGGGTATAGGGGAAACCAACTTGGCTTGCAATGGTAAAAAACAAAGTTTCTTGACTCAAAACATCAAATGGTAAATGAGGAGGATTTACACCATGAATTCAAAATTATAAACTTAATGGAGGGTTTAGAGAGGTGTAACCTACTTGCAATTCACTGAATAAACCCTTGTTTGATGACTAGACCTCCTGTAATGAAGATTTGTATATGTGGGAGAAATCTGGAAAAAGTGCAACGCCTTAAGGAGAAGTGTAGTGCCTCCCTGGTAAAATCACAACGCCTTAAGGATAAATGCAGTGCCCTATCTGTTAAAAGTGTAGTGCCTTAAGGAGAAATGCAACACCTTCCAAAAAAATCTACTTTCTCACTCAAAATTTGATTTTTGACTTGGTAGTTTGAAGGCTCAATGCATGAGAATGAAAATGAGTGTCTTTTTGGTCTTTGATGGCCCTTTATACTTGGTGAGTCTTCATAATTTGGCTTTGGGACTCACATTTTCTTTTAAAATCAACTTTGACATTGCACTTTACCTTTTGAATTTGGTATTTGGATTTGATCTTTTGATGGATTTTGAACACTATGGTATTTTAGAACACTGACTTATTTAGCTTATTGGAACCTTGAGTATGCAGCTTCTTGGAACCGTGAGAAATTATTACATATTAATTAACATAAAATAACATATTGAATTGAAATTAAATTTACAAATCAAATTTTCATAATGAAATGTTTTTATTGTCACTCTATTACTTGCTGGTCTATTATGCATGCAAATGGTGATTTAATGGACCTTAAAAACCCTAAAACGTAATGAAGGCTCTGATGGAATGAACTTCATGATGAAAGGATTGAAATGATGAAGACAACTCATGAATGATGTACACTCAAAAAAGTGGTGAAAGGAATCAGCAGGTAATGAAATTTCTAAAAAGAGTAAAGCTTGACCTAAATCTGCACCAAGTGACCAATTTTTTTCGTGACGACCTAATGGAATGACAAAAATTTCATACTGGGACCCTTAACATGACATGAAAGAGTTTATTTGATCACTGGTGGAAGGATTCAAATACGGACACTAACAGGACCAATCCTCACGTCTAAGGATTTCATCTTGAAGGTATTATGCTAAGCCTTTCATCGATGGGAAATGGTATAATCCACAGATGTTGGAAATTTGTGTGTTTACCCTTCTATTCATATGGTTTATCGCACTCAATACGAGGTAATCCACATCAAATCTCTTTTCCCCTGCAGATTTCTTATCAAACCAATGCTTTACACAGTTTTGGTGAAGAGAATGTATCTCTTTCAATTTGAGCCTTTCTTCCTTGAGTTTGAGTAAATTTTATATCCTGCTCTGACCCAAAAGGTAGGGTTTAACTTGTGACTCTTGGGATAGTTGCAAGGCTAGAAAATATAGGTTTTGGGGAAATATAGCTTCTTTACTGTAAAAAAGAAAGCACGACAAGGTCTTTAGGGAAGGCTTAGGAGTTACACAATCAGCCCATAATGCATTCGTCAAAGTGTTATGTGAGTTCGTTTTCTTAGAGAAGATGGCTTTCTTAATTATGTAGATATATTTTTTTTGTCGATTCATCCAAATCATGTCCATGCGGGTAAGAATTATATGCATGATTTAGTACAATATCATTTTATAACGTGAATTCATAAATTTTTGATGATGAAAAACAAGTTACATTATCAAAGACAGGTGAAATTGGAACACCAAACCTAGTTATAATGTTTCATTGCAAAAAATGGATGAATTTCTGGTCATTTACTTGTCTCAAGCGAATTTCTTCTACCCACCGAGTGAAGTAGTCTGTCATTGTCAGAACATATCAATGTTTCTTTTATGAGTGAGGGAATATTTCTCCAATAATACCTATGGTCTACTATTGGAATGGTTCATCGACTGCAACTAGTAGCAGTGGGGCGCTTGCCCTCTGATCTCAGCCAACGCATTTCTGACAAGTTGGGCACTTGTAAACATAAGCATGAGAATATTTGAATAGAGTGGGCCAATAATAACCAACCCTCATAAATTTATGAATTTTATTTTCACCCAAATTTTTAACACCTATGATTCCATCATGGAAGTATTTGAGTACCTTCTTTACATTTTGTGGCTCATGGCATCTTACCAAGACACCATTGTGGCACTTTCTGAAAAGCATTCCATGAATTAGTTGGTAAGATAGAGATTTTAAACATATTTCCCTCTTCTCTATTTGATAACTACATGGGAAATTTGACATGCTCTAGAAATTTTCGTATCTCAGGATACCATGGCACTATACATGTGAATTGAGGAACTTGTTCAATATTGTACATTTATCTCCTACTCCCATCTTGAAAGATATTTCTCTGGAGCATATCTAGCGTCAATTTCTAGCTTGCAAAGGCCATGACACTTTATGGTATGAATTGGTTTCAATTCTAGATCATATTCTTATAATAAGGTCATCCAATTATCCCTCTTCTCACCTAGCTCCTGTTGCACGAAAAATTTTCTTACAGTTGGTTGAGGTACAAATATGATCGTGTGATATTTTAAAAGAGAGGGCCACAAATACCTAACTACCTTGTATACATCATATTAATTTTTTTCAATGTAAGGGTAATTTTATTCTGGCCCCTATAGGTTAGTGCTCATAAAAGAAATGTGTCGTTCATTTCCTTCAATATCCTTTTGAGTCAGTACAAATCTTATTGACGAATCCAAAGCAGAGGTATAAAGCAAGAAATATTTGCCATAATCTGGAATTAATACATGAGTGCATTAACAATAGCCTTCTTGATTTGAATGAAGAAATCCTTTTCTCATTTATCCCATCTGTGTGTTGCATCTTTCTTAATCATATCATATATGGGATTAACTATTTGAGCATAATCAGAGATGGATTTTCTTAGGAAATTGTTTTTTCCTATGAAATACTGCATAGTCTTCTTATTCACTAAAAAATGGATCTATGTAATGGCTTTAACCCTCTGAGTATCAATTTTAATTCATAATTTTCCAATGATGTGCCCTAAGAGAGTCCCTTCTAACGCATCAAAGATGCTTTCCTTGGGATTGAGAGAAATCCCATACTTACAAAACCACTCAGATATATGTTTTAGATGGTGTATGTGATCTTATTTTCTCTTGAAAATCACAATAACATCATCCATATACACAACTACGCTCTAACCGATAAGGCCACAGAAAGCGATGTCAATCTCTCTTTGAAAAGTAGCACTGATGTTGATAAGCGCAAATTGCATCCTCTTGAAATTGAATGTTCCCCATTTTTTCCTGAAGGTAGTATTCCATTGATTTGGTTCTACTACTAGAACTTTATTATAACCTGAGAACCCTTCTAGTAGCCAGAACATCTCAGGCTCATATATTTTCTAGGGAATATGTTCCATGGGTGGCACTCAATAATTATATTTATCATATGCCAGGTTGAGATTGAAAAAATATACGCATAACCTTATTTAAATGGACTTATTTCTCATTGGGACAAAATTTGAAACCCAAGTGGAGATTATGACTTTAAAAATTATCCTTGAGAATCAAACATCTTTCTCAATTCCTTTTGGATGAGGGGTTCCACTGTTGGATGAACTTTCCTTAGTTTCTACTGAAATGGTTTCACCCCTTCTTTGATCAGAATGATGTGTTGGATAATATGAGTAACATAAATCTTTCAATCATTGTTTTTCCATGAAAACACATCATGGTATTGTGTGAATAAGTAGATAAAATCTTGGCATTCATGTGGAGAACAACATATAACGAGCTTTACGTATTTCAGATCTTCTTGATTTTCTAGATTGAGTTTTTCAAATGATAACTTTTAACTTTGAGTCTTTGTGTTGGTTGGTCCTTTAAATCATTTCTGCAAGTCATATAATTTCTCCGGGGACACCACACCTTTGGGCATAGTGTTTTATTTCATTGCACTAAATGCCTCCTACAAAGCCTTATTGTGCTCATCCTATTCTATGGAAACATCCTTGAGTACATCAGCATTAACCATAAAGTGCAGTATTTGTTGGTCAATGAAAACATGTAAATTAGTGAGGTATGGCACAGATGGTTTGTATATAAGTTCAATAGATAAACCATTTTTCAATGGCGAAATTATAGCTCCTTCATTTTGTAATGCATCCAGTGCAGAATTTCTAAGCATAGGAAAATAAATAATATTAAAATATTTAAAATGATTATTCAAACACCATACCTCCCACTGGATGTTTTTAAGATTCGATGAAACATACTGGATAGTATCATGTACTTGAAAAGTGACCACCTTTGAGTCACCAACTACCTTGATAATTTATACCTTCAAATTCATGGCTTTCTTTAACACAAGTATGAGTGCTTGATATTCAATAGTATTATTAGTACACTCGAACACTAGACAACATGAAATGATATAATTCTTATTACATGGGTCTATAAGTATGCAACCAACTCTAGATCGATCCTGGGTATTTGAACCATAAAAATATAAATTCCACATATTATTAGCTACTATGCTACTTCCTATACTAGTATTAGTATTACTATGTACATATATATTACAAGATTCATTTGTACCTTCTAGAGAACAAGGAAGGAGCTCTAACGGTGTATCTAGTGAGATGGGTGACAGTTGTGCTTGGTAACACTTGAGGATAGTTTCATGGAAAAAAATTCGAAAAGGAAGATCGAAAAAACAATAGGCTAATTATAACCCTGAAGTGGTTTCGCAATATTTTTCATGTATGTCTCACTTTCCACTCAATTTTTTTTAATCCTGCCCCTATATGGAAGCCACAAGTGTGACTAGTCCGTAGCAAAATTCCATTATAAGTTACTAGACTAGTCTCTACTCACGAGAACATTGTAGGATTGTGGGATGTCCAAAAGTAAAATATTTATACATTCGTGAACTCATTGATTAGATGATAATTCAATAACAAAATTCTTAAGATAATTGAATAAGAAAATTCTTAAGTTCACCAATATCTTGGACGAGAGATTTGTCCAGCTAAATAATTTGTGCTTTGGTTTTATCCCATTTTGCATTTATTTTCTTTGCAAAAAATAATGGCATTACATTTACATATGCACCATAATCAACTACAAAATTATGGACATTATAATTAAAAACTTAAAATGTTAGTAAAATTCGAGGGAAAATAGTGTTAACTTATAATGTTACAACATAAAATAAAGATTCAAGGGAGATGGAAGACTTACCGGACACCTTTTGAGAGGAAGAAGCTTTGTCATGTGGTGAAGGTTGTGAAAATTCTTGGAGAAGAAGCTCACGATGGCTTGCTATATTTGCAAGATAATGAATGGAAATATTGGTGCGATCTCTCTTTAAATTTCAACAATTTATAATCAATGGTTTCACTTCTAGAAGGTTGTGCCAAAGTGTCTAGAGGAGTAGAATTATTCGACGTTTCTAGACATATGTACTTTCTTTTGCTACTGGAGGAAGTGTTCCTGGAAGTGGTTTTTTTTCTATACTTACTCTATGCATTTTGAGTAGGGTTGACTGGTGGTGAGATCCTTCTAAAAAAATGCTCGTTTAATTTCTGTCTTGTCACCTCCTGTTCAGGTTCCTCAAACTATATTGACCATTTTTCTTCTAAGGGGGGGCTCACTTTGTGGCAGTTCTTCAACACTCTTATTTTCATCGTTATAGATACATTCAAAAGCATGCATTGCATGACCAATGCTCATACTTTCTTCATCCACAATATGTTATTTATTTTCTTCCATTTGTTTCATCTTCTCATTTGCTAATAAGTATTTTATATTTTGTGCAACCAGAGCATTCATGTTGTGGTTCTATTGTGGGAATTTCTTTTCTGAATGATATTCCTAAGGGAAAGAGAAATACTTATCCATACCCATACTTTCTATATTCAACACAAAATTCAAACTCTCGGCAAACTTGGTGGGCTCGATTTTTTTGTTAGTATTAATATTCCTTTGAAACGGGAAGAACTTTTGAGGCTTACTGCTAGTAGAAGTATCGCTTAAACTCCTCTTTAGTTCTGAAATTTCATTGGTAATTGCCTTCACTTTTCTGATCAAGCTTCCAATTTCTAATGAGTCTTTATCTTTATCCTTACTTGAAACATGCTCATACTTCCTACTAGTTTCCATGGAGTCTATTGATTCATCCTCATCCATAATAACTCTAATGGCCTGCAAATCCTTTTCAAAGACAATTGATTCTGCAAATTTTTATGCCACTTTTTCCTTTCCATCTCTTTAAAAAAAATGACAAAATGTTAGTGGGCAAGGAAATTGTGTAATAATCAATAGTAATAAAATCATGAGGTTGTGTTCTTAGGGGAAACGTGTTCAATATGTGATTGAAATTTTGATTAAAATGTTTCACTTTCTCCTTTCCAACCATTTTACTCTTTACGAGCTCTTTCAGTAACATGGAGGGAGTCTTGTTGTCAAAACATTTCTCTAGAAATAATTTCTTAAGATACCTCCAACAGTGGACCAAATTGAAAGACATGATATGTTTCCATGTTGTTCCTATGCCCTCTAATGTGAGAGGGAAACGTTTGCAAGAACAATCATCGTACCTTACTTCCAACATCTAGTGATGCATGTAGAAATCGCCAACGTGATATTTTTCATTTTTATTTTTATCTAGATATAACTTTAATAATATCCTTTCGGGATGTTTAGGAATATTATGAAGATTGTCCGAAAGAAAAAGAGGTCCTTCGGCCATCCATTACAAGTCCTGGTCATACATTTATTTGTCTCTAATTTCCTAATCTTTTTAATAATTTGAGGATCCTCCTGCTTGACTGTCTAAAATAGCACTAAAATCAAAAAAAAATTCAAAAATAACATTATCTTCTTCTTACCCTTCGTTAACAGGTGGAAGTGGATTTTTCTATAATATGTCTTCAAAGCACTCGACTAACTCTTCAAGAGTGGAAAAAACCAAAATCTTCCAATTTAGAAACTAATAAATCATTATGAGTTATTTATTTCTTCTTCAGATAATGCAGTATATTTTGTAACACTAGAAGTAAACTAATTTCCGCAGAAAACTAATGGGTTATAGGTCATATTTCCCTTATTTTTTCACTCATATGTCAACTCTGGGCCAGACTGAGAAGACCCTACTACTTAGGGAATTAGAGTTGGAATGGGGCTTATAATGTTGGTACCTTTCCCAAGATATGAATGGTTACGGTGTCTGGAGTTATCATCCATAAAACACCATCTACCCTCCTTCTAGTGCTAGAATGTTGACGGTGGTGGATACCACCATCACACAAGATATCTCCCCGATATAGCTTCCCAATTATACCTTATGCCATTTTTGTAGGATTCCCATATGGAATACGACTCAACTACCATTTACTTAATATTTTCCTTAGCTATAGTTTTTAGCATGAGAGATAAGCGTGCATGTGATTTTGAATAAGCAAAAGAGTGTTCCTTGTGACTGTTCGATTACATATGTATAGAGGTTGTTTCACTACAGAGGGGAAATAAAGTGAGCCTCTAAGGGAGAAGTAATATTAATACCCTAATGGAGACACACATTAATGAGAAAATATTATGTAAAATTAATCAAAATAGTTCACAGTGATGTGAATATCATTATAAACATTACAATAAATTTCCAATAAGTTAAGCATGAAAGCCATAAAAATAGTTCAATTACTCCAACACATGTGAAATCAAACATTAATCATAACCATTCAAAAAATATTCTTATAAACATATACAATCCATGTGTGAAAATGTGTTCGCCTGGAAGGCTTCGATATTAATCAAAAGTTCCAATATACAAAAATTAAATGAACATCACTAGCTCCAATAGTGGAGCATTACAGTGATTACTTTCTCCCCAAAAGTACTAACTCTGACTCCCTAATTCCTTGTGGGAGAACCCAAGGTTAATCATCTTGTACATGAGATATGAGGACCCTTTTATAACTTGAGGCATGAAATATCATATCCCCGTGACTCTTTACTTTCCAATTCCTAATGACCTTTGGACTTCAACAACCTTTGGACTTTCAAATGAATTTCAGAATTACATATGCTGTAATGAAACCAACTCCCAAAAAGGAGGAAAAGAGAGATCAAGGGCTTAGAAATCATCCACTTCGATGGGGGAACCTCCAATAAATTACATAAATGAACAATTCTTAGATAATAAAAATGACAAAAACTCCTTCTATATATAGGGGTCCATGGGGTCACAATATAATCCTAGCCGACCAAACAATAATAATGTAAGGAACAATAATAACAATATGAGGGTTACAGAAGTACAAAAATAACAATAAGGGGGGTGCACTAACAACAATAAGGGACTACACTAGTAATATGGGGACCTATCATGCCCCTCTCCTTAAAAGAAGTGTTGTCCCCTCTCCTTAAAAAAAGTGGTGTCCTCAATGCTTGAGTAGCTTTGGATGCTTCTGTATAAAATTATCATCCTCCCATGTATAATCTTTAGTGGGTAAGTTCTTCCACTTGATGAGATACTCTGAAATTGATCGATTTCATAGCTGTCGAGTTCTTGTTTCCGTGACTGTTTCAGGTTCCAATATGATTTTTCCTTCCTCATCAAGTTCTGGAAATATTGTTTGAACTAGAATTTTGTCACCTATAACCCTCTTTAAGCATGAAACATGGAAAATTGGATGCACTCGTGAAGAAGTAAGAAGCTCCAATTTGTATGGCATAGTACCAATATTTTTCAACACCTTGTAAGGACCATAGTATTTTGGCGATAATTTATTATCCTTCTTAAATTTCTTGAGGGACATTTTTTTGTATGTTTGTAGCCATAAAAATACCTAGTCTCCTACATCAAAACTTCTTTCATTGCGATGTTGATCTGCTTATTGTCAATTTTTTGCCAAATTGAGGTTATCCTTTAAGAGTTGGAGAGCTTGTTGTTGATGCTCGATGTGATCTTCCACTGCATGCACCTTATAATTTTCTCTTAAATATTATGTAATGGATGGTGGATGATATCCATAAAATGCCATAAATGGGGTCATTTTTGCTACAGTATGGAAGGAAGTGTTATACCACCATTCAGCGAAAGGTAACCACTTGACCCATTATGTTTGTTTATTAGATACAAAACAACGAAGATATACTTCCAAAAATTTGTTCACTATCTCATTTTAACCATCAGATTGAGGATGATAAGATGAGCTATGAGCTAGTTTATTACCCACATAAGAAAATAATTTTGTCCAAAATTTTCCGGTAAAAATGGAATCTTTGTTGCTTACCATAATCTTTGGGTTTTCATGTAGCTTTTGAATTGTTTCCATAAATTCAATAACAACTGTACTTGCTTTAAACAGATGAGATAATGCACAAAAGTGTGCATACTTGGTGATTCTATCAACTACCACCATGATGACACTCTTTCCTTCGGACTAAGGTAAACCTGTGATAAAATCGATTGAAATATCCTCCCAACATTGACTTAGAATGGATAAAGGTTGTAGAAGACCCGAGGTCTTAATTGTATCAACTTTATTTTCCTGAAAAACCAAACATTCTGCCACAAAATTTTGAATATCAGATTTAAGGCCGTCCCACAAAAATTATTTCCTCACCATGTGGTAAGTTTTTAAAAATCCTAAGTGTCCTCCTAAAGGAGAAGTATGAAATTCCAAAAGAATCTTTTGTTTTAGTTGGGAATTCTTACAAAGATATAAGCGATATTTTTACCATAAGGAATCATTTTTCCAACTAAATGTACCAGATGTACTAGTATCTTTATTCAAATTTTGAATGAGTTTCCACACTTCTCTGTCCTTCTTCCATTAATCCCTTACTTTGGTTATCCAATCTGGTTGGATAATAAAGATTTCACAAATAAATTATTCCACCTCTTCATCCTTTCTTAAGAGTGCATCTGCAACAACATTTAGCTTCCCTTTTTTGTACATGATTTCAAAATCATAACCCAACATCTTTGTGACCCATTTTTGTTGTTCTTCTAAACATATTCTTTGTTCCAAAAAGTGTTTAAGACTATCATGATAATTTTTTACCTTGAAGTGCCTTCCCATTAGGTAAGGTCACCATTTCTTTAGTGCATGTAGTATTTCCAACATTTCCTTCTCATAAATAGCTTTCTGTAAATACTTTCCTTTTATTGGACGACTTTCAAAAGAAATACAGATTATTTCACTATCACATTAAAATAGCACAATTCCATTTTTCTGGGCATCACATTCCACAATACATTTTTTTTTTGAAATGCGGCGTAGCTAAAGCCCGGTGCTGGCCATTGCCTCTTAGAATCATTCGAGGTCTTAGTTTTAAAAGCACAGAGTCCGCAATGCATCACCTGCATCGAAAATGTTGTGCCAAAGTCTTCTATTCTCCATAATCCCCTTAAATAACTTGTGAAAATACCACCATTAACACAAATTCCTCGCAACTGCTTTATGGTTGTGGGGACTTTCCATTCCTCAATGGATTTAATTTTGTTAGGGTCTACTTTAACACCCTCATGAGATACAATATGACCTAGATATTCCACCTCTTGCACTTCAAAGAAACATTTGGATGTTTTTGCATATAATTTTTTTTCCTGCAACAGTTTGAGCACCTTGTCAACATGTTGAACATGATCCTTCCAAGACCTGCTATAGATTAGTATATCATCAAAAAATACTAGCACAAGTTTTCTAAGGAAGGGTTTGAAAATGGAATTCATCAACCCTTGAAATGTAGAAGGTGCATTGGTAATTCAAAAGGCATGAACAAAAATTCATAATGACCCTCATGAGTTCGAAAAGTTTTTTTCGGAATATATTTAGTCTTAATTCTAATTTGATGATATCTTGAACGAAGATCCAACTTGGTAAAATAAATTGCGCCATGTAATTCATGCAATAATTCATCAATTACAGGAATGAGAAATTTATCTTTAATAGTGAGCTTATTGAGCTCCCTATAAATCAGACACATGCGCCATGATCCATCCTTCTTGTGCACCAATACTACTGGAGCGGAGAAAGAACTTTGACTAGGTTGAATTATACTAGCCTCTAACATTTCTGCAATCATACGTTCAATTTCGCTCTTTTGGACATAAGGATATCTATAAGGCCTGATGTTTGGAGGAACACTTCCTGGAATCAAATGAATAGCATTATCATGATCACGAATAGGTGGGAGTCCTTTGGGAGTTTCAAACACCTTGGAATGATTGTCCAAGACTTGTTGGAGATCTACAGAAATAGATGATTTTGATGTTGTAACTTCTAGTGATAATAATTGTGCAATTACACCTCGTTGTTATTTCTTCAAAATATTTGTCATGAAATTAGAGGTTATTATCTTTCCTAGCTTCCCTGCGATACCCTGTAATTCAATTTCCTTTCCTTCCAAAAAAAAATTCAAGAAAAGCTCTTGAAAATTAAAAGCTACTGTCCCCAAAGATTGTAACTGTTGTACTCCTAGTACAACATCAGCACCTCCCATTGGAATGGAAATAAATGGAGTATTCAATACATATCCCCCCACGGTTAGCTTGATACTATGGTATTTTCTATAGAAATTTATAGTTCCTCCATTTGCAACCATCACTTGACATTCTGGTGCTAGGTATAGGAAACAATTCAATTCCTTGGCTACTTTACAATGAATACAATTATTGGTACTACCGGAATCAATCAACACTATTACCTTTTTCTTCTTGAAATGTCCTTCTATCTTGAGAGTTTGAGGAGTGGTAATTCCTATCAATGCATTACATGATATGGTCGGACTCATTTCTTCTTCTTATAGTGTTGTTTCCTGGTGTATATCCTCTTCTTTCGAATTGTCTTGTTCATTTTCTTCCTCTTCTTCACAGTCTATGTAAAATAATTTATTCTTAGCACACTTATGACCTTTAGTGTATTTTCTATCACAACTGTAGAAAAGCCCTTTTTCTCTTTTTTCTTCCAAATTTTGTGGTGTCAACCTTGTAGGTTGTGGAAGTCTAGGAGTAGCAACACTTCCATCTTTATAGATGTGAATGGTAGGCTTCCTTTTCGCCATAATTTTGCATTCAATTTTTCTTGCCAACCTAAATGTCTTCTCCAATGAATTAGGTTCCCAAATGCGAAATTCATGTTGGATGGTATCCTTTAAAGTCCCTATGAATACATCAATCCTGTGTTCCTCTAGAATATCAGTTTCCCTTATATTCAATTTTTGCAAGTCCTCAATGTGCTCCACCACTAAACCCTTTTGTTTAAGATTTATCAATTGGCTAAACAAGTTGTTACTCTTTGTATCCTCATAGTGTGCTATCATTTCCTCCATTAAAATTGACCAAGTGATAGTTTTTTTATGGGATCAAAGCCATCGAGACCATGCAAATGTATTTTGTTCTAAATGTAAAGTTGCAATGCGTACCTTTTGTGTGTTTTGCACATTATTGAGAACAAAATATTGCTCCATCTGTAGTATCCATGTTACAGGACCCTATTGGGAAAAATACTGAGAGGGGGGGGGGGTGAATCAGTATTTAGGACTTTATCAAATCTTTTACTTTTTCACTCTCTAAAACCCATATGCTACTTTGCTCAACCAAACTAGCATATATACGTGGATATCCTTCATAAAACTCGCGTATACACAGAGATCTAATTATGCCATAAATTCTTCACTTATATCATTCCATTATTCATTCATTAGATGTTCAATAAACAGTAAACATGTGCAGTAAGAACAAAATAAACCATCACACATAAGCATCACACATGAACACCAGGATTTTAGGTGGAAACCCAAGTCGGGAGAAAACCACCGCTGCAGTTGCTCAGCCTTCAATATTTTATTATGGAGAAAACATCTTACAACATATGTGCTGGCGCAGACTCCTACCAGCACGCAGGCACCCACCTGCGCTCGTTTACCAGCCTCTCCTGGAAGGGAGCTCCAACCCCCTAACTCGTTTACCAGCCTCTCCTGGAAGACTACGACCCCCTGATCTCGTTTACCAGCCTCTCCTGGAAGGGAGCTACAACCCCCTGACTGAAGGCTACAACCCTCAGCACCTCTAAGGACCACGTTTCATCAATTTTCACACTGGATCCAAAACTTCCTTTAGGACACCACTTGGAGGCCACGTTTCATCATATTTTCAGACTGGACCCACTCCACATATTTAAGCTCCATCATACAACCAAACTGAAACAGACAACTCAGAACTGTAGAATACAGATAGCAGCAACACAGCAGAACAGATCAGACATTTCATACCCCTTGCTTCAGCAAACCCTAGTTTGCATACGCGCTTTCCTTTCACTGATACCGCGTATATACGCGCTTCCAATCACATCAACCCGCGTATACTTCTGTACATATTACAGAGCTAATTTCACTGCGCATACGCGCTTTCTCTTCAGCGAAGCCGCGTATATACGCGCTTCCTCTGCGTAAAACTAGCGTATGATTCTTCAGACATTTAGATCAATGCAATTCTTCAGAACAGATACATCACACAGATTTTACCCTTTACTTCAGACAGATGTTCGCCTCATCTCAGATCTAATCATTCCATAAACAGATCTAGCAAATACAAGTACATTTCAAATCTAGATACCCTTCTTCATCATTGGTGCATCATGCATTCAGATCTATCATTCAACTGTAACCCTTTCCATTCAGATATACTTCAGAGAGAAGTATTCATTCAAGCTCAGACATCTTGCACCCACCCTCATGATTTGCACAATGAATTTCTTCTCTTTATATAGGTTTACCCTTTTTCAATACCATGAGCCAAAACAATACCATGAGCCCAAAACTACATTACTTCCGATGGTATTCCTGGACGGGGTCATTTAGACGAATCATTACCCAATACAATGGGTCAATACCATGGTGGTTACCCCTGGTTTTGCACTTTTTGAGCGCTTGGGCCCATACATGACTTGGAACGTACTTTACCGCGTGCATACACGACTTCTACTAGACAAATCCGCGTATGCCTTGAGACATACTCTTTTCATCATAGATCTAGCACATGTTGAATTCCTTTCTTCATTACCTTCTGTACTCACTGTAGATACATCAGATTTACATCATTTAACAAGTCCATCAAGTCAAGAATAACTTCATCAGGTGGATTGCCATCAAGGACAACACATGTCAACAATCTCATGTCTTCATCTTCATTAAGTGGGTTGCCATCAAGGACAACACTCTGCATCATATTGCCAACAATCTCCCCCTTTGGAGTTGATGGCAACCACAATGGTGTTTGATCACCACAAAAGATAGACACCATGTCACTATCCCCATTCTTTGACACCATTCTTTCTCTTCATTCAAACACCATGTCACTCTCCCCCTTTGACATCAAGGGCAAAGGGCGGATCAAAAACAACACACTCTCCCCCTTTTCTCCTCATGTAGAAGAAGCGTTCTGCAGATCTGATGTATACTGAAGTGACCAAGCTCCCCCTGAGTTCATGCTGAATCTTCAAACATATTTTTCAATGAAACACATGACTCCATGACCTTCCTATCACCAAGGACTCATACTTACATCAAAGATCCAACCAAGTGGATTTACACATTTCAACTCAACTACCCAACCAAGTGGGTTTACAAATTTGACTCAGCTACCCAACCAAGTGGGTTTACAAATTTGACAAGTCCTTACATGACTAAATATTACAATTTTACATCATGGGTCTCAACATGACCTTTTCATCAAATTATAAATATGAATTTTTATGACCAATACCAGAAAGTCCTCAAGAAGGAGAACATATTTCAGAACCATCATAATGCCAACAATGTATTATACTCAACAAGGCTAGGGCTCCCCCTGAAAATGTGCATCCGAACATCCTTTTCATATGACTAAGGCTCCTCCTTAGCTTATGCCGCCTGAACACCTTCAACAGCAAGTCACCGACTACAATCTCTGCATGATCTGTCCTTATCTAATCATTAGCAGTCAGACTGATGCTCCCCCTGAACCTCTGTTCCTGATCTTCAGCTGTCATCCCAATTCTCTTATCATTAATGCATACGCAACTGTGTCTGCTGGAACTCGGGTGTATACGCGACTTTTGTTCATCTAACCCGCGTATGGAAAGTGAAGCATAGGAAATTTTACATTCCTTCATCTCCCCCTAAACTTATACCTCCTGTACCTATCTTCTTCATATCAGATGATTTGTCAGGCAGAAACATAACCAGAAAAGCCAAACAGTATTGCAGAATGCTGACACCAACCAAAAATAGTCAGCAACTATCCATACGTGACTTTATGTTCATATACTCGTGTATATACGCGACTGTATATCAGGAAAACCGCGTATCCTATTTAATCTTCTGAATTTATGCAGATTTGTTCCTTTGACTGGCAGAGAACACTCCCAACTTCTGTCTTAGATACTCGAACGCTTCCCTGGGCAAAGGTTTGGTAAAGATATCAGCAACTTGTTCTTTGGAGGGAACATACTCCAACTTCACCTTTTTCTCAAGCACTTGTTCACGTAAGAAGTGATACTTGATGGGAATGTGCTTGGTCTTCGAATGCATAACATGATTCTTTGAGATACTGATGGCACTTGTATTATCACACATAATGGAGATAGGAGAAGCACATTTGATTTGAAAATCTTGTAAGGTTTGCATCATCCAAAGGAGTTGAGTGCAACAAGATGCGGTAGCCACATATTCTGCTTCTGCTGTAGATAAGGCAATAGAATTTTGCTTCTTGCTGAACCAAGATACTAACCGGGGTCCCATATAGAATGCACCACCACTAGTGCTTTTCCGATCATCAACACTTCTAGCCCAATCTGCATCAGTGTAAGCATGAAGAGTAAGATCAGCATCCTTTGGATACCATAGACCAAAGTCTTGAGTTCCTTGTAGATATTTGAATATCCTTTTGACAGCCTGAAGGTGAGACTCTTTCGGATTAGCTTGGAATCGTCCAACAATCCCAACTGCATGCATAATGTCTGGTCTAGTCCCAGTGAGATAAAGTAGACTTCCTATCATTGATCTGTATTCTGGTTGATTCACCTTGGGAGAATCATCATGAGAACCGAGATTGCATCCGGTTATCATTGGTGTACTTGGCTGTGCGCCATCTTTCCATGCCATAGTTTCTTCAGAATTTGCCAAGATGGTTTCAGAAAGGAATATACCATCCGAGCTGATGCACTTGCAAGCCAAGAAAGAATGTTATTTCCTGCGTAAGTGACATTTCAAATTTTGCCGCATGACAGGCTAAATTCTTGACTCAGGATTCTCTAAGTATCTAAATATATCATCACATATACAAATCACAATCAATAGTTTATCATTTTCAACTTTTTGTAGGTATGCTACTTGCTAATTCTTTGAAAACTCTTTTTGATGAATATATTTGTTTAAGATGATAATACCATGTTCTCTCGGAGCTTGTTTGAGACTACATAGAGCCTTACCATATAGAGCCTTTTTAAGTCTACAAACAAGATTTTCATCATTTCCCAAAATGAATCCTTCCGGTTGTTCTATATACTTCTTCTTCTAGATCACCATTAAGAAAAGCAGATTTAACATCCATTTGATAAACTTTGATTTGTTGATAACTTGAAAAAGCAAGAAACATTCTTATGGCTTCAAGTCTAGCTACAGGAGCAAAAGTTTCTTCAAAGTCTATACCTTCCTGTTGAGTATACCCTTTGCAAACCAGTCTAGCTTTGTTTCTTACAACATCCCCATTCTCATTTAACTTGTTCTTGAAAATCCATTTAGTTCCAATGATATTTTTATCATGTGGTCTTGGTACCAATTCCCAAGTGTCATTCTTTTCAATTTGATCAAGCTCTTCATTCATGGCTTGCTTCCAACATTCATCTTTGCTAGCTTGATTGACATTGTGTGGTTCAATTGTGGATAGAAATGCCAGATGACTAGAAGATCCCACAAGAGTTCTCCTTGTTCGTACACCTGATTCCTTGTCTCCCAAAATTTGAGATTCAGGATGATTCTTTTGAACATATATGGATGGAGCTTTTTCAGATAGATCATCTTCAGGTTCTTCATTGGATCCACTGTCTATATCATTTCTATTTGATGTAGAAGGACATAGGTCACCATCATCTTCTTTTGTTGTTTGTTTTTCTTCTTTAGGAGCTACAGGAGACTCATCAATAACAACATCAATACATTCAACAATATTTCGAAGCCTTTTATTGTAACATTTGTATGCTTTGCTTGTAGATGAGTAACCAAGAAATATCCCTTCATCTGATCTAGGTTCAAACTTGCCAAGCTTTTCATCATTATTTTTGATAAAGCATTTACTTCCAAAATCTCTAAAATGCTTCACAGAGGGAGAATTACCATACCAGAGTTCATATGGAGTTTTTTCACTATTTACCCGAACATGAGCCTTGTTGAGAATGTTAGCTGCTGTATGTGCTGCTTCACTCCAGAACATGTCAGGAGTTCCAAAATCATCAAGCATAGCTCTAGTCATTTGTTGAATTGTTCTATTCATTCTTTCTGCTACGCCATTTTGTTGTGTAGTGCCTGCTACAGAGAACTGTCTTTTTATGCCATGTTGTTTACAAAATTCAAAGAATTCATTTGATGTATATTCTCCTCCTCGATCAGATCTAAGACACTTGATTTTTAGATCTAATTCATTTTCTACCAATGCTTTGAAAATCTGAAAATTTTCAAATGCTTCATCTTTGTGTACAATGAACCCGATCCAACACATTCTAGAGTAATCATCAATAAATAAGATATAGTATTCTTCCCCACGTGGTGACTTTTTCCTCATAGGACCACATATGTCAGTATGAATGAGTTCAAGAGGCTTAATTGATGATCCTTCTTTGGCATTAAATCGTACTCTGGTCTGCTTACCGAATTGACAAGATTTGCATATGATACTTTCTGGTAGATTAACATTGGGAAGATCATGAACAGCTTGAAATCTTCTTGCTTTGTTGATTTGAGAGAAGCTCAGATGCCCCAGCCTTCTATGCTATAGCCAATTTTCTGAAGACTTGCTCATGTAACATTGATCTATGTCGTTCAGTACATACAGGTTGCTTGGATTTCTTTTTCCTTTTATAATGATTTTACCTGTATCAAGATCACGAACCACACATTCTTTTGAACTAAAGACCACTTGTGTTCCTTGATCACACATTTGACTTACACTTAACAGATTATGCCTTAATCCATCCACATACATGACATTATTAGCCTTCACCTTTTCTTTTAGAAACACAGACCCTTTTCCTTTAATTATAGCAGGAGTATCATTTCCAAATGTAACTTTCTTTTCCTTTTCTAGAGCATTATATGCAAGAATTTTTCTTTTGTCACCTATCATGTGTCTTGAGCATCCACTATCAATGTACCATTGATTTTCTTCACCTTCTGCAAATAATGCTATCCCACAATTTTCAACCTGTAATTCCTTCTTTTTCCATACTTTGGAACTTGAGGGAAAGTGCTGTTTTGGCTGGACTTTACTCCTGCATTCAGATTCTTCATGCCCAAAGTTATTGCAATAAGCACATTCAACCTCATTTTGAAGAGGAGAAAAGTTGTTATAGGTATTCTTCTTTGGTTCAATATCCAACCTTTTCTTTCTTGCTTCTCTTGTCATGATGGTTTTGTAAGCAACACATTGAGCAGCTTTATGACCAAAATTGTGACATGTAAAACATTGTCCATTGAAATAGACATTTTTGTAATTATGAAATTTTCTATTTGGATTTACCTGCTGGTTGGACCTTCTTTGAAAGTTATTCCTGTTAGTGTTCCTTGAAGAGAGATGATCCTGCTTTACCTGAAAATAATCCTTTCTTCCTTGTTGAGAGGCAGAATATTGTAAACCAATAGTTGCTGCCTTTAGATAGTTCCATGCTGAAGCTTGAGAGGATTCCCCAATATATCCAAGACCTGTTTTTATGAGAGGAGAATGTTGTGCCTTGATAATTTCATCTAAGGTATCTGATCCTTTAGCAAATCTGAGATTCAGAGTCTGAAATTTCTCTAATTCTTTTCTTAGACTTACCACTTCACATTCTGCTTTCTCCCTGTGCTTTTTTTCTTCTTCAATCTGATTTTTCAGTGATTCTATGATGATCTTATTTTCTTCTAGGTATACTTTGAGTTGATTGTTTTCTTCAATAAAATCATTGTCCTCTAGAGCATCCACAAAATTATCCTTTTCTTCTCTTTGTTCAAATTCCATGAGAAGTCTAAAATCTTCTTCACATTCTTCCTCACTATCAGATGACCCATCACTGTCTTCATTAGTATAATAACTTTTTCTTGTGCTAGATCGATTCTTATTCCTTCTTGCTACTTCTTTTCCTTTAGCAAATGTTTCTTTATAAGGACACTTTGCAACATAATGACCAACTCTTCCACAATCAAAACATTTGAAAGGAAGCTTACCTTTGAACCTTCCGGTTCCTAGTTGGAGTCTTCTCACAAAATTTGCTTCTTCTTCTTCTTCAGATATATAGCTGGATTCTTGACAACTTCCTTTTCTTTTCCTTTTGCAGACGCCTTAAAAGCAACTTCTTTGATTTGAGAAGGACCTCCTTGTCTTATTTCAAAAGCAGTCAGAATACCATGTAATTGAACAATAGTAAGAGTTTGCAGATCTTGCCTTTCTTCAATAGCTGAAACTTTAGAGTCAAATTTTGAAGTCAAGGATCTTAAGACTTTTTCCACCAGAGTAGTATCGGTTATGTTTTCACCCAAATTTCTCATCCAATTTACAATATCATCTAGATGAAAAAAGAAACTGGCAACACTTTCATCACTATGCATCTTCAAATTTTCATATTCAATTCTAAGAGTTTGGAGTTTTTCACTTTTTACCTTTGTATCTCCTTCATAGCTCAGAATGATTTTGTCCCATATTTCTTTTGTTGAATGTAGCTGCATCACTTTAGCAAATTATGATTCATACATGCTTCCTAATAAGACATTCACTGCTTTGGCATTGATTTCATACTTCTTCCTTTCAGCTGCATCAGTAGGAATACTTCTCGGATATTGATAGCCTTCTTCCACGATTGCCCATACATCTGCACCAAGACTTTGCAGATATGCTTTTGTTCGTACCTTCCAGAATATCAGATTGCTTCCATTGAATAGAGGTGGCTTTATAGTCATTACTCCTTCTTGACTTCCCATTGCGACGGATCTCCTTCAAGCGATCAAGCTTCTGCAGAAGGACCTGCTCTGATACCAATTGTTGGGAAAAATACTGAGAGGGGCGGGGTGAATCAGTATTTAGGAATTTATCAAATCTTTTACTTTTTCACTCTCTAAAACCCATACGCTACTTTTCTGAACCAAACTAGCGTATATACACGAATATCCTTCATAAAACTCGCGTATACACAGAGATATAATTATGCCATTAATTCTTCACTTATATCATTCCATTATTCATTAATTAGATGTTCAATAAACAGTAAACATGTGCAGTAATAACAGAATAAACCATCACACATAAGCATCACACATGAACACTAGGATTTTAGGTGGAAACCCAAGTCGGGAGAAAACCACCGCTGCAGTTGCTCAGCCTTCAATATTTTATTATAGAGAAAACATCTTACAACCTATGTGCTGGTGCAGACTCCTACCAGCATGCAGGCACCCACCTGCGCTCATTTACCAGCCTCTCCTGGAAGGGAGCTCCAACCCCCTGACTCGTTTACAAGCCTCTCCTGGAAGGGAGCTACAACCCCCTGACTGAAGGCTACAACCCTTAGCACCTCTATGGACCACGTTTCATCAATTTTCACACTGGATCCAAAACTTCCTTTAGGACACCACTTGCAGTCCACGTTTCATCATATTTTCAGACTGGACCCACTCCACATATTTAAGCTCCATCATACAACCAAACTGAAACAGACAACTCAGAATTGTAGAATACAGATAGCAGCAACACAGTAGAACAGATCAGACATTTCATACCCCTTGCTTCAGCAAACCCTAGTTTGCATATGCGCTTTCCTTTCACTGATACCGCGTATATACGTGCTTCCAATCACATCAACCCGCGTATACTTCTGTACATATTATAGAGCTAATTTTACTACGCATACGAGCTTTCTCTTCAGCGAAGCCACGTATATACGCGCTTCCTCTGTGTAAAACTAGCGTATGGTTCTTCAGACATTTAGATCAATGAAATTCTTCAGAACAGATACATCACATAGATTTTACCCTTTACTTCAGACAGATTTTCGCCTCATCTCAGATCTAATCATTCCATAAAGAGATCTAGCAAATACAAGTACATTTCAGATCTAGATACCCTTCTTCATCATTGGTGCATCATGCATTCAGATCTATCATTCAACTGTAACCCTTTCCATTCAGATATACTTCAGAGAGAAGTATTCATTCAAGCTCAGACATCTTGCCCCCACACTCATGATTTGCACAATGAATTTCTTCTCTTTATATAGGTTTACCCTTTTTCAATACCATGAGCCAAAACCACACTACTTCCGATGGTATTCCTGGACGGGGTCATTTAGATGAATCATTACCCAATACAATGGGTCAATACCATGGTGGTTACCCTTGGTTTTGCACTTTTTGAGCGCTTTTGCCCATACGTGACTTGGCACGTACTTTACCGCGTGCATACGCCACTTCTACTAGATAAATCCACGTATGCCTTGAGACATACTCTTTTCATCATAGATCTAGCACATGTTGAATTCCTTTCTTCATTACCTTCTGTACTCACTGTAGATACATCAGATTTACTTCATTTACCAAGTCCATAAAGTCAAGAATAACTTCATCAGGTGGATTGCCATCAAGGACAACACATGTCAACAATCTCTCTTCATCTTCATTAAGTGGGTTGCCATCAAGGACAACACTCTGCATCATATTGCCAACAGACCCTTGCGATCAAACTTCCTCATATCCATATTTGCAATATGGTGGTTCTTCCATCCAACATTAGAGTTTTTGAAATCATGATCAAAATTTATTTTGTTCTCATCATGAGTTTCCTATACTATCTTTTCACCATTAAGAAACATTTCTTGTATCAAATTTGTCAAATATTCCATGTCTACTTTTAGATCATTCTTCATGTTTTCCATGTTGTCTTTCATTTTTTCATCGATCTTAGCTTCCATGTCATCCATCTTAGCTTCCATGCCAGCCTCCATTCCATCCATCTTAGCTTCCATGAAATTCTTCAAACCATCAATCTTAGCTTCCACTCCTTTCTTCAAAACTTCTATTTCATTTTTTGTTTCTCCATACGATAGCGAAATTTGGTGCACTTGCTCTTGTAATTTCGATATTTCATGTTGTGCTTCTTCCTATTCATGAGTCATAGTAGAGTGAAGGATTTATGGGTGTTGAATTCTTTTTAGGTGTCATTTTAGAACCCAATACTCATATCTATGCTTCAAGATGCCCTTGGAATCACTTCAAACTGATTTTTCACCCAAGGCTTATGCAATTCGGAAAAAAAAAGTACACACCTTTTTCTTGCTTATGAGGACCTCGATATTGAAACTGAATTATATATGTGATTTTGGAACTTTAATATCTGAAATTTGTCACTATAGTAGCCCTCTCAATCCTGTTTCGAATGCCACAAGTCTAACCTGATTTGGATAATTCAAGGAAACGTTATACCAAATCTCCCACAATGACCAAATTATGAACTGGTTTAGTAGAGCGAACTTGTATGGTGTGCCACGTGTCATTGTTTCCTCCTTTGGTTTTGAAATTGATATACAGGAAACCAAAGTCTCTGTACTTGTTGTCACTTTTTACATAATTCCAATCTGACGCTTGGAGAAAGATTTATGATGATTTTCCCACGGTCACCTCTTTTAAATTAAATTCAGGAGCATGAAAACACCCTAAGGTCCATAGATCATATCTCCAAAAATATGGCAAAAGAATATTTGAAATCTGTAGATGGACTTCCCCAGGAGTTCAGCTTCACTCTATAAATATTTCAGCTTTTGAACCTTCATAGAAAAAACATTATAGTGAAAATTCCATAATGACCTATTTTAGGTGAAATTCGGGAGCCTGAAAAAAACCTAAACGCCACAGATCATATCGCAGAAACTAATACAAACCAAGATCTGAAATTTTCACAAGACATTCCTCAAGATTTCGACTTCGCTTTGTAAACATTTTAGCTTCTGAATCTTCATAGAAAAAAATTTTATAGAGAAAATTCCACGATGACTTGTTTGGAGCAACGAAACCCTAGAATCCAAAGCTCTGATAGAAAATGTTATGAAACCAGCTCCAAAAATAGAGGAAAAGGGAGATCAACGCCTTAGAAATCAGCCACTTCAAGGGGGAAACCTCCAATACATTACATAAATGAACAATTCTTGCATGATACAAATTAAAAAACATCCTTCTATATATAGGGGTCCATGGAGTCACAATATAATCCTAGCTGACCTAGCAATAATAATGTAAGGGAAAAATAATAACAATATGGGGGTTACAGGGGTACAACAATAACAATAAGGGGGCTACACTAATAATAATAAGGGACTACACTAGTAATATGGGGACCTAACGTATGACTTTTGGTATTACATGTATTTTTTACTTCAATGACTCTTCAAATTCCACTTATTTATCTTTACAATGATTACAACATTACATCACAACTTCTACATCATCATATGATTAAGACATGACATATCACTTGTTGGCATTAATGTGTGTTGTATTGTTGCATATGTGTGGTTGATTTTCATTGATTTCAACTTGGTTGCTTAGGCTTCAGTTGTGTTGAATATGCATGAGTTTGGGTGTCTGTAGGTGGCTTGTGGTGAGCTCTATTATTCCACCAAGAGTGTTGCAACTCCCAAAGGCTACTCAAATTTACTTATCAACCCAGGGTTCATGAAAAATTAGATCCGACAGTGCTATATGCACAACAAATGATCCTACTCATGCCATCCTCATCTTATTTCTACAATGAGGTGCTATTAAATAGGGTTACTCTGAAAGAGGAAGTATGCCACACTTCTAACCGAAACCTATTAGTCATCAGGATTTTTCACCTGTTGTTGATGACTAGATTCCTAGTTGAGTTTTCTAGAAGCTGATCTCCATATGTCAATTTTTCATCTAGAAAACCCCCAAATAAAATCTTGCTTTCCTAGTCCTTCCTATCAGCCTATGATCGGAGTAATTTTCAGTCTTCAAATTCATGTCTTGTTTCAAAAAAATATCCCTGTTTGTAGCTATCTTGGTCTTGCTTGTCTACCATCATTTTTCCCCTTGTTTCTCATGAAACTCACTTTCCAATATTTGAAAAAGTGTCTCCCTTCCTATCCTTGATCTTCTTGTCAAACACAATCAGAGTCAATGAAATTTGCCCCTAAGTTAGGTAGTGGCGCTTTAGAGAATCCTTTCCTCGACAAAAATAGCCATGAGCCAAAATTCTTTGTTCAATACCAACCAGCCTCAATTAGCGCTTAATCTGCAAAAAAAAATCTTGATATACCCCTAGGTCGCGCCACTAAGAGCTCTTGTTCTCTCAGTTCGGAAGAAATTATACAAAGATCTAATATAGAAAGAGATGCACATGTGCACAATCTAAAATAATATGCTTAAGATTGGGCAAAATCTCCATAAGACACCAAAGGAGCTTTCAAAGGTTCAAAGTCATATTTTTGCATCTCTCTTGGGTGCGAATTGGATGACAAATAGCAGCCAGACAAGAGCAAGCAGACAAGTCCAAATAAGTCTTTCATGTTGAAGAAATTTTCCATCAGCAGGTGGAGAGCCGCAATGAAAAGAAAGCAGGAGTACATTGTCTCAAAAGCCAAACTGATATAGGGTTGATCTGCAGTGTTTCAGTGTGTCTTTCAGACGTAATGCTGCATAATTTTTCTCGAGGATATCATCATAGTACATAAGAATATAGTTGCTTCTTATGCTGCCTCAAGCCTGGGATAAGAACATTAGTCAAAGAGAAAATCCAATGTACATCTGCAAACACAGTAAAAAAGGGTTAGTAAATGATGACTAGCAAGCAAATAATCTACAAATACATGTCATGTGGTTTCTAGTTTAAAAGGTTCACAAAGATATTTGACAAAGGATACATATCTCAAAATATGCCTCATATAGCAGATTGTCAAAATTTCACTTTATTACCTATTTTGATATACCAAGTAGAGACATGTGTGGCAAAGAAAAATGACATAGTTTGGGAAATATATGTAATGTCATGACTGTGAAACCTCCTCCAATAGAGAGCATATGGTTGGGAGACATGCTGAAAATCTCCTCCAATATAAGAGCAGATGGTTTAGGAACAGAGATGTGACCTCATTTAAAGAAGTAGAGGGTCAAGGTGTTTTAAGTGATCTTAGAGCTGTTGTAGGCCACCTCCTTCCAAGGGATAAGAAAAAAAATGCATCAGTAGGTTCGGATTATGTTTAAGAAAGTTTTCAATTGGAAAGTCAAAGTTGAAAATCAGTAGGAACAATTGAAAGTTTATAAGCTGAATTCTGGTATTACATCATAAGCAGAGCAATGATATTATAGTATTGAAGAAACCTCTTATTCCTGTCTATATAGACCTCCATCAGCAGATAATAAGAGAAAGGCCTCATGATAGGTCTAAAGGGTCATTGAAAAGAGATGCAATAGTAGTTTTTGTGATGATTTCCCTTATTGACTAAATCAAGAAAAAAAGGCACAGCTACTCCTTGAAATGACCTATTCAAATTGCGGAAGGTGTAGTTATGTCATGCATGAAAGACATGGTTCAAGGTGGTTTTCCCCCGTAATGAACAAGCAAGATCAATGGGTTTTTTATGGTTGGATTTCATCTTGGCAGTGTTATGAGCTCAATTTTTTCACCCAGGAGTGTTTGGTCCTTTCATTATCTTCGGAATATGTGGTTTCCTTTGGCTTTTAGTATGGCTAACAAAAATATCTAGAAGTCTTCAAAAGCATCATCAAAAACCTAGGTCAGAGCTTATGTACATTCTAGATGGAGATGAGAATTCCATAAAATTTGGCACACATAAGCTCTTTGTAGAGTTTTGATAAATAATGACTGGAGAGAATTTTACAGCTCTTGCTATCAGGTCTATTTCACTGACAAATACAAACTGAAGATGAAGTTGATCCAGATGATTGTTCTAGAGAAAGAGTTAATAAAAAATATGCAAGCATTTATCTGGAACAAGAATTTTCAGAACCAGATCCATATGATAGAGAAATGCATGATGGTGTTGACAAGCTGCAAAGGATTAAAATGATAATCTCCTTGGTGAAAAATCAGAGGATATTCCTATGAAAGGAACCTCATCACTTTAAAAGAAAGGGTTTTTTTTTTCATTATACTTCAAACTGTGTAATGGAAAATGTTATTAAACCATCTTCATCATAAACATAAGGCCTCAGGAAATTATCATGGAATGAATTCATTCAATACTAAGTAGAAAATCAAGATAGATTGTTAAAAAGCCTCCTTACTTCATGAAGCGATCAATTTACCCTATGATTGAGTGAAAGGTTGCAAGGTTGTCTTGATAATGGACTCCTCTACAAACAACAATCCAAGTCTGAAAGTTTCAGCACTCCTTTCATCCCATACAAGACAGAGTTTTTAGAAGACACATGACATTTATCAAACATAGGCCTCCTTCATAAATAAGTAGAGGGCCCACCATTGTTTAAGGGTGAAGAGCATTTATTTCAGTATGACAAGGATTTCAAAAAAGACTGCTGTCAAAAATGGTAAAATGAGTGAAGTTTCACTATTTTTTTAAACCTCATTTACAGAGAATCAAAGGGATATCTCTCCAAGGTTTTCACCATGAAAATCACCTCATACAAATGGTTAACATGATGCTCAAAACAAGTTTCATCTTCATATCAAAGTATCCTCATTAACAGATAAAAAGAAAAGCCCCATGATAAGTTTGAAAGGTCTTTTGGGAGGGCTGAAAATAGTGTCTTTGTAAGTCTCCCTTGAAAACAAACTAAATAAAAGCACAGTCTCTTTAAGACCTTTTTCGCTTCTTCAAAAAAGGGGACAAAATCTTGGTCGACATATAGCAAGATGGCATTAGGGTTCCAAAGGGTTACATTAGTGGTTTAAAAAAGTGATGATCTCCTTGATTCAGAAATAGAGGTTTTGATCATATTTTTAAAAATAAAAAATCTTCCTACAGCACAAACTATGAATTACCATATGATTTTGAGAAAACATTCCATCCAATATGACAAAGGTTGCAAAAGACAGAGCTTAAGGAGCGCCCGGGAAGTTTGTTTCAAAATGTGTTTCTGACCAAAAAAAGATGAAATTGACAAAAGTGAGAGAGGTTTTTTTCCATCATAGGTTCAAAAAGAAACACCTCCTTCATTTTCTACACAGGTATCATGGTTTGTGAGAAATGTAAAAAATACAGATGTCACGGGAGAATTTCTGCACCAGGATTCACCATTTTGACTATTGTTGGGACAGTCAACTTTTGAACAAAAAAATGGATAAAAAAATGAAAAACCTCAAGCATATTTGGAAATTATACTTCCATATCTTTCCAACGAGACATCTTGGGCCAAATTCTGACATCGGGAAGGCATCCAATGGTGGCCTGCAAACAACACTATTCATTTCTGCACCAGGATTCACCAGTTTCGACCAGTGTTGGGAAAATCAATTTTTGAACAACAAAATGGACACCAAATGAAAAAAATGAAGCATATTTGGAAATTATACTTCCATATCTTTCCAACAAGCCATCTCGCACCCAATTCTGACACCAGGAAGGCCTCCAAAACGAGTTGCAAAAGTGCATAGTGTGTTTGAAAAAGTGCGCGGCGTGCCTGTAGGTATTAGCAGTGTATTTTTCTGAAGTGCACGATGCGCCTAGGTTTTTGCGTGTCGCACCTATGCAAAACTCAGGCCACCAGAAAAAAGGGTCACCTAATTAGTTTCCAAGGGTGCCAAATCAGTTTTCACTCAAGGAAATCATCTCCAACACATCAAGAAAACTTTTCCAAAGGTTTTTCTTCTCTCCTTGCTTAGTTTTAGTTTGAGGGAGGGTTTGGTTACAAATTTCAAGGGAAAACACTGATTGAGGATAAAAGGAAATTCATCATTTCACTAGAATCCTACTTGTTTAAATAAAGGCTTGTTTATCAAAAAATGGAGAGAAATTATATGCTAAAAACTAATCATCATCAAAGACATTGTTTGCCAAACTCCTAAAAAACAAAACAGAGATTGAAGGAAGTATCTTTACTATGATTACAAAGGATACAAATAGTGAAAGAGAGGTTGGTTAATGTGCCAATTTGAGAGATTTTTTGTGCTATGAGATAGCTAAGAAATACCAACAAGGAAAACAAAGTTTGTGGAGGTCTCATAATCAGCCTGAAGGAGTATGTTAAAGCAGTGTTTTTCAAGAACACCCTTTGTTTGCTAAATCAAAGAGGAAACAGTGACTAGGGGATAAGGATGATTTTTAGTTGAAAATAGTCTTTTAAACATTGGTTTCAAAGTAGCGCCATGATAATTTAAAACAGAGAGAAACAGTGGTAAGAGGGATAAATCTTGGTCAATTTAAGGAGGTCTTTTATGCTGTGAGATAATGAAGAATTTGTGCAGTCTCCAAAATCAGAGAGGTGGAGTTTGTAAAGGTCCTTCAAAACAATTTTAAAAGATATCTTAACAGTGGTTTCAAAGAACCCTTGTTTACTAAATAAACAGTGAGAAACAGTGATTAGAGAATGAGGCTTTGTCAAAGTTAAAGGAGGTCTTTTGTGTTATGAAAAAGTAAAGGTTTGCAGTCTCTAAAATCAAAGAGACAACAATGAAATGGATGAGGAATTTTTCAAAATAAAAGAGAGACACAGTGAAAGAAAGGATGATTAATGCGCAAATTTTAAAATCCTTCTGTGCTATGAGACGGCTAAGGTTACACAAAGTTGATAGAGGTGAAAACAGAGTTTTTTAAAAGACTTTCAAATCAGTTTAAAGAGTCATCTTGGCAGTGGTTTCAAAGAACACCTTGTTTACTAAACCAAAGAAGAAAAAGTGATAGAAGGGTAATGTCCTTGTTGAAAGTTTGAAAGGTTGTTTAGAGATAGTGAAAGGAAGAAGCATATCTTGTTTTGTTTTAACATACGATGTTTGTCATAATCAAAGAAAAAAATGATGTCAAATGAGTCCCTTTTTATAAACATAGAGAGACAGTGAATAGGGGATGAAGATTTTGTCAAATTGAAAGGGATCTTCTTGCTGTGGATAACAAGGATAAAAATAGTGATTGAGGGAAAGAGTTTTGTGGTGCCAAAAACACAAGGATACTTCCTTTTAAAAACCACAAACATGTCTTGTTAAAGGCCTCTTGGCTCAAACACAATACTGAAGAGATGACTTTGGTGATGATGAGGAACAAGGAAAAGAGGCTAAACATAGCAGTGATAATGAAGATCAAAGTGATGGGAGATGAGGCAGTGATGAAAAGAAACATTATGGCAGCCAATACAGCAATAAGCATGAGGGTGATGAAGGAAAAAACAGTGAAGGGAAAGAGTATGACAGTCATGAAGAAAGCAGTGACAAAGACAAGCAAGGTGGCCCTCAAGCAAGCAATGATGAGGGCAAGAAAATACAAAACATGGATCATGAAGGGCACTCTCCAAAGCATGTGCTAGCTGCCTCTCCTAGGCCAGGGCCCATGACTTCTTCACCAAAGCTAAAATGCCAAACAACAAGGAAGAAAACCAAGAAAAGCTCAAAATTTCCTAAAGAGGGCGCCCGACACCAAAAATGAACAAAGACACCTCAAGGCTACAAATTTTGGCCTCATATTATTAGAATGTTTCTAAAAACCCCTGAGGGTCATGATCGCCAAAATTGGGCGAAATTTAACAAGTTTTGGTTTTTTGTCATTTTTGGGCTTTTGACTAAAAATCATGGGCGTCACCATTTTGGTTTTGAGCATCCTCAAATGATGAAAATGGTACCATTGGATGCCATATTCTCATGGGCATCTATTCAGCAATTTTCATATCAATTGAAGATGATTTGGTCCCCTAAAGTGGAAAAACACAGTCACTTTTTCAACACTCTGCCCCGTTTATCAGCAAGGTCTATTTTTTTGGTTTTTACACACAGATTAGTTTTTGATATGCTTCCAGTGGTTATTTTTGTGAAAACTAAGAATTTTCAGAAAATAGACATTCATATCTTTCTAATGAGCCATCACAGTTCTCACTTAGACATCAGAAAGGCCTCCAAAAGTTGTCGGCAAATCAGGGGACTTTCTACTGATGTATTTCTTAAGTATTTTTGTAAAAAATGTACCTTTCAAAAGTGACTTTTCCTCATGTGTGTTTAGCTATTTTTTTGCATGGTTGGTTAGGAAAAGTCAATTTATTTTATTTTTTTAGCATTTTTGAGATATTTTATTAAATATTTTGTGCCTTGGGCTTTGCAAAGCCTCAAGGACAAAATCAGATATTTTGGATAGACCAATGAGATTGCAAGTTGAACTAAGAGGTTTTCCTCACTTTGGCCTATATATTCCAAAGGCTTTCATTCTCAAAAAAGGTTGAACTTGATGAATAGAAGCAACATATGGTCATATAAGCTTTGGAAGAAATACTTGTCTCATGCTTTTGTATAGTTTCTTGGATGTTCTTGGATGATGAAAGAGGATTGTTGTTGGATTCCATAACTTGGTAGAATGGTATAGTGTCTCTCTCTCTATTTTGTTTCCTATTTTTCATTCATAAATCCATGTTCTTAATTGCTATAAGACAATAGAGAATAGATTTGATACATGCCCTTGGACGCACCTCAAATTTCCTGTTTCGTTATAGCTTCCATGTTTTCTTCATTCTTAGTCACATTAAAGAGTTCTTGATTTCTCTTCAATAAATTGAGAATATTGTTTTCTTGTTTCATTTATGGTTTTATGCATGCTAAGTATGATTTATGGTACGCCCTGCTTAATCATGGCTAGCCATAGCTCCACCTATGAAACCTCTCTTTGATTGATTAGATTGTCATTTGTTGAACCAAGGAGGTCTTGTACTGATCTTGCCCTTTGCATAAAACTATGAAATCTTGTTTTCAAAGTGCCCAGTAGTTTAAAGTACTATGTTTAGGCATTTTGAAATAGTGATTTGAGTTTTTTTTTGTCTTAAATGTATTTCCCCAAAGTTTGATAGCCATTTCCTAAATTTAGAGAGTTATACATCTCTATGCATGGCTTGAATGTTTATTTCTACGCATTGATTAGCTTATAGTTACATTTCTCTTGATTAATGGTTTTCCCTACCATGTTTATGTCAGATATTAAACTATTTGTGCTTTAAATCCTTTTTTATTCACAAAATTGATTTCCATCTCACTCCATTTTTCCCAAAGATCCATTTTACCTCAAATCAAATCATCCCTTCAACAACCTTGTATCACCACCTGAAAGCTTTCTTGACCTTTTCGACCGCATGACCCAGTTGATCTGGCATCTTTTTACCTATCTTATGTCTTTGATCAGTTCATCCCTCACTACCTAAAAACCAGAACCAAACACCTACTTCATAACTAGCCTAAAATCAGAAACACAAGAAGCAAAACACACAGATATCCCTTACACAAATAGAGAGAGCCCTCTCTGAGTCCAGGAAGGCTAGGTCCTTGGGCTCCAAAGATCGGTTTGATGTTACACTATCATTTGGCTTGCCAATCAGCCAAATCATGGGACCCTAACATAATGGTGATCACGGTGGGACTAACTGAGTACATAACAATCTAGAAAACTCTTGTAGATTCATTAGTCTTTCAAAATTTAGATAGGCAAGCAGTCCATAGAATCATTTCAAGTAAAATATTTTTGTTTCACCACCCTAGCAAAGTGATATATAAGTTTTAGAATACTCTAATAAAATATAGGCTACACATAAAAACTCAGAAAACCCCAAAAACATCCCCACATTGGCCTTTCCTAGTTATTGGTGGTGGAACATAGCTACATCTCTATAAAAGCAACCAAGTTCCACCTGGAAACTTTACTAGCCTCCAGTAGGCCAAAAACTCCATAAAAAACCAAAAATTTCATAAACCATACCTTTCTATTGACTCATCCTTTCCAAAACTTAAAATTTATGGTGCAAACTCTGTGATCAGTGAAAAACTAAGTATAACTTAGCGATTCAGAAACCTTCACCTTAAAATAGGAGATAAACATAAATAAACTTGCAAATAGAGCCATTAGCTTGTCCAAATAGCCTAGCAAGCTGTTGAAACCATGTGATAACTCTTCCTTGCAAGTCTTCACCTCAAAGTTTGCTAGAAAAAAATTCCTCGGAAGCATCTTTGATAGTATTGGTGGTGGACCATAGATCTTAAAGAAATCCACCTGGCGACTCCACAACTCTCAATAGACATAATACTCCACTGGAGGAAAAACCTAAAACATGACCAGTCATCCTAGAAAGAAAAAACACTCAGGCCTTATTTGGATTCAAGAAATTATTATCTTTATCTATAACTATGTTCTATCCTACTTTGAGCCTGATCAAGAATACACCGATGAGATCTACATTGATCATTGGAAAGATCTCAAACCTCTAAAAGCTAAGCCTCAAATTTCAGACCATAAGCAGGATTATACACTTATGCTTACCCCAGATTCACCTATGGAAAACCTAGCAAAACATGAGCCTCATCCTACCTTTCCCACTCTGGTTGAAACCTCAAACAATCATAAATCTCTTTTTACACTACCTATATCCATAAAGGTCCCTGAAAGATACAAGCCTCTGGTTTTACCTACCATCTTTCGAGCCCTCCCTGCAAATCTTCAAAATAAATTACCCAGATTTGATGGAGAAAGCTCCAAAGTCATCGTTGAAGAGCATGTCCAAAATCTTGAGGATTTACTTGAACTTTGTGAAATAGAAGAAGATTATGTGCATATTAGAATGTTTGCCTTATCATTAAAAGGAAAAATTAAGAGTTGGTTTAAAGACCTTCCAGCTGCAAGCATTACCAATTTTCATCATTTCACTCAAATATTCCTAGATAGGTGGGTGGTCATGGATAATAAATTTCTCATCATAAAGGAATACAATCAGTTAAAAAGAAAACCAGGGGAGACAATAAAAAAATTTTCAGTCAGGTTCAATAAAGTATACCATGCAATGCCTACTAACATAAATCCACCCCTCGGATGTGCGCTCTTGCACTACCCAGATTCTTTTGACCCAGAGATGGTTTTCTAGATAAGAAATAAAGATCCTTTGACCCTAGAATAATTTCAAAGGATAGCAGTTGATGTAGAATTCAACATACTAAATAGGGAGGCACAACTAAGAATAATAGAGAAAGACAAAGAAAATCAAGAGAGAATAATATCTTCAGAGGGAAAGTTGGAAAAATTGGTATATGATTTCACCAAACTAGAGCATCTACTTGACAAGAAAAGAGAAAGACACAAAGTTAAGGTTAACAATGCTCATTCAAACCAACCTACACTTCTTCCTCAGGATGAACACACTCAACTATCACAAGACAAGAGTTATGAACAAAATGCGCCTAATGAGAAAGTTGCAAATAAAAACATAGAGGAATGCTCTAAAGAGACTATCAGCCATTTTGAAATCATAGGTTTTGAAATAGAAGAAGAATCAAAACCTTTAGGTTCTCTACCCTTATGCTTTAAATCATTCCAGACTCTGAAAGAAAATTTGCATCCTAAAGATCTCTTAACAGTTATTCAGGAAAACCCTACTCAAGTTAACTCTCACCTAAATCAAAGAAATATGATTGAAGAGGAATTCAAATCTAAGATAGAAGATAAATCAAAACCTGTAGGATATTTACCTTTATGTTGGGATTCATTTGAGCTCATAAAAGAAAATTGGCCTTCTAAGAATCCATCAGAGGAAAATCATGAATCCCATGTTTACTATCCCAAACATCAAGAAGAGTTGAGTGAGGATGAATTCAAATCCGAAATAGAAAATAAAAAAAAACCTGTAGGATCTCTACCTTTATGTTGGGAGTCATTTGAGTTCATAAAAGAAAATTGGCCTCTTGAAAATCTATCAGGAAAAACTCATGAATTACATGCTAACTATCCTCAACATCACAAAGAATTGGTTGAAGATGAAAAAAAGCAAGAAATGAAAGAGAACCCACAAGATCTCTCTAAAGGCATAAGTGATGATTCATAATCTCTCATAGGTGAAGCTCAAAAAGACATTCATCCTTCAAATCATATTTCCCAAGAGAAGCAGGATTATTGTAGTTATAGCCGAAGAGAAATGAAAATGCCTCCCTTCTTAACTGAAGAGGAAATATATCAACTTATAAACATGCAAACAACCTCTGAAACTTCATATAACCACAACTTTTCTGACTTTTCTCCTATTAATCTTGCATACCATAAGTCAAAAAATAGATTTGCAAATCAATTTGAAGAAAACCAATCTGATAGTCAAATATGCATGGTTGGTGACATTAATTATAATGATGATTTTCCAAGGTTTGTTCAATATGTTGATAATGATGATGATTTCCAAACAGAAGCTAACTTTGCAGAATACTCAGTTTTTGATTTTTGGGAGGAAGCTCAGTTTCATAAACTTGAAGAAAGTAACCAAACAAAACATAGCAGCTATGACAGTCATGAAGAAAGCTCAGAAAATTTGGAAGCAAATGAAGGCTTGAAAATTGATGATCACAATAAAGTTGATTCTCTTCTTTCTCAAGAAAATTTGATGCCAAAGAGTATCCGTACCCATCAAAGTGATGACCTTCACATAGCTTTAAACCCGCTCTATCAAAGCACATCAGCTTGGCAGGAGGACTACACTGTAATATATGATAAGTCTGACAATTCAAGTAATCATGAGGGAAAGGAAGAGTTTATTTCTCAAGAAAGTCTCAAATATAGCCAAGTGGAAGAGAGAGTAGTCCTTAATAAAGCCTATATATCAAATCCTCTAGATCAGGTATTATTCCAAGATCCATTTGTTTTTTTCCTTGAGAAATCTGAAGGAGTCTTGGGTTCTATCATGAACAGTTTGCTACAAAGTATGAGAAAAAACTTAAGCACTATTGTCCAAAAACAAGCCAACTAGAAATGGCCTTTTCATTACTTCAACATCATGAAAGAAATAAACCAGAGTCACCCATGTAATCATCTACTTGACTGGTTACACTGGAAAAGAGAGTTCACAAAATAAATGTCTATTCTGTATAGATTAGATTAGAATAGATAGACAGCAGTGGAAAATAATCTCATCCTTTTGAGCATCTTTTCAGTTCTAGATTGTTTGATGAAAAAGTGGAAAAGCAAAAAATACAAAAAAATATAAAAATTAGGAAAAGAGGGCAGTTTCTAAAGCAACGGTACAAGCCCCATACCCAAAAAATAGTCATGCTGAAGGCTAGCAAGTCTAAATGCCACTACTAGTGCTCAAAATATGTCTTGTTTAGTTATCTAGCCTAATCATAACTGGACATGTTTTAAATTGATTGCTGATAAGTTAGTGAAAGAAATGATAGTCAAAATTGGGTAAACTTGACTTGTCAATAGAAGTAGATTAGGAAAAGATACTGGTTCCACATGCTCAAAACAAAACTAAAGAGGAAAAGAGGGATGAAAAACAAACTATGTATCGTAGACCTGATATTTCTAAATATCATTTCATGAAAAATAATATTTGTGTGCAGCTTGTCTTTTATGCCACAAATACATGACAAATTAGACTGTCTAATCCTGATTTGGTCATTTTTCGATTTCATGTTCTAGTATAGTGAATAAAATCCTGTCAAACAACTTAATCTTGACAGTCGATCTAGCATAGGTAGAGAATCAAAGGATTTCATCAATTTAATCTGAACTCCTGGAAGATATGAGTGTAGCATTAGATAGTTTCTATTCTAAAAAATATCATGTCAAAAGGTTGCTAGTCAAAATGCACCTAAAGAAGAAAAATGTTGGGAAATATAGCTGGGTAGGTAGAGATGTTTTTGAGGCTAATCATGCTATCAATTTTCAGAAATGGCATCAAGAAAGAATGAAATTTGCACCAATGGACAAGGCACTGGTCTTCATAAGCCAAAGACCTGCAATTCTGGACACCTCCTAAAAAGGAGCTGCCCTCCACAAATGGAGCCACTGTTAGTCATCAGTATTTTTCACCTGTTGTTGATGACTAGATTCTTAGCTGAGTTTTCTAGAAGCTAATATCCATATGTCAATTTTTCATATAGAAAACCCCCAAACAAATTTTTTCTTTCCTAGCCCTTCCTGTCAGCCTATGATCGAGTAATCTTCAGTTTTCAAATTCATGTCTTGTTTCAGAAAAATATCCCTGTCTATAGTTGTCTTGGTCTTGCTTGTCTACTATCATTTTTCCCCTTCGTTCTCATGAAACTGAATGTCCAAAGTGTCTCCCTTCCTATCCTTGATCTTCTTGTCAAACACAATTAGAGTCAATGAAAGTTGCCCCTAAGTTAGGTAGTGGCGCTTTAGAGAATCCCTTCTTCGAAAAAAATAGCCATGAGCCAGAATTATTTGTTCAATACCAACCAGCCTGAATTAGTGCTTAATCTGCAAAAAAAAAACCTTGATATACCCCTAGATCGCGCCACTAAGAGGTCTTGTTGTCTCAGTCCAGAAGAAATTCTAAAAATATCTAATATAGAAAGAGATCGGCATGTGCACCGTTTAAAATCTTCATAAGACACCAAAGGAGCTTTCAATGTTCAAAGTCATATTTTTTGCATCTCTGCAGGGTGTGAATTGGATGACAAACAGTAGCCAGACAAGAGCAAGGATACAAGTCCAAATAAGTCTCTCATGTTGAAGAAATTTTCCATCAACAGGTGGAGAGCTGAAATGAAAAGAAAGCAGAAGTACATTGTTTCAAAATCCAAATTGATATAAGGTTGATTAGCAGTGTTTCAGTGTGTCTTTTAGAGGTAATTCTGCATAAGTTTTCCCGATGATATCATCATAGTACATAAGAAGATAGCTTCTTCTTATGCTGCCTCAAGCTTGGGATAAGAACACTAGTCAAAGAGAAAATCCAATGTACCTCTGCAAACACAATAAAAGAAAGGTTAGTAAATGATGACTAGCAAGAAAATAATCTACAAATACATGTCATGTGGTTTCTATTTTAAAAGGTTCACAAAGATATTTGACAAAGGATACATATCTCAAAATATGCCTCATATAACAGATTGTCAAAATTTCGCTTTATTACCTATTCTGATGTACCGAGTAGAGACATGTGTGGCAAAGAAAGATGACATAGTTTGGGAAATATATGTATTTTCATGACTGTGAAACCTCCTCCAATATAGAGAAGATGGTTGGGTGACATGCTAAAAACCTCCTCCAATATAAGAACAGATGGTTTAGGAACAGAGATGTAACCTCATTTAAAGAAGCAGAGGGTCGAGGTGTTTTAAGTGATCTCAGAGCTGTTGTAGGCCACCTCCTTCTAAGGGATAAGACAAAAAATGCATTAGTAGGTTCAGATTATGTTTAAGAAAGTTTTCAATTGGAAAGTCAAAGTTGAAAATCAATAGGAACAATTGAAATTTTATAAGTTGAATTCTGGTATTGCATCATAAGCACAACAATGATATTATAGTATTGAAGAAACCTCTTATTCCTGTCTATAAATACCTTGATCGATAGATAATAAGAGAAAGGCCTCATGATAGGTCTAAAGGGTCATTGAAAAGAGCTGCAACAGTGTGATTATTTCCCTTATTGACTAAATCAAGAAAAAAAGGCACAACTACTCCTTGAAATGATCTATTGAAATTGTGGAAGTTTTAGTTATGCCATGCATGAAAGACATGGTTCAAGGTGGTTTTCCCCCTTAATGAACAAGCAAGAGTAGTGGGTTTTTGATGGTTGGATTTCATCTTGGCAGTGTTATGAGCTCAATTTTTTCACCCATTATAAATGCACAGACAGGAGTCTTTGGTCCTTTCATTATCTTCGGAATTTGTGGTCTCCTTTGGCTTTTAGTATGGCTAACAGCAATATCTAGAATTCATCAAAATCATCCTCAAAAACCTGGGTCAAAGCTTCTTTATATTCTAGATGGAGATGAGAATTCCATAAAGTTGGCACACATAAGCCCTTTGCAAAGTTTTGATAAATATTGACTGGAGATAATTTTACAGCTCTTGCTATCAAGTCTATTTCACTGACAAAGACAAACTAAAGATGAAGCTGATCTAGATGATTGTTCTAGAGCAAGAGTTAATAAAAAATTTGCAAGAATTTATCTGGAACAAGCATTTTCAGAACCAGATCCAAATGATAGAGAAATGCGTGATGGTGTTGACAAGCTGCAATAAGGATAAAAATGATAATCTCCTCGGTGAAAAATCAAAGGATATGCCTATGAAAGGACCCTCATCACTTCAAAAGCAAGGGTTTTTTTTTCATTATACTTCAAAGCCTGTAATGGAAAATGTTATTAAACCCTTTTCATCATAAACATAAGGCCTCAGGAAATTATCATGGCATGACTTCATTCAGGACTGAGTAGAGAATAAGGACAGATTGTTAAAAAGCCTCCTTACCTCATGAAGCGATCAATTTATCCTATGATTGAGTGAAAGGCTGCAAGGTTGTCTTGATAATGAACTCCTCTATAAACAAGAATCCAAGTCTGAATGTTTCAACACTCCTTTCATCCCATACAAGACAAATTTTTTAGAAGACACATGACAGTTATCAAACATATGCCTCTTTCATAAATAAGTAGACGGCCCACCATTGCTTAAGGATGAAGAGCATTTATTTAAGTATGACAAGGATTTCAAAAAAGACTGCTATCAAAAATGGTAAAATGAGTGAAGTTTCACTATTTTTTTAAACCTCATTTATAGAAAAGCAAAGGGATAGCTCTCCAAGGTTTTCACCATGAAAATCACCTCATACAAATGGTTTACAGGATGCTCAAACCAAGTTTCATCTTCATTTCAAAGTATCCTCATTAGCAGATAAAAAGAAAAGCCCCATGATAAGTTTGAAAGGTCTTTTGAGAGGGCTACAAATAGTGTCTTTTTAATTCTCCCTTGAAAACAAAAAAAATAAAAGCATAGTCTCTTTAAGACCTTTTTCGCTTCTTCAAAAAAGGGGAAAAAATCTTGGTGGACACATAGTAAGATGGCATTAGGGTTCCAAAGGGTTACATTAGTGGTTTAAAAAAGCGATGATCTCCTTGATTCAGAAACAGAGGTTTTGATCATAGTTTTAAAAAGAAAAAATTTTCCTACAGCACAAACTATGAATTACCATATGATTTTGAAAAAACATTCCATTCAATATGACAAAGGTTGCAAAAGACAGAGCTTAAGGAGCACCCGGGAAGTTTGTTTCAAAATGTGTTTCTGACCAAACAGAGATGAAAATGACAAAAGTGAGAGAGTTTTTTGTCCCTCATAGGTTCAATAAGAGAAACCTCCTTCCGTTTCTACACAGATATCATGGTTTGTGATAAATGTGAAGAATACAGATGTCCCAGGAGAATTTCTGCACGAGGATTCACCATTTTGACCAGTTCTGGGACAGTCAAATTTTGAACAAACAAATGGATACGAAATGAAAAACCTCAAGAATATTTAGAAATTTTACTTCCATATCTTTCCAACGAGCCATCTTGTGCCAAATTATGACACCGGGAAGGCATCCAAAAGTAGCCTGCAAATAACACTATGCATTTCTGCACCAGGATTCACCTGTTTTTACCAATGTCGGTAAAATCAATTTTTGAACAACCAAATAGACACAAAAGGAAACAAATAAATCATATTTGGAAAGTATACTTCCATAGATTTCCAACGAGCCATCTCGCGCCCAATTCTGGTACCGGGAAGGCCTCCAAAACGGGCTGCAAAAGTGCGCGACGCGTTTGAAAAAGTGCGCAGCGCGCCTGTAGGTATTAGCAGTGTATTATTCTGAAGTGCGTGGCGCGCCTAGGTTTTTGCGTGGCACGCCTGTGCAACACTCAGGCCACCAGAAAAACACGTCACCAAATTTGTTTCCAAGGGTGCCAAATCAGTTTTCACTCAAGGAAATCATCTCCAACACATCAAGAAAACATTTCCAAAGGTTTTTCTTATCTCCTTGCCTAGTTTTAGTTTGAGGGAGGGTTTGGTTACAAATTTCAAGGGAAAACACTAATTGAGGATAAGAGGACATTCATGATTTCACTAGAGGCCTTCTTTTTTAAATAAAGGCTTGTTTATCAAAAAAGGGTGAGAAATGTTATGCTAAGAACTAATCATCATCAAAGACATTGTTTGCCAAACTCCTAAAAAGCAAAACAGAGATTGAAGGAAGTCTCTTTACTATGATTAAAAAGGTTATAAAAAGTGAAAGAGAGGTTGGTTAATGTTCCAATTTGAGAGATTTTTTGTGCTACGAGATAGCTAAGAAATACAGACAAGAAAAACAGAGTTTGTGGAGGTCTCATAATCAACCTGAACGAGTATGTTAAAACAGTGTTTTTCAAGAACACCCTTTGTTTGCTAAATCAAAGAGGAAATAGTGACTAGGGGATAAGGATGATTTTCAGCTGAAAAGAGTCTTTTAAACATTGGTTTCAAAGCAGCGCCATGATCATTTAAAACAGAGAGAAATAGTGGTAAGAGGGATAAAGCTTGGTCAATTTAAGGAGGTCTTTTATGTTGTGAGATAATGCAGAATTTGTGCAGTCTCCAAAATCAGAGAGGAAGAGTTTGTAAAGGTCCTTCCAAACAATTTGAAAATATATCATAATAGTGGTTTCAAAGCACCCCTTGTTTACTAAATAAACAGTGAGAAACAATTATTAGACGATGAGACTTTGTCAAAGTTGAAGGAGGTATTTTGTGTTATGAAAAAGTAAAGGTTTGCAGTCTCCAAAACCAGAGAGATAGTGATGAAATGGATGAGGAATTTTTCAAAATAAAAGAGAGGCACAGTGAAAGAAAGGATGATTAATGTGCAAATTTGAAAATCCTTCTGTGCTATGAGACAGCTAAGGTTACACACAGTTGATAGAGGCGAAAACATAGTTTTGTAAAAGACTTTCAAATCAATTTAAAGAGTCATCTTGGCAGTGGTTTCCAAGAACACCTTGTTTACTAAACCAAAGAAGAAACAGTGATAGAAGGGTAATGTCCTTGTTGAAATTTTGAAAGTTTTTTTAGAGACAGTGAAAGGAAGAAACATATCTTGTTTTGTTTTAACATACCATGTTCATCATAATCAAAGAAAATAATGACTTCAAATGAGTCCTTTTTTATAAACACAGAGAGACAGTGAACAGGGGATGAAGATTTTGTCAAATTGAAAGGGATCTTCTTGCTGTGGATAACAAGGATAAAAATAGTGATTGAGGGAAACATTTTGTGGTGCCAAAAACACAAGGATACTTCCTTTCAAAAACCACAAACATGTCTTGTTAAAGGCCTCTTGGCTCAAACACAATACTGAAGAGATGACTTTAGTGATGATGAGGAACAAGGCAGAGATGCTAAAAATAGCAGTGATAATGAAGAGCAAAGTGATGGGCAATGAGGAAATGATGAAAAGGAACATTATGGCAGCCAATACAGAAATAAGCATGAGGGTGATGAAGCACAAAACAGTGGAGGGAAAGAGAATGACAGTCATGAAGAAAGCAGTGACAGAGACAAATAAGGCGGCCCTCAAGCAATCAATGATGATGGAAATAAAATACAAAACATGGATCATGAAGGGCACTCTCCAAAGCATGTGCTAGCTTCCTCTCCTAGGCCAAGGGCCATGACTTCTTCACAAAAGCTAAAATGCCAAACAACAAGGAAGAAAACCAAGAAAAGCTCAAAACTGCCCAAAGAGGGTGCCTGGCACAAAAAATGAAGAAAGACACCTCAAGGCTCCAAATTTTGGCCTTAGCCTCTTATCATGTTTCTAAAAACCCCTGAGGGTCATGCTCACCAAAATTGGGAGAAATTTAACAAGTTTTGGTTTTTTGTCATTTTTGGGCTTTTGACTAAAAATAATGGGCGCCGCCATTTTGGTTTGGAGAATCCTCAAAGCATGAAAATGGTATCATTGGATGCCATATTTTCAGGGGCATCTACTCAGCAATTTTCGGATCAATTGAAGATGATTTGGTCCCCCAAAGTGGCAAAAAAAAATCACTTTTTCAACACTCTGCCCCGTTTATCAACAAGGTCTGTTTTTTTGGTTTTTACACACAGGTCAGTTTTCAATGGACCTCCATTGGTCAGTTTGGAGAAAAATAATAATTTTCTGAAAATAGACATTCATAGCTCTCCAACAACCCATCACGGGCCTCATTTCGACATCGAGAAGGCCTCCAAATGTTGCTGGCAAGTCATGCGACTTTCTGCTGATGTATTTCTTAAGTATTTTTGTAAAAAATGTACCTTTCAAAAGTGACTTTTCCTCATGTGCATTGAGCTATTTTTGTGCATGGTTAGTTAGGAAAGGTCAATATATTTTCCTTTTTTAGCATTTTTGAGATATTTTATTAGATATTTTTTTCCTTGGGCTTTGTAAAGCCTCAAGGAAAAAATCAAATATTTTGGATAGGCCAATGAGATTGCAAGTTGAACTAAGAGGTTTTCCTCACTTTGGCCTATATATTCCAAAGGCTTTCATTGTAAAAAAAGGCTGAACTTGATGAATAGAAGCAATATATGGTCATATAAGCTTTGGAAGAAATACTTGTCTCATGCTTTTGGATAGTTTCTTGGATGTTCTTGGATGATGAAATAGGATTGTTGTTGGATTCCATGACTTGGTAGAATGGTATAGTGTCTCTCTCTCTATTTTGTTTCCTAGTTTTCATTCATAAATCCATGTTCTTACTTGCTATAAGACAGTAGAGAATATATTTTAGACATGCCCTTGGAGGCACCTCAAATTTCCTGTTTCGTTATAGCTTCCATGTTTTCTTCATTCTTAGTCACATTTATGGTTTTATGCATGCTAAGTATGATTTACAGTATGCCCTACTTACTCATGGCAAGCCATAGCTCCACCTATGAAACCTCTCTTTGATTGATTAGATTGTCATTTGTTGAACCAAGGAGGTCTTGTACTCATCTTGCCCTTTTCCTAAAACTATGCAATGTTGTTTTCAAAGTGCCCAATACCTTTAAGTACTATTTTTAGGCATTCTGACATAGTGATTTGAGTTATTTGTCTGTCGTAAATGTATTTCCCCAAAGTATGATAGCCATTTCCTAAAGTTAGAGAGCTATATATCTCTATGCATGGCTTGAATGTTTATTTCTATGCATTGATTAGCTTATAGTTACATTTCACATGATTAATGGTTTGCCCTACCATGTTTATGTCAGCTATTAAACTATTTTTGCTTGATATCCTTTGTTATTCACAAACTTGATGTTCATCTCGCTCCATTTTTCCCAAAGATCCATTTAACCTTGAATCAAATCGGCCCTTCAACAACCTTGTATCACCATATGAAAGCTTTATTGACCTTTTCGATCCCATAGCCCAGTTGATCTGACATCTTTTTACCTATCTTATGTTTTTGATCAGCTCATCCCTCACAACCTAAAAACCAAAACCAAACACCTACTTCATAACTAGCCTAAAATCAGAAACACAAGAAGCAAAACACACAGATATCCCTTAGAAAAATAGAGAGAGCCCTCTCTGAGTCCAGGAAGGCTAGGTCCTTGGGCTCCAAAGACTGGTTTGATGTTGCACTGTCATTTGGCTTGCCAATCAGCCAAATCATGGGACACTAACATAATGGTGATCACGGTGGGACTAACTGAGTACATAATAGTCTAGCAAACTCTTGTAGATTCATTAGTCTCAAAATTTAGACAGGCAAGAAATCCATAGATTCATTTCAAGTAAACTCTTTTTGTTTCACCACCCTATCAAATTGATGAATCAGTTTTAAAATACTCTAATAAACCATAGGCTTCATATAAAAACTCAATGAACCCCAAAAACATCCCCGTACTGGCTTTTCCTAGTTATTGGTGGTGGACCATAGCTACATCTCTATAAAAACAACCAAGTTCCACCTGGCGACTCCACTAGCCTCTAGTAGGCCCAAAACTCCATAAAAAACCAAAAATTTCATAAACCATACCTTTCTGTTGACTCATCCTTTCCAAAAATTAAAATTCATGGTGAAAACTTTGTGATCAGTGACAAACTAAGTATAACTTAGCGATTCAAAAACCTTCACCTAAACATAGGAGATAAACAAAAATGAACTTGCAAATAGAACCATTAGCTTGTCCAAAGAGCCTAGCAAGCTGTTGAAACCATGTGATAACTCTTCCTTGCAAGTCTTCACCTCAACGTTTGCTAGAAAATTTTTCCCCGAAGGCATCTTTGATAGTATTGGTGGTGGACCATAGATCTCAAATAAATCCACCTGGCAACTCCACAACTCTCAATAGACCTAAAGACTCCACTGGAGGAAGAACATAAAACATGACTAGTCATCCTAGAAAGAAAAAGCACTAAGGCCTTAGGTGGATTCAAGAAATTATTGTCTTTATCTATAACTATGTTCTATCCTACTTTGAGCTTGATCAAGAATACATGAATGAGATCTACATTGATCATTGGAAACATCTCAAACCTTGAAAAGCTAAGCCTCAAATTTCAGACCATGAGCAGGCTTATACACCTGTGCTTACCCCAGATTCACCTATGGAAAACCTAGAAAAACATGAGCCTCATGCTACCTTTCCCACTCTAGTTGAAACCTCAAACAGTCATCAATATCTTTTTACACTACCCATATCCACAAAGGTCCCAGAAAGATACAAGCCTCTGGTTTTACCTCCCATCTTCCAAGTCCTCCCTACAAATATTCAAAATAAGTTACCCATATTTGATGGAGAAAGCTCCAAAGTCATCGCTGAATAGAATGTCCAAAATCTTGAAGATTTACTTAACCTTTATGAAATAGAAGAAGATTATGTGTGTATTAGAATGTTTTCCTTATCATTACAAGGAAAAATTAAGAGTTTTTTTAAAGACCTTCAAGCTGCAAGCATTACCAATTTTCATCAGTTCACTCAAATCTTCCTAGATATGTGGGTGGTCATGGGTAATAAAGTTCTCATCATAAAGGAATACAATCAGTTAAAAATACAACCATGGGAGACAATACAAAACTTTTCAGCCAGGTTCAATAAAGTATACCATGCAATGCCTTCTAACATAAAGCCACCACTCGGATGTGCGCTCTTGCACTACCTAGATTCTTTTGACCCAGAGATGGTTTTCTGGATAAGAAATAAAGATCCTTTGACCCTAGAAGAAATGCAAAGGATAGTAGTTGATGTAGAATTCAACATACTAAATAGGGAGGCACAACTAAGAATAATAGAGAAAGACAAAGAAAATCAAGAAAGAATAATATCTTCAGAGGAAAAGGTGGAAAAATTGGTATATGATTTCACCAAACTAGAGCATATACTTGACAAGAAAAGAGAAAGACACAAATTTAAGGTTAAGACTTCTTATTCAAACAAACCTACACTTATTCCTTAGGATGAACACACTCAACTATCACAAGACAAGAGTTATGAACAAAATGCGCCTAATGAGAAAGTTGCAAATAAAAACATAGAGGAATGCTCTAAAGAGACTATCAGCCATTTTGAAATCACAGGTTCTGAAATGGAAGAAGAATGAAAACCTTTAGTTTCTCTACCCTTATGCCTTAAATCATTCCAGACTATGAAAGAAAATTTGCATCCTAAAGATCTCTTAGCAGTTATTCAGGGAAACCCTGCTCAAGTTAACTCTCACCTAAATCAAGGAAAGTTGATTGAAGAGGAATTCAAATCTGAGATAGAAGATAAATAAAAACTTGTAGGATATTTACCTTTATGCTGGGAGTCATTTGAGTTCATAAAAGCAAATGGGCCTCCTAAGAATCCATCAGAGGAAACTCAAGAATCCCATGTTTACTATCCCAAACATCAAGAAGAGTTGAGTGAGGATGAATTCAAATCTGAAATAGAAGATAAAACAAAACCTTTAGGATCTCTACCTTTATGCTGGGAGTCATTTGAGTTAATAAAAGAAAATTGGCTTCCTGAAAATCTATCAGAAAAAACTCATGAATTACATGCTGACTATCCTCAACATCACAAAGAATTGGTTGAAGATGAAAACAAGGAAGAAATGAAAGAGAACCCACAGAATCTCTCTAAAGGCATAAGTGATGATTCACCATCTCTCATAGGTGAAGCCCAAAAATACATTCATCCTTCAAATTATATTTCCCAAGAGAATCAGGATTATTGTAGTTATAGCTGAAGAGAAATGAAAATGCCTCCCTTTTTAACTGAAGAGGAAATAGATAAACTTATAAACATGGAGACAACCTCTGAAACTTCATATAACCATAGCTTTTCTGATCTTTCTCCTGTTAATCTTGCATACCATAAGTCAAAAAATAGATTTGCAAATCAATTTGAAGAAAAGAAATCTGATATTCAAATATGCATGGTTGGTGACATTAATTATAATGATGATTTTCCAAGGTTTGTTCAATATGTTGATAATGATGATGATTTCCAGACAAAAGCTAACTTTGCATAATACTCAGTTTTTTATTTTTGGGAGGAAGCTCAGTTTCATAAACTTGAGGAAAGTAACCAAACAAAACATAGCAGCTATGACAGTGATGAGGAAAGCTCAGAAAATTTGGAAGAAAATGAAGGATTGAAAATTGATGATCACAAGAAAGTTGCTGCTCTTCTTTCTCAAGGAAATTTGTTGCCAAAGAGTATCCCTACCCATAAAAGTGATGACCTTCACAAAGTTTTCAGCCCACTCTATCAAAGAACATTAGCTTGGCAAGAGGACTACACTGTAATATATGACAATTTTGACAGTTCAAGTAATCATGAGGGAAAGAAAGAGTTTCTTTCCCAAGAAAGTCCCAAATATAGCCAAGTGGAAGAGAGAGTAGTCTTGAATAAAGCCTATATATCAAATCCTCTAGATGAGGTATTATTCCAAGATCCATTTGTTGTTTTCCTTGAGAAATATGAAGGAGTAGTGGGTTCTATCATGAACAGTTTTCCATAAATTATGAGAAAAAACTTAAGCACTATTGTCCGAAAACAAGTCAACTAGAAATGGCCTTTTCATTACTTCAGCATCATGAAAGAACTAAACTAGAGTCACCCATGTAATCATCTACTTGACTGGTTACATTCGAAAAGAGAGTTCACCAAATAAATGTCTATTGTGTATAGATTAGATTAGGATAGATAGATAGCAGTGGATAATAAGCCCGGCCTTGTGAGCATCTTTTCAGTTCTAGTTTGTTTGATGAAAAAGTGAAAAAGTAGAAAATACAAAAAACAATAAAAAGTAGGAAAAGAGGGCAGTTTCTAAAGAAATGGTACAAGCCCCATACCCAAAAAATAGTCATGTTGAAAGAAAGCAAGTCTAAATGCCACTACTAGTGCTCAAAAGATGTCTTGTTTAGTTATCTAGCGTAATCATAACTGAACATGTTTTAAATTGATTGCTGATAAGTTAGTGAAAGAAATGATAGTCAAAATTGGGTAAACTTGACTTGTCAATAGAAGTAGATTAGGAAAAGATATTGGTTCCACATGCTCAAAACAGAACCAAAGAGGAAAACAGGGATGAAAAACAAACTATGTATCCTAGCCCTGATTTTTCTAAATCTCGTTTCATGCAAAATAATATTTGTGTGCAACTTGTCTTTTACGCCACAAATACATGACAAATCAGACTGTCTAATCCTAATTTTGTCATTTTTCAATCTCATGTTCTAGTATAGTGAATAAAATCCTGTCAAACAGCTTAATCTTGACAGTCGATCTAGCATAGGTAGAGAATCAAAGGAGTTCATCAGTTTAATCTGAACTCCCGAAAGATATAATTTTAGCGTTAGATAGTTTCTATTCTAAAAAATATCATGTCAAAAGGTTGCTAGTCAAAATGCACCTAAAGAAGAAAAATGTTAGGAAATGTAGCTGGGTAGGTAGAGATGTTTTTTAGGCTAATCACGCTGTCAATTTTCAGAAATGGCATCAAGAAAGAATGAAATTTGTGCCAATGGACAAGGCACTAGTCTTCATAAGCCAAAGATCTACAATTCTGGACACCTCCTGAAAAGGAGCTGCCCTACCCAAATGGAGCCACTGTTAGTCATCAATATCTTTCACCTATTGTTGATGACTAGATTCCTAGCTGATTTTTCTAGAAGTTGATCTCCATATGTCAATTTGTCATCCAGAAAACCCCCAAACAAATTTTTTCTTTCCTAGCCCTTCCTGTCAGCCTATGATCAGAGTAATCTTCAGTTTTCAAATTCATGTCTTGTTTCAGAAAAATATCCCTGTCTATAGTTGTCTTGGTCTTGCTTGTCTACTATCATTTTTCCCCTTGTTTCTCATGAAACTCACTGTCCAATATTTGAAAAAGTGTCTCCGTTTCTATCCTTGATCTTCTTGTCAAACACAATCAGAGTCATTGAAATTTTCCCATAATTTAGGTAGTGGCACTTTAGAGAATCCCTTCCTCGACAAAATAGCCATAACCAAGAATTATTTGTTCAATACCAACCAGCCTGAATTAGTGCTTAATCTGCAAAAAAAAAACCTTGATATACCCATAGGTCATGCCACTAAGAGGTCTTGTTGTCTCAGTCCAGCAGAAATTCTACAAAAATCTAATATAGAAAAATATGGGCATGTGCACAGTCTAAAAGAATATGCTTAAGATTGGGCAAAATCTCCATAAGTCACCAAAGAATATTTCAAAGGTTCAAAGTCATATTTTTTGCATCTCCGCAGGGTGTGAATTGGATGAAAAATAGTAGCGAAATAAGAGAAGGGAGACAAGTCCAAATAAGTCTCTCATGTTGAAGAAATTTTCCATCAGCAGGTGGAGAGTTGCAATGAAAATAAAGCAGGAGTAGATTGCTTCAAAAGCCAAAATGATATAAGGTTGATCTACATTATTTCAGTGTGTCTTTCAGAGGTAATGCTACATAATTTTTCTCGAGGATATCATCATAGTACATAAGAAGACAACTGCTTCTTATGCTCCCTCAAGCCTAGGATAAGAACACTAGTCAAAGAGCAAATCCAATGTACCTTTGCAAACACAGTAAAAAAAAGGTTAGTAAATGATGACTAGCAAGAAAATAATCTACAAATACATGTCATGTGGTTTCTAGTTTAAAAGGTTCACAAAGATATTTGACAAAGGATACATATCTCAAAATATGCATGATATAGCAGATTGTCAAAATTTCACTTTATGACCTATTCTGATATACCAAGCAGAGACATGTGTGGCAAAGAAAGATGACATAGTTTGGGAAATACATGTAATGTCATGACTATGAAACCTCCTCCAATAGAGAGCAGATGGTTAGGTGACATGCTGAAAACTTCCTCCAATATAACAGTAGATGGTTTAGGAACGGAGATGTAACCTCATTTAAAGAAGCAGAGGGTCAGGGTGTTTTAAGTGATCTTAGAGCTGTTGTAGGCCACCTTCTTCCAAGGGATAAGACAAAAAATGCATCAGTAGGTTCGGATTATGTTTAAGAAAGTTTTCAATTGGAAAGTCAAAGTTTAAAATCAGTAGGAACAATTGAAAGTTTATAAGTTGATTTCTGGTATTACATCATAAGCAGAGTAGTGATATTATAGTATTGAAGAAACCTCTTATTCCTCTCTATAAATACCTCCATCAGTAGATAATAAGAGAAAGGCCTCATGATAGGTCTAAAGGGTCATTGAAAAGAGCTGCAACAGTAGTTTTTATGATGATTTCCCTTATTTTCTAAATCAAGAAAAAAAGTAACAGCTACTCCTTGAAATGATCTATTCAAATTGCGGAAGGTGTAGTTATGCCATGCATGAAAGACATGGTTCAAGGTGGTTTTCCCCCGTAATGAACAAGCAAGAGTAGTAGGTTTTTGATGGCTGGATTTCATCTTGGTAGTGTTATGAGCTCAATTTTTTCACCCATTATAATGGCACAGACAGGATTCTTTGGTCCTTTCATTATCTTCGTAATCTGTGGTTTCCTTTGGCTCTTAGTATGGCTAACAAAAATATCTAGAATTCATCAAAATCATCCTCAAAAAACTGGGTCAGGGCTTCTGTACATTCTAGATGGAGATGAGAATTCCATAAAAGTTGGCACACATAAGCCCTTTGCAGAGTTTTGATAAATATTGACTGGAGAGAATTTTACAGCTCTTGCTGTCAAGTCTATTTCACTAACAAATACAAATTGAAGATGAAGTTGATCCAGATGATTGTTCTAGAGCAAGAGTTAATAAAAAATATGCAAGCATTTATCTGGAACAAGAACTTTCAGAACTAGATCTAGATGATAGATAAATGCGTGATGGTGTTGACAAGTTGCAATAATGATAAAAATGATAATCTTCTTGGTGAAAAATCAAAGGATATGCCTATGAAAGGACCCTCATCACTTCAAAAGCAAGGGTTTTTTTTTCATTATACTTCAAAGCCTGTAATGGAAAATGTTATTAAACCCTTTTCATCATAAACATTAGGCCTCATGAAATTATCATGGCATGACTTCATTCAGGACCGAGTATAAAATCAAGACAGATTGTTAAAAAGCCTCCTTACTTCATGAAGCGATCAGTTTACCCTATGATTGAGTGAAAGGCTACAAGGTTGTCCTGATAATGGACTCCTCTATAAACAACAATCCAAGACTGAAAGTTTCAGCACTCATTTCATCCCATACAAGACAGAGTTTTTAGAAGACACATGACAGTTATCAAACATAGGCCTCCTTCATAAATAAGTAGAGGGCCCACCGTTGTTTAAGGATGAAGAGCATTTATTTCAGTATGACAAGGATTTCAAAAAAGACTGCTGTCAAAAATGGTAAAATGAGTGAAGTTTGACTATTTTTTTAAACCTCATTTACAAAGAAGCAAAGGGATATCTCTCCAAGGTTTTCACCATGAAAATCACCTCATACAAATGGTTAACAGGATGCTCAAAACAAGTTTCATATTCATATCAAAGTATCCTCATCAACAGATAAAAATTAAAGCCCCATGATAAGTTTGAAAGGTCTTTTGGGAGGGCTGCAAATAGTGTCTTTGTATGTCTCCCTTGAAAACAAACTAAAGAAAAGCACAGTCTCTTTAAGACCTTTTTCACTTCTTCAAAAAAGGGGACAAAATCTTGGTGGACACATATCAAGATGGCATTAGGGTTCCAAAGGGTTACATTAGTGGTTTCAAAAAGTGATGATCTCCTTGATTCAGAAATAGAGGTTTTGATCATAGTTTTAAAAAGAAAAAATCTTCCTACAACACAAACTATGAATTACCATATGATTTTGAAAAAACATTACATTCAATATGACAAAGGTTGCAAAAGACAGAGCTTAAGGAGCACTCGGGAAATTTGTTTCAAAATGTTTTTCTGACCAAAAAGAGATGAAATTGACAAACGTGAGAGAGGTTTTTGTCCCTCATAGGTTCAAGAAGAAAACCCTCCTTCATTTTCTACACAGGTATCATGGTTTGTGAGAAATGTAAAAAATACAGATATCACGGGAGAATTTCTACACCAGGATTCACCATTTTGACCAGTGTTTTGAAAGTAAACTTTTAAACAACCAAATAGATATCAAATGAAACTTTTCAAGCGTCTTTAGAAATTAGACTTCCATAGCTTTCCAACGAGCCATCTTGGGCCAAATTCTGACACTGGGAAGGCATCCAAAAGTGGCCTGCAAACAAAACTATGCATTTCTACACTAGGATACACCATTTTTGACCAGTGTTGGGAAAATCAATTTTTGAACAAACAAATTGACACCAAATGAAAAAACTCAAAAATATTTGGAAATTATACTTCCATAGATTTCCAACAGGCCATCTCGCGCCCAATTCCGACACCAGGAAGGCCTCCAAAACAGGCTGCAAAAGTGCACGGCACGTTTGAAAAAGTGCGCGGCGTGCCTGTGCAACACTCAGGCCGCCAGAAAAACAGGTCACCAAATTATTTTCCAAGGGTTCAAAATCCGTTTTCACTCAAGGAAATCATCTCCAAAAAATCAAGAAAACATTTCCAAATTGTTTTCTTATCTCCTTGCTTAGTTTTAGTTTGAGGGAGGGTTTGGTTACAAATTTCAAGGGAAAACATTGATTGAGGATAAGAGGACATTAATGATTTCACTAGAAGCCTGCTTGTTTAAATAGAGGCTTTTTTATCAAAAAAGGGAGATAAATTGTATGCTAAAAACTAATCATCATCAAAGACATTGTTTGCCAAACTCCTAAAAAACAAAACAAAGATTGAAGGAAGTCTCTTTACTATGATTACAATGGATATAAACAGTGAAAGAGAGGTTGGTTAATGTGCCAATTTGAGAGATTTTTTTTTCTATGAGATAGATAAGAAATACAGACAAGAAAAACAGAGTTTGTGGAGGTCTCATAATTAGCTTGAAGGAGTATGTTAAAACAATTTTTTTCAAGAATACCCTTTGTTTGCTAAATCAAAGAGGAAACAGTGACTAGGGGATAAGGATGATTATCAGTTGAAGAGAGTCTTTTAAAAATTGGTTTCAAAGTAGCGCCATGATCATTTAAAATAGAGATAAATAGTGGTAAGAGGGATAAAGCTTGGTCAATTTAAGGAGGTATTTTATGCTGTGAGATAATGAAGAATTTGTACAGTGTCCAAAATCAGAGAGGCGGAGTTTGTAAAGGTCCTTCAAAATAGTTTGAAAATATATCTTAACAATGGTTTCAAAGCACCCCTTGTTTACTAAATCAAAAGTGAGAAACAATGATTAGAGGATGAGGCTTTGTCAAAGTTGAAGGAGGTCTTTTGTGTTATGAAAAAGTAAAGGTTTGCAGTCTCAAAAATCAGAGAGACAGTGATGAAATGGATGAGGACTTTGTCAAAATAAAAGAGAGACATAGTGAAAGAAAGGATGATTAATGCGCAAATTTGAAAGTCCTTCTATGCTATGAGACAACTAAGGTTACACAGTTGATACAAGTGAAAACATAGTTTTGTAAAATAATTTCAAATCAATTTAAAGAGTCATCTTGGCAGTGGTTTCAAATAACACCTTGTTTACTAAACCAAAGAAAAAAAAATGATAGAAGGGTAATGTCCTTGTTGAAAGATTGAAATGTTATTTAGGGACAATGAAAGGAAGAAACATATTTTGTTTTGTTTTAACATACCATGTTTGTCATAATCAAAGAAAACAATGACTTCAAATGAGTCCCTTTTTATAAACATAGAGAGACAGTGAATAGGGGATGAAGATTTTGTCAAATTGAAAGGGATCTTCTTGCTGTGGATAACAAGGATAAAAATAGTGATTGAGGGAAAGAGGTTTGTGGTGCCAAAAACACAAGGATAATTCCTTTCAAAAACCACAAACATGTCTTGTTAAAGGCCTCTTGGCTCAAACACAATACTAAAGAGATGACTTTAGTGATGATGAGGAACAAGGTGAAGAGTTTAAACATAGTAGTGATAATGAAGAGAAAAGTGATGGGCAATGAGGCAATGATGAAAAGGAACATTATGGCAGCCAATATAGCAATAATCATGAGGGTGACGAAGCACAAAACAGTGAAGGGAAAGAGCATGACAGTCATGAAGAAAGCAGTGATAGAGACAAGCAAGGTGGCCCTCAAGCAAGCAATGATGAGAACAAGAAAATACAAAACATGGATCATGAAGGGCACTCTCCAAAGCATGTGCTAGCTGCCTCTCCTAGGCAAGGGGCCATGACTTCTTCACCAAAGCTAAAATGCCAAACAACAAGGAAGAAAACCAATAAAAGCTCAAAACTGCCCAAAGAGGGTGACCGATAACAAAAATGAAGAAAGACACCTCAAGGCTCCAAATTTTTGCCTCAGCTTCTCAGCATGTTTCTAAAAACCTCTGAGGGTCATGCTCACCAAAATTGGGCGAAATTTAGCAAGTTTTGGTTTTTTGTCATTTTTGGGCTTTTGACGAAAATAATTGGCATCGCCATTTTGGTTTGGAGCATCCTCAAAGAATGAAAATGGTATCATTGGATGCCATATTTTTATGGGCATCTGCACAAAATTTTTTATATCAATTGAAGATGATTTGGTCCCCTAAAGTGGCGAAAAAAAGTCACTTTTTCAACACTCTACCTCGTTTATCAGCAAGGTCTATTTTTTGGGTTTTTACACACAGGTCAGTTTTTTATGGTCTTACAGTTGTCAGTTTGGATTAAACTAAGAATTTTCAGAAAATAGACATTTAGAGCTTTCCAATGAGCCATCACAGGCCCCATTTCGACATCGGAAAGGCCTCCAAAATTTGTCGGCAAGTCAGGCGACTTTCTTCTGATGTATTTCTTAAGTATTTTTGTAAAAAATGTACCTTTCATAAGTGACTTTTCCTCATGTGCGTTTAGCTATTTTTGTGCATGGTTAGTTAGGAAAAGCCAAATTATTTTCCTTTCTTAGCATTTTTGATATATTTTATTAGATATTTTGTGCCTTGGGCTTTGTAAAGCCTCAAGGATAAAATCAGATATTTTGGATAGGCCAATGAGATTGCAAGTTGAACTAAGAGGTTTTCCTCACTTTCGCATATATATATTCCAAAGGCTTTCATTGTAAAAAAAGGCTAAACTTGATGAATAGAAGCAATATATGGTCATATAAGCTTTAGAAGAAATACTTGTCTCATGCTTTTAGATAGTTTCTTGGATGTTCTTGGATGATGAAATAGGATTGTTGTTGGATTCCATGACTTGGTAGAATGGTATAGTGTCTCTTTCTCTATTTTGTTTCCTAATTTTCATTCATAAATCCATGTTCTTGCTTGCTATAAGACAGTAGAGAATAGATTTGAGACATGCCCTTGTAGGCACCTCAAATTTCCTGTTTCGTTATAGCTTCCATGTTTTCTTCATTCTTAGTCACATTAAAGAATTCTTGATTGCTCTTTAATAACTTAAGAATATTGTTTGCTTGTTTCAATTACGGTTTTATGAATGCTAAGTATGATTTACAGTACACCCTACTTACTCATGCCTAGCCATAGCTCCACATATAAAACCTCTCTTTGATTGATTATATTGTCATTTTTTGAACCAAGGAGGTCTTGTACTGATCTTTCCCTTTCCCTAAAAATATGCAATATTGTTTTCAAAGTGCTCAATAGCTTGAAGTACTATGTTTAGGTGTTCCGACATAGTGATTTGAGTTGTTTGTCTGTCTTAAATGTATTTCCCCAAATTCTGATAGCCATTTCCTAAAGTTAGAGAGTTATATATCTCTATGCATGGCTTGAATGTTTATTTCTATGCATTGATTATCTTATAGTTACATTTCTCATGATTAATGGTTTGCCCTACCATTTTTATGTCAACTATTAAACTATTTGTGCTTGAAATCCTTTTTTATTCACAAACTTGATATCCATCTCACTCCATTTTTCCCAAAGATACATTTAACCTCGAATCAAATCGGCCCTTCAACAACCTTGTATCACCATCTGAAAGCTTTCTTGACCTTTTCGAGCCCATAGCCCAGTTGATCTAACATCTTTTTACCTATCTTATGTCTTTGATCAGCTCATCCCTCACAACCTAAAAACCAAAACCAAACACCTACTTCATAACTAGCCTAAAATCAGAAACACAAGAATCAAAACACACAAATATTCCTTACACAAATAGAGATATCCCTCTTTGAGTCTAGGAAGGCTAGGTCCTTGGGCTCTAAAGACTAGTTTGATGTTACACTGTCATTTGGGTTGCCAATCAGCCAAATCACAGAACCCTAACATAACCTAAGACTGAAAATAGATCATAATCGTTACTTTATTGGTAATAAAAGAAACTACACTATATTTCGTTGGTTCATCTATTTAATGTCTACTTTTGCAAGGAAGAAAGATCAACACTGATTCTAGGTACAAGAAAGGAAATTATAGTGAGTTGCATTCATTTGTCTATACTAATTTATTAACTTGCAGGAAGAAACTAATATATCTTTGCACACATTCTTAATCAATGAATAACAATTTTATATCTAATTCATGCTAACTAATGTGATAGTGTTGTATCTTATGATGGACTAACTTGCACTTCAAATTACTCTGTTTTTCAGCAAGATAAGAGGGAGTTTGGATGTCCTAAGGGTGTTCCTAAACCAAGAATTTAGAGCTGGAGTTATATTGATGGATTTTCTAGGCCTACGTGAGGTGGAGGAGTGAATTTTGGATGAATGTGTGGGTTCTCAACACTGTTATAGGAAGCTGCTACATGATTCATATTTTGCTACACGATGTCCTGTAATGCTAGAAGAAACAAGATGACAGAGTTTGGAGGCCAATAATGATGAAGAGAAGGCCTAAAAAGCTGAGGGAAATGTGGTTCTAAGGAAATGGAGGATGACCAACACCCTTGGAAAAGCTCGGATCTCTCGAAAAGGCCTATCTTCCACCAAAAAGTTTTCTCTTAGTGGTGTGATGATGGTCTCCAAAACAAGGTTGTGGGTGACTTTGATGGAAGGTGACTAATGGAGGGTGGAAGCTCAAATTAGTACTGCTGCAACAGTCCTTCTCTACTATTGTAATTAAACCTACAAACAAGACATCTACTCATGCAATCATCATTAAAAAACTTATCATAGAAATGGTGGAAAAGATTATTTGAATTTAACTAGAACTACATATGCAATTGAAATAGAAATATACCTCTGAACCTACAACATATTCATGATAAGTAGAGTAAAACGTATCCTAACTTTTCCAAGAAATCATAAATTGAATATTTTTCGTATGTGGTGGAATACCTTCCTCCTCAAGCTCCAATGGAAGAGGTGAGAAAGAGAGACTTGGCATTACAATTTTGATATTTTATATGACACCAAAATGAAATGAAATCAAACAACTACTAGAGCATAAAGGAAAGACACCAGTGTACACAAGAGATACTGCATACCATGAATTAGGCCCTAACCCACAAGATCAACTCCCTAAAATCAACTCAATGAGAAAGAAACCAAATTCTCATCTTATTTCATAACTAGTCTCTTACATCAACAAAGAAAGTAAAAAATGTCTAATACATATCTAAGAGATCTCTAGATGCATATAGAATCTGAATCCTAAAGAGATCTTGATATTTTCTATTTATACAAGAGGGTAGCTACCAAAAACTCCCTAAAATGTTTGTCTTTGTTCCCTTGAAACTTGAGAGAAGTGGACCTTGGATCCCTCTTATCATCTACTTGCTTAGTTGCCTTTGACTTTAGGTTGTTGGAGGAGGATCTAAAGAGATATTGGCTGCTTGTAGGAGTTAAGAAGGTGTTCAACCTCCCTACTATTTCTCATTGTTGTCTACTCCAAGCCCTGATATGGAATCTTACTTAAAAATAGCATTATTTCCTTCATTTAAACCATATTAGTCTTAAGGTCATGACAACCTTTAATATACCATTCTCACTAAGAAAAATATGAAAAAATGTCATTAAATGTGAGAGACATATGAAATAAGATAAAAAGGTGACATTATAACTCCTTAAAATATATCTAATGATGGCCCTCATCATCACCCCCTTACCAAATGGTTGCTCATCCTCTGAGAAAATTAGTCTTCTTTCTTGATTTCCTTTAGATCTCTTGTAGCTTCTCTAACATCCAAAGGTAGCATGGAAGGGGTTCCTTTAGGTGGGTAAAACCCTCCATTATTTTCTTATTCTTCCCATTCCTTTTTCTCCTCAGTTTCCTCTTTTCTTTAACTCAAACCCAGCAGCAAAGGTGGGATGAGTTTTAAACCCAACCACTGGATATTCATTCTCTACATGGCTCTTTTGTATAAGGGTTCTCTTTCCAAGGAGGCTATCAATATTTCTGGAGTATGATACTCTAGGTTCCTTAAGCTCAGTGGTATTCCATTAAATCTCATCTGGCATGCCATTACAATCTCTTCTCTGATTAATATAGATATGTCATCAAAGTGTGCAAGTTCTTGTGCTTCGGTGTCAGGGTATTTATCCTTAAAGCTAGCATCATTGGAGATCATTTTTTGATTTTTTATGAAGCCTCTAGGGATGATGAGTTCTTCCCTGATTTGGAGGCGTTATTTTCCTTCTCTTCTTGTCACCTTCTTGACTTCCTCTTCTCGTGTTTCTTCATTCGCCACCCAAGATGCTAAGGCCATGTGTTTCATATCTCCCAAAGTATATTTTGGGTCATAGATGTTCATATCAGATAGGATAAGGTTTTGCATGTAGAATTCTTCCAGCTTGTGTCTCTCTTCCATACTCGTTTTCCTACATAAATCATGAATTTCCTATAGTTTTGGAAAGGCAATGAACCATGTTGTGCTAAGTTTTTGATCTAAAACTATAACCATTTCTCTTTCAAATACATAGCATAAGAACTTGAGGGGTGCATGTATTTTATTTCTTCCATACAAAAATTTTCCATAGTGGCAATGTGTTTGTCCTTTTGTTGCACTTGTTCCATTAGTCTCATGTTTTCCTCTTGTGCCTGAAGCGAACAAAGTTCCTTCTCAAGTTAAATACTCCAGAAAACTTGGAATACAAAGATATCCATTGAGGATACAAATATTATATTAGAAAGTGTGATGAATGAGATGATATAGATAGATTATTTGAATGTTACAAATGAGGCCTGCTTATATACCTACGCAGGTGACTCTTCACGAAAGGTCATGTCTTATCGGACATGACCTTTTAGCCTAGTTACTAATTAACTAATTTATCATCTATTTAAATTATTTATTCATTACGTTGCCTTCCCCTCAAAAAAATTTGTCCTCAAAGCTTGTCGGTGAAAGGCCTCTATTTCGTTTCCTTCTATGAACATCTTCTCGTCTCAGGGAAGTCATCCTTGTTGATACAAGTTGATATGATCCTCTAAGTGACAAACAAAATTGTCGCACTGAGAATGGATCAAACCATCCTAAGTCAATCTTCTGTGGAATCTTACAATGACTAGAAACTTGTGATGATTTGTTAGTATTCTTTAGAATATCAGCTTGTTTCTATTCTGAATACATAGCTCGACTAAGTTGTCTACTCCTGTGATTTGTATGTCGATAGGGAACTTTTTTTGTTTGAATTTGATTTTCTTTTGGTGAGGATTTTATTGAGTAGGTTACAGAACCTTCACTTAGAATGCTCCTCGTCTGAACTGTAACATCGAATTTTGTATCGTTTGCAACTTGCCTGTCTTCTTCTTGAGTTGTGACATTCACTGGATCAATGTTCGTTTTTCCCGCAACTTGAACTTCTACATTTCTCGGTTTCGACAACTCTTTTTCGACAAGTTGTTGCACCTTGTTTCCCAACAACTTCTTGTCCTTCTTCAATTTCTTAATTTGCGTTAGCAATTTTTCATTGTGTTCCTTGAGGCAAACAACTTCTTCATTCTTGTTAGTTGTGATTTTGTCAATTTCCTTTTGCATATTTTGGATCGACTTTTTACTTTCTTGAGAAATTACTTTTGAAATTTCTTGAATGTCTTCAAGTGTCACTGAATTTGGCTTTAAGTTGATGTCCTGTAGCGTTATTTTCTTCTTTTTGTAGGAGAATGTTAAAAACTTGTTTTTTGTATTAAGGAAGAATGACCCTAGTGATTCCATCCAGAGCGAACCGAGAATTATATCACTACTGTTACAAAATAAGGTTTTAACAGTAAATTACGAGACCAAGGAATACTCCCCAATACTTAGGTGTAGATTCCTTATGTCATATTGTTTTTCATTTGTGTTAATTGAATTTGTTTCAATTATATTTGGTTGAGGTATCACTAATTGGTTAGCACGTTCAGTACTAACATAATTATCCTTTTGATTAAGATCAATAGATATGAGAACTTCATTTCCTGCAAGTAACCCTTTGATTCTAATTAGCGTAAGTACAAACATACTATAATTTTCAGGAAATATTCCTTCTTTCCTTTCCAAATTAGATACAATTTCCTTTTCATCAATGATTGATTCCATTTTGTCTATTGAATTGAGTTTTTAGGGTTTTTAAGTTAACCCTTCCTAACTTTCTCTTCTTCTTTTTAATGAATTTATTATTCCTTCAATTTTATTTTTTTAATAATTTAATTAATTAAATAATTTTAATTAATTATATATATATATATATATATATATATATATATATATATATATATATATTCTTTTAATAATTGATTTTTTTAACTATTTTTTTTGTTGAAAGGTTACAACCCTACTGCAACGTGGTTATTCACATATATTCACCTATAAAATATATGTCCACTTATGTGTATTTGAATCAGTTAATGTTCTCCACGTAAAATTAAACTTATCATTCATAGAGAGATTTTTTATTCCTTTACTTCTTATTTTATCTTGCAAATACCATGGGAAATTACCATGGGCTTCCAAAACCACGAGCTTGTAAACCACTGAAAGAATAATCAAAATAACCTTACCTACTCTTCCTTATTTCTTTTTCCTTTTTTAATTTTAAATTGTCCTGGTATGTAATATATGTAATTCTTTATATATATCTCTTTTTTTCTTTTTCTTTTTCTTTTTGTTTTTTTGTTTTTTTGTTTTTTTTTTTACTTATATATATATATATAAATATATATATATATATATATATATATATATATATATATATATATATATATATATATATATATATTTCTTTTGGTTTTCTTTTTTTCAAAAATTTCCTTTTTTTTTTCCTTCAAATTTTTCATTTTGGCCAGAGGCCTACTGGTGAAATTTCTTCAAATTTTTAATTTTGCCCAAAGGCCTACTGGGGAAATTCTTCAAATGTTTAATTCTAGCCAAAGGCCTACAAGTGAAAATGGAGAAACTCCAAGACTAGTAGAGAAACTCTTCGACGACAACAATGTTGACGAATTTTTGATGGCCAAAGGCCTGTAATGAGAAGCGTAGCTCTATGCAGCGATGAGGGGCTAGAAGATCAAACTGCTTTGATACCAAATGAAGCGAACAAAGTTTCTTCTCAAGTTAAATACTCCAGAAAACTTGGAATACAAAGATATCCATTGAGGATACAAATATTATATTAGAAATTGTGATGAATGAGATGAGATAGATAGATGATTTGAATGTTACAAATGAGGCCTGCTTATATACTTACGTAGGTGTCTCTTCATGAAAGTTCATGACTTATCAGACATGACCTTTCAGCCTAATTACTAATTAACTAATTTATCATTTATTTACATTATTTATTCATTACAGTGCCATGTGAAATTTTTCTTTCAATAATGCCTCTCTAATCCTTACATCATCTATGTCTCTCCCCACCTCACTGAGTTTCTCCTCCATTATTCCCACATCTACGACATTTCTAGCTTTTTCAATTTGCATCCACTAGTGGTTGCACCCCCTCTCTCTTTCTAGCAGAGAAAATAGGGGAACGAAGAACTTATCACAAATCAACCTACCTCCTTTAGTGAACTGATAATAAGAAATTAAACTAGTCCATGGGGTAGGTTGCTAGAATTCTATGATGCCTTTCTAGTCAGTTTGTGGAGAGGTTGCATCTACTTGTGGAGGTTGTCCTATAATTTGTGTCTCTCCCTTCATCTCTTGCTTTTCAACTTTGGCACTTTCCCCTTCTATATTTTCCTTTGGTCCTTCAATTTGGGCATGCTTCCCTTCTACTTGAGGCTTTTTTCCTTCAATTTGGGCATCCCGCCCCTCTAATTCTGCCATACATTCTTCAACTTGGGAAATCTACCCTTCTAGTTCAGCCTATTGGGCATCCTACTCTCAATTTTGGCATCTTGCCCCTCTAGTTATGTCTTTTGTTCCTCAATTTGGGCATCTTTCCTTTCCATTTCTGCCTTGTGTTCCTCCCCTTGGACATTCTGCTCTTCTGGTAGAAATTCCTAACTTTCCTGTCACATAGTCTTAGCTTCCTGTAGCACAATCTGATTTTCCTATAGCACAGTATGAGTTTCCTATAGCATCTCTTTTTCTCTTTCCTTGAGTTGTGTGGAAATCTATGATTGCTTTAGATATTCTAGTTTAGAGGAGTTCCTTCGTGAATATGTCCTAGGTGTCTTGAATCTTGTCTTATGGCATGTGTTTTCTTGAATACTTCCTTCTTCTAGCCCTATTTATTCCTTCTTTCACAACATATCTTCAATGGTAATGGGGCTATTTGTTGTAGTTTGAGGCTTCCCTTGCCTCACCCTTGTGCCCTTCCTGTTCTTGAAATACATGGGAGTCTTCCTCTTTCTTTTGGCTTTCACAATGTTTCTTATAGTGGCTAAAGTGGCAACCACTTATTTTTTAGTTCCCTCTGGTGAAAAACTGGTCTTCTATGTGAGATGCCAGTGGTTGTCTTGGACCTCAAGGTATTCTCCTCTTATATATTTCCTTATTCTTTCTCTTCCTCCTTTTCTTCACCTTTCTTATATGTTTCTACCTCTTTTGTTTTATCTTCCTCTTCTTCCATCTCCTCTTATTATTTCGTTCTCATAGTATCTTCTCTCCTTATTTTAGTATCTCTTTCTCCAAGGCTTGAGGTAGGGGTTTCTCTAGGGGTATTGGTTTGTGTTCTAATTAGAGCCTCCTTGTCCATGTAAATGAAAGTGGACCATGGAACTATAATTCTGAGTTTGTTTGAAAACAATTCCACTATGAGTTTTGTTGAGGAGGTAAATCCCCTCTGCGGACAGAGGCGATCCCTACTAGCCCAGCAGGGGTCTAGAAACAATCAAACAATGTTATGACGCAAGTTCCTAGTTACGGATGAAAATACTAGGAATAGAAGCCTACCTGGATTCCAACGCTATGATCTGAAGAAGAAGCGTCCCCGTTCCTCAGCCTCGGCAGATCACAATCCCTCCACGATCTCCGCGGATAAACACCTGCACATGGAAGAAACGAACAGATATAAGCATAAAATCCGGCATACGTAACTAAACATCAGTCAGAAAGGATGTTACTCATATTAACATGATGGAAAACAGAGTGGAACCATAATCATAATCATCTATTAAATAATAAACGAAGAGAGATATGTTCAGATTTTTAATGCTGCAATCCTCTTCTATAATTTCACACCCATGCCTAAAGTCAACATGAAAAATAGAAACTTCTGCACGTGAGTCTTCACAGGTCTCCTACTTGAGCCTGCTCTTGGCAAAGTAGAGTGGTTTTACGACAAAGGCTCTAGAAGGCCAGAGACTGCTTTGTACTTCATAATAGCCACAGTAGGATTGAGCAAAGCAGGGTGAAGGAGATAGATCCCTATTATTATGGGATTGGCCCTATCAACAAGTGAGGGCTCATGGTGGCAAAACAATTTCCTTCCATAGGTTCCAACAACCTCCCAATTCAAGATAGTAATGGCTTTCTGTTGTTAGAACTAACTCACATCTTTATTTAAAAACAGCCCTAAAATGGGTAAATATCATCGCTGCAGATTAAAGTTAGCCACACCTTATGAATATCCCACATGCTAGTAACAATCGTCGTCACACAATGCAAAAAGGGATGTTTTTCATGATTTTTGCAAGGAGATGTCTCAAGGGAAAATGAAGCTCATGCTTAGAGGAATGCATTGATGATGTTTCAAGGCATGACAATGTTCACAGGTCACGAAATGGGTCCTCCATTGTGCGGGACGGGGTTTGGTAGGGACGGTGACAAATTACTGTGTAACAGATGCCCCCTAAAGTATGAGGCCCGAGAGAGAGAGGGGTGAAATGCTTTACGAGAACATGTTCAACTAAAGGCCCGCCGTCGGAAAACCTGCGCAGAAAGATACCACTGATATCTCAAGTACATGATGTATATGTGGTATGGACGCAGCCATCCGAAACAGAGTATGCTATAATCCGGATCCAGGGTATGGGCGCAGCCATCCAACTAAGATCAAACAAATAGACTCAGGTATGGTCGCAGCCATCCAATCAATGAGTCATGTACATAATGATAATAATCCACAATCGCAGCCTGGATTACAACAGACACAATCCAGGGTCTTGCGCTCCATCTCGACCCAAACAAGTACAAGTTCAAGCATGTGAATATGTGAGCTGAAGTCGAACATGCAAGAACATCGTCTGATTACCAACCAATGATGAAAGCTGTTAACAGACGCGAGAGAAACCACCAATAATGACAATGGTCCTCAAGGTACTAAGGTACAATCTACGGTGTGCGAATAAATGAGTTGACGTCGAACACCCGCAGAATCACTCGATCGGAGGTCAATGATGTAAACCTCACGTCGAATGCGACGAACCTGCCATTGAGGCATGCAGGCTCCAAGGTACCATAAGGAGTCTCTAAATCAGCTTCCTGGATAATGAGTTGAAGTCGACAGGAAGTGACCTTGATCGAAGGTGGGCCATAGTATTTCCCACATCATCGACATGAGATAGAGGAACATGATGTTTTTGTTGTGAATCAAGATCGTATGAGAAACAGAGGAAGGTTGATATTTGCAGAGGCCAACTTCTCTTGAACATATAAACGGCACAACAGTGGACTTGGCAGTATTTGACATCAAACGGATCAGAGGTCATGGTGACGAGGAAATGAACAGATGAGAGGTCAAAAGAGATTACCCAAACCCACGGAGGCAAAGTGAAGCAATGAGATGAGATGTCCCCAACCCGACACGAATGCAGACAAGTGCCATGTTCAAGAGTGACATACTGCCGACGACAACGACGATGGTTCCATTTTTCCCCACCATTTATGGCGAGTACCCCAATTATTTTTAATAACAAGCTTGAAGGGGATAGCATATGCTTGCAATATAAGTCCGCCCTTCGGGCGAATCCATCCTAGTGCATTTAACGAGTCCTAGGAAGGAGGAACTCGGAGAACGTCATTTCGACTAGATCCGATGTCATCAAGGTTTAACGAGTCTGACAAAGGAAGAACTCAGCATCTTTTCATGTTTAGAGAGTTTGAAAAGACAGCAAAAAAGAAAACTCCACAAGTCCCTTTTCGTAAATAGTTCCCCAGATCCGAAAAGGTAGAAAACAATATCTGGGAAAACCTCCTAGTCGCGATAGGCTAGGGTATTTCTTTTTCGTAATCAATCCATCCCAGCCCGAAAAAGGGTTAAACTTATACTGGGTGGATGTCCATTCGTGTCCATTTTAACGAGATCGAAACGACAAGGGCCTCGGCGATCTTTTCATATTTAGAGAGTCAGAAAAGAGCTGAAAGATGACTCCAAAGTGACTTTTTCGTGTATTTACCGAGTCCAAAAAAGTATAAAATACAACTCGTTTCCATCGTTTAAGTCGCAAAAACCTGCTGCTGCACATACCAAGCAAGCGTAAAATCCATTTTCGACATAATATATGCAAATATTTGATAAAAATAACTTTTAAAACTCATTTAACGTCGAAAAAGTTATAAATATGTCAAATTGGTAAAAATAAAATTACTTTTACTATTTACCTTGGTGGAAAGCAACAGTGGTCCTTTTGGAGCAGAAACTTCTGACGGTGATTGCGACCAATCCAGGCGACCATTCAGCTTCTCGTCTGTCACAGGTAAGAGGCGCTCTTTTGCTCTTCATTTTCATTCATTTTTTAATGATTTTCCCTTAAAAATCAGTTCTATGTGGCCACTTTTAAAAATTTAGGGTTGCGCCCATTGGCGCGGGTATCGGGCACGGACCCGCGCCAATGAGCTCTTTTTTACAAAGGGCTCGCGCCACGTGGCGCGACTGTTCACAAAACAGCCGCGCCAGCGGCCGAACCTCCAAATTCGCCCAAAATTTTGACATTTAGATCAAATTGCATGGAATTTGAAGCTCATCAAAGATCTAACTAAGGGTTTTTGACCATATGAATGCAGATAATCACTCAAAATGGCAATCGAATGGAAAGAACGAGAGCACAGAGAAGAGGATGAACAAGCCATGCAAAGCCAAGCTTGCATGAATGCACTTAGGAACTGTGGATTGAAAAAGTTCTTCCTCACACCATGTTTATGAGCTCAGCCCGAGCTCCTCCAGTATTTAATCAGTATCTGGGACGAACAAGAACAGGTGTTCAGGTTACGAGACCAGGTGTTAGAACTGGAGGTCACCGATGTTTATTTCATCACTGGATTGTCCCGCAGAGGTCCAATCCCTGTATTGACTGGAAGCAGACCATCTGGGGAGAAGATGGAAGAAGTAATGGCACGGGTGTGCCGAGGGGCACAAACAGGATCAGGAAGCAAGAAGGTGGATATCCACACTATCCCTGATCTAGCACTGAGAGTAGTTCTCCATACCATTACGCGGGCTACTGGGTCGTAGGCTCCGCACGAGGCCATGAAGACCCAACTCCTACTGGCCTCAGAATGCATGGGTCCCTTACTGTTTAACTGGGCAGAAGCAGTAACAATCAACATGAAAAGGCAGCTCACAAAGTGCAAACAGGGGAAACTGAAACAGTTCGGTTATGGTTCCATCTTAGTATCGTTCATTTTGGAATGCTTACCAATCTTCTAGGGCCAAGGGGCCGCAGTGGCGAGTCCGATACCACGAGAGCCAAGAATGGCTCGCTGGGCAGCATTGATGCCCAGATCTGGAGGTGGCCAACAGATGTCCTGGAGGCCAGAGTTTTTTAGGTGGTTACGGCGCCAGCTGATTATCGTGGAAGACTGGCCCTATGCAGGAACTGACTTTACGGGGGACCCAGATCTCCCACTGCCAGAAGGAGACGACTGGGACGAGGAGTTGGGTAAGACCTCATATTTTGATTTTATGTTTATATGTTTTTTGTTAATACACATTCGTCTTAACACAATCATATATGCATGCAGATGTGGGACCTGAGAGACCAGCTGGGATGTCTCCAATTTCCCGGAGGACACAACTCGCCCCTGAGATTCAGGGAGAAGGCACCGGAGGAGATGAGCTGATCCAGAACCTCGAGGGGATTGCCCACGAGATTCCAGACTATGCCCGGCTAGCAGACGTACCGATGGCATACCAGTGCCACACGGTGGGAGTTCCGAGTCGGATCCACCGAATCCTGAGGCGCTTAGTGCGTGCAGTCACGTGCTATCATGAGCACCATGCGGATTAGTCCTTAGGATTTATACCACACCTATTTTTTGAGAGACATACCGTCTCCGGATGTACTAAGACGATTATGTATATTTTTTGAGTTTTATGTGACACACTCTTATGTAAACATTTTGATATCTATATATATATACATATCTATTTCTGGATGAGTCTTTCTTTACATGTGATGATGATTTATAAATTGTGCAAATGTCTGTCTAATACCAAATTTGCTACTGCATCCGTTAATGTATTCAAATGCCTGGGTATATGATGATATGTAATGTAGTCAAAATTCCTTTCCAATAATCGAATACGCAAATACAGACGTAAGATGGACGGGTTTCTTACCGAATAGTGTCCGTTCAGCTGTAACACTACAAGTTGTGAATCTAGGTACACGAGCAATTCACGGATACCAAGGTTTACTGCCTCGGTTAATAATTCCAACACGGCACTATATTCCGCGATGTTGTTCGTGGTACGTCCTAGACACACACCTTGCAGGTTAATCAACTCACCAGCAGGATCGTAGATTACCCAGGCTGCAGAAGACAGATTCTTGGTACTCCGGGAGGCACCATCCGCGAAACCAACAAATGGATGAATAGACATCTGCACAACTAGGAAGACCCAATCAGCAAAAAGATGTTTACAAAGCACACCACACCATGCACACAAATGACAATCACACACCTATGTACACACACCACACCAGGAAATCACTTTAGGCATAGTACTTTTTAAGGTACAGCCCATTTCTGGGCTGCGCCAGCGGAACTCCTTCGTAATCTATAAGCTCGTAGGCCCCATTTTTCAAAACGCGCTTTACTATATAGGGCCCGTGCCACATAGGCTGGAGTTTACCGGCTCCAAGCTTATCATGAGCCTGATCGTACAAGAGGACGAGGTCTCCTTCAATGAAAGAACGGGGAGAAACAGATTGATCAAAATGAGTTTTGACCCTCTTCTTTTGTGCTTCGATGATCAAAGCAGCTAGACGACGGGTTTCATCCAATCGTTCGAGATACAGAAGACGTTCTTCCTCAGGAGAAGTATCCGGTAAGAGCTCCACAGCTAATTTAAGCGAAGGAATCTCACATTCAACCGGCAGAGTAGCTTCCAGACCGTACACCAATTGGAATGGTGTGAACCCGGTTGCACTCTTAGCAGATGTTCGGTATGCCCAGAGAGCTGAGAACAGTTGGAGATGCCAACTGGATTTATGAATCCCAACCGTTCGCTGAAGCATGGTGACCAAAACTTTGTTCACCGCTTCAACCTGACCATTCGCTTGAGGGTAGTATGGTGTTGAGCTGTCGTGACGCAAGCCCAACGTTGAAGTCAGCTCCGCCATCATGTAATCGCGGAAATGAGTACCGTGATCAGTGACGATGGCTTGAGGAACCCCGAACCGTGCAATAACGTGGTTGAATATAAATTGAGCAGCCGTTTTCTCGTCAGCAGCTAGTGTAGGCATCGCCTCGGCCCACTTAGTGAAGTAGTCGACGGCGACAATGATATACGCATGCCCCCCGGCCGAGTGAGGGTTACACATCATAAAATCCATGCCCCATTTCGCAAAAGGGCCGACGGTAATAACGGGATGCAATGGCAATGGCGGCGCGCGCATCTTGCGCTGAAAAATCTGGCATGGATGACATTTACGGACTGCAGTGATACAATCCTTGAATATGGAAGGCCAGAAATAACCTGCCCACAGAATCTTCTGGGAAGTAGCATACTCGGACATATGTCCACCACAGGCGCCACTGTGACAGTCATTTAAGACTTTCTCAGCCTCTTCCAAGGTTAGGCATCGCCGGAGCACCGAATCTACTCCAATGCGATATAAGGTATCTCCTACTATACGGTAGGGTTGGGACTGGTGTCGAATCCGACGACGGGCAGTTTTATCCAACTCAGACCGAAAAGTCGCAGTCTGAAGATACACTATGATGTCACCGTACCAAGGATCACGAGTATCGATGAGAAAAAGCGTTTCGTCCGGTATATGGTCTTCAGAGTGTGAGGGAACAGAGTCTGTAGGGAGAGAACATATCAAATCCGCGAAGACCAGTGATTTAGTTGACTTGGCAGTGGTGAACTCCAAGTCAAACTCCTAGTACTTGCCCCCTAGTAATTGTCTAGAAAGAATATACGTCATAGGGTTGCAGTCTAAAACCACTGTTATCGTGCGCAAAAGGATGTAATGGTGAAAGTGTTGTACGGCATGTACTGCTGCTAAGGCCAACTTCTCGACATGTGCATAACGCGTTTCCAGGTCGAGAAGGTTCCGAGACAGGTAATAAACAACATGTTCATCACCGTTATCGTCATCCTGCACCAAGACCATGGCGATGGTGCTAAATGCGGCGACTAGATACAAAGTGAAGTCGCGGTGGTAGTCTGGAGGACGAAGCAATGGAGCATTGACTAGCAATGTCTTCAGCTTCTCAAAGGATTCCTGAGCGATTTCGTCCCAGTGAAAGGGAATGTTCTGATTTAACAAACGAGTGAATCCTTTGGCCACCTCGGCATAATTCGGGAAAAATCGCCTAAGAAAATTCGCTTTCCCTTGCAGACTCTGTAACTGATATAGGGAGGAGGGTGATGGGAGATTTACGATGGCCTCGACCTTTAGAGGGTCGAGCCGAATCCCGTCTTTCGAGACTATAAAGCCTAAAAGATAGCCAGAATCAACGCAGAAAACGCACTTATGAGGATTGAGCCTGATATTGTAGCGTCTGCAACGAAGAAATATATGGCGGAGATGCTCAGGATGGTCCTCTCGCTTACCCGAATGGGCTGGAAAGTCGTCCAGATAAGGCTGGACGATATGGCGAATGTCATGAAAAGCGTAGGACATCGCACGCTGAAACGTGGCGCCAGCGTTCTTTAAGCCGAACGGGAGTTTTACGCGAAAGTGCCCTCCACGGACAGATGAATGTGGTCTTATGTTGATCCCTCGTGCGATATTGATTGGTTATAACTCGAGAAGCCGGGGCCCATTGGCATTAGATCTCACTCGCACATTCGTCGATGATCCGGTCGATAAACTAGTGGATAATTATCCTTTTGGATGTGCGTGACTGAGTATCGCCGCGATAATCCACGTACCTCGAATTGTACCCTACTTTAACTACGTGACAAATGTTGACACCCATTCCTCGTAAGGGGGATGGGATAAACCCGCGTTCGAATTTTTTCTCTAACTTCGCTCAACAGGCGTTCGGAGAGTATGGATGAGCGCTGCCACTCTGTCGTGTTCGGATAGGTTGGAATCTTGTGCACGACAATACTAGGATCAATTCCCGGCATTTCCTCGTAAGACCATGCGAAAACATCTCTGAATTCTTTGAAAAGCTCAGTATAGACTTGAATCTCCTCGGGAGAACAAGTCACACCCACATGAATGTTCTCAACAATCCCCGATTTAACGGAGATGTTGATTGGAACAGTTTGAGTAATGTTACTCAGATTACCCTTCGAAAAGACCTCGTGCATTAAGATCGGTGTTTGAAGAGGAGGGGAAGGAACCTGAGTAGCATAACGCTCCAAACAATCAGTCATTGCCCCCAAGCTGGGCATAAATGAGGAGCGATGATGTCCATCGCCCCAGGGCGACTCCTCAAGAGACATAGTTTCAATGATAGCCTCATCTGAAGGAAAAGTCTCTCTGAGAGGATCAGGTGAATCAACCTGACCAAGCCAGGGGGATTGGGAGTAGATGTCGAGAGCCATGCTCATCGGAGCATGCTGAGGAGGTGGAGGATCCGATGCGGAAACAATCTCACAGTAGTTGATATCTACTGGCGTTAAAGGCATGGATTCTCCAAACTCATATACCTGCTCAGGTGTAGGAATAAGCCAGGGGTCATCGGTCCTGGACAACATGTTGACTTGAGCGGTATTCGGTGGTGGTATGGGGAATATACCCATGAGGACTGGGTCTTTGAAAAGACCAGGTCCTATGCTGTCTGGGGGATTCGGAATTTGATCCACGTATGGCACGTTGTTATCAGAGCTAGAGGTGAAAAATGACAACTGATCCACCGTGACAATCTTTCCCTCGTGATGGAACTTAATGAATCGAAAGACGGTAGACGGCACGCAGAGCATGGCATGGGTCCAGCTGCGGCCAAGAAGTATATTGTAGTTGAGTTTAGCGTCAACCACTTCCACTTCCACGTTGACAGTTTTTCCCTGTAATGTGATCGCAAGACTCTCGAGAACGCCCAGGGGTTTAGATTCCCGACCATCAAATGCCTCAAGGGCATTGGGAGATGACGACAAGGCTGGAGAGCCGATGGCCTTCCAGCAAGCGGAGGACATAACGCAAGTAGATGCACCCTCATCTACGACGGCCCTATGAATGTTCAGACCATTAATCCCGACTTGAATGACCAAAGCGATTTGATGTGGAAGCCGAGGAGTAAAATTCTCCAGATCGAAGGTGAGAAGGCTCGAGTCGGCGGGATCAATACCACCGATTGCAGACAGTAAAGCCTTTCATTGTGAAGGACAACTTTGAAGAACCTCAAGTGCAGACATAGCACATGGCGCATGTGCCAGATCCTCAACGATACTGTAATGTTGAGCGACACGAGCATTTGGATTATAAGAGGATCTCCGAAGAACACCCTTGGGAGGTGGTTTCACAATGGGTTCGGGAGTTGGCTTCTCGATTTCCAATGGACCGGAGGCAGGTGGGGGAGGCGGCCCATCCGCAACTGCCTTCCCGGGTGCCTGCCGCGATTCATTGTAATCCTTCGACCGCGTAGCGATAGTGATAGGTGCATTAGTCTTCATCATGAAAACCTGAGATCCAAACGGTGCAGATGGTGACGCCTGTTCGACCATCTGGGTCTGCTGAGATGGAAATGGCTCTTTTAAAACAGCCGGAGTCCCTTTAGAGCCTTTAAGAAGTTGACTAACCTCGGACCGTCGTGGACAATCCTTAGTGTAATGGTCACCTTCACAGATGAGGAAAGGGAATTTCGGCTTACGTTGGGAGCCATCCTCAGTTCGAGATTTAGATTCCGGTTTTGGGGCATCAGATTTTGATTTGCCTTTGCCCTTCTTCTTCCCCTTGGAGGATTTTTCTGCAGGATTGGCCTGAACGGCATTCACCTCCGCGGTTTTACCAGAATCGGATGAGGCGGGATTAGAAGAGGTATTGTTGGAAGAATTAGCCTTCTGCTTCCCATTCGAAGACTTCTTCGAATTTTGAGAGACAGAACCAATGACACCATCCACCGCAGGGGTAGGCAGAGCCTTAGTGGTTCCGGGCCGTGGAGCATCAGTCAAGATGTCATAAAGCGTGCCAGACTGCGAATAGACAAGATCCAGGTACTGGGCATGCGCGATAGCTTGTTCCTCTGTCACACACGCTCCCATCGCGATATCCTGAGCGATTTTATTCACAAAGGAGGTGGTGAACCAGTGAGTCAAAATCTGATCAGGTATGTGAAACTTGATCAGTCGACGGCGGCGCCACCACTCATGAATGTGATCTGAGATGTGAGTGGCCTTGTCCTGCTTCAGAGAAGTCAGGAGGTGCGTCCCGGCCTCATACCGGACCGGTAACTGGAAGTGCGTGAGGAAAGCCATGGCTAAAGAGTTGAAATCTTGGAAAATGCCACGTGATAGCTCTATGTACCATTTAGCAGCAGCCCCTGTTAAAGTACGCTGGAAAAGACGCAAACGAATCGAATCGTCGACCCAAGAGTTAGACGAACACCAGAGGTGATACGTCATCACATGCGCCTGGGGGTCTTCGCCGGCTTTTCCCTCAAACTTGGGACAATCACCTGGTATCTTGGTGGGAACCGGAGGCCAATATGGATTATGTAAAATCGGATCATTGGTCAACTTTGAAACGTCTGGCAGTTCCAAGGTAGCCAGGAACGGCAATGGAGGGTTAACTGCCATGCCAGGCCCAGGATGAGGTCCAGTACCCATGCTCCACGATGGTTGTGAATATCCCTGCCCGCACGGGTTCTGTCCCGCAGGATTCTGACCGTAGGGGGCATAGTTCGTGTAACTAGACTAATTTGGATTCTGGTAACCATAGTGCGGGGCTTGATAACCAGGGTACGGGCCCTGATTAGGCGTCTTCCCCGTATAAGCAGCGTTTGGATTTGGCTGCTGAGCGTAGGTAGAACCGGATGGAGGAGGATAATACTGAGAGCCTCTGGGGTGGTTATAGTTCAGTTGAGACTGACCATGAGGATAATAACCACTCTGAGGATGAGTAGGCTGCTGAAAAGTGGAACCCTGCGGAGCCTGGTATGTAGGGCGCAGCTATTGATTTGGCTGCGGCATTGAATGAATAGGCTGCTGAGCAGAGTGAACGGAATGAGAGGGCTGCCCTGAATGAACAAAGTTGACCCGACCGATGGTTGGCCTAAATGACCAGGCCGGCCCTGAGCAAATAGGCGCGCTCGGTTTCGTCGTGCCGGGACTGCTGTAAGTGAGCCTCAGGGGGAGAGAGAGCGAACCGGGCTCGGGAGGCGGCGGGATACTGTGTTGTACCGATGAACCTATTGGCCTGGTGGAACAGGACCAGGTGCTTGCTGGGAACCAGTTTGACCTGAAGCAGAACCATAGGGTGGTCCTGGCTGATATGCAACGTTAGAAACAATAGGATACTGCGGTTGCATCGGTGAAGAAGGTTGGATTTGCCCCCCAGGACCATAGGCCGGTCCAGGTTGATACCCCGGCTGAGGCTGAGCAGGTTGACCAACAGGGCTATAATATGGTCCTTGCGGATTGTACAATGGCCCTTGCTGGCCCGCAGGGTAGCCTTGGATGGGCCGTCCCTGTGGGTCATACAGATAGCCAGGTTGGCCCGCAGGTTGGCCTTGGAAGGGCTGCCCCTGCGGGTTATAAGCCTGGTTGTACGGTAAACCTTGAGCATACAGATAAGCCTCAGGAGCAGGAAGGCGCAAAACCTCCCCGTGCTCGTCAAACTGACCTGGGAACGCATACACGGGAGTGCCATCCTGTGCATAGTGTGAAAAGAAAGATCGGTAAGGATCTGTGTGGAAAGCCTCCAGCCTTCTGCTGCTCGCCTGCGAGAAGACAACTGACATCTGAGAGAGATTTCCTGCAGAGGCGCAGCTGATAAACGTCTTCGTGAGCTGGCCCACAGATATAATGCCGAGACAATGAGAAGAAGAAAGAGGCAATGACAAATTAGGAATAACGGTAATGTATGACGGCGCGAAGGGGACACCCCGGTAGTGACACCGGCCTCGGCTGCAGAGATGATATTCCCACAGGCCGCAATGGGAATGATCTTACCTGCAGATTTGTATCCCCGTGGTAACCATTACTGCCGACGACACATGGTATGTGTGCCTCGTAGTCGCTTCAAACAATCTACGCTGATGCGCCGATAGTCGCAAGTGGAGCCACCGTAATCACTCATGGTTGATCCTGCCGTTAAATCACGTAAAAGACGGCGAGGACTAGGAGGAAAAACAACAGCAACAAACGGTGAACCCGATGTAAGAGAAAGGAAATCAGCTCCTAATCTCAATTCAGACACAGGGTCCAAAAAGGGCCAATTGAACTCAACTGGTCCTCCAAAGGGTTGCTCGGCGAGAACCGGTCCCCCGTCAGGAAACTCGGAAACAACAGGCTGCTGTGGTTCAACAGAAGGCTGAGAAGCTTCTAAAGAATCGTCCGTGTAAGGACTACCAGTAGACGAAACCGAAGGTTCCGCCACTGTGGCAAAAGACTAGAGAAAAAGAGCAAACACACACACGGGCTGAAAACGAGTTAAGACACACGATCAAACGGTCAACAAGTAATGTCTAAACGAGTGTGTAATCGTGGGCGATTAATTTTACCACATTGGAAAGTAAGAAATTCTACCGTTTCATATTTTAAGAGTCGAGAAACGATAAAAATATGACTCTATCTTTTTCAAAGTTGACACAAGCGTGAAAGGACAAGCGCTTGACGGTCTTTTCAAGTTTAGGGAGTCAGAAAAGACCAAATGACTGCTCAGGAAAAACTAGGCACAAAGGGTGTACCAAATATCCGTGAACTGCAATATACACCTTGGTTTCAATAATGAAACAAAAATCGACCAAGGACTTTCCGTACGTGCAGGAAATCTCCCCGAATGCTGTGTTCGGTGTATCACGGGTATAGGGCGGCAGACTCGGCTTCCTGTGGATAAAGGATTGAAAACCTAGAGGGGTCTCCCTTTATATACGCGACGGTATGGGGAGCACAAGTCCGTACTAGCGCTATCTAAAGCCAAAAGGCGAGCGACAACTGCTAGGTTTAACGACGCCGGAACACGTCTCTAGCCTAGACCTTCTAACAATGTTTCGTTAAGTTCCAATGCTGCCTTAGGTTAATTGAATAAATTTTACAGTTGATCTTCAATTAGGTTTCAATTTTCAGGCCCTATCGTATGTAGTGTCTTAAAAGACTCCTAAATGCAAAGCTATATGCCACAGTGCAACATTTCGTTCGATGAAAACTAGTTTAGAGAAGAGTTGAGAGCTTTTACGCAAACGAAATGAACGGAAGACAAACAACGAGATCTCTAATGCAACTAATGAAATTGAAAACTTTTCATTCAAAACACTAATCACTAGCGATATGGAAAAGATCACAATTTACACTAATTAACGAAAGAAAAAGAGATATTTTTTTTTATTTTTTTCAATGTTCAATAGCTAATATGCACTAAACAAACTTGAAAACAAAATGGAACAACTTGAGAAACGATATTCAAGAGAGCGAAACAAACAAATTTCACTCAACAACACAAGCAATCAGATCCCCAAATCGACCAAAGTCTCTCAAAACGAAGAAAAGACTCGAAAGCTTCCAATGGACCATGTGATCTAGGTCCAAGGTAAGACCAAACGAATTTCGAATGAAGGAAATAACAATCACCCAAAAATTGCAACAGAACAATCAACAACTACTAAGAGGGTGTGGAGAATCAATCAGACAGTTGACAGGACAATCAAAACACCAAAACTCCCAAGGAGGGCTCGATACACTAGGCCACTAGATGCCCTAGGGCTCAAAACGTGAAATCGATAGATAAAAGCAAACAACCAAAGGACAGAGGTGAATTCCCAGTCAAACAAGAGTCCAACACACTCAGGCAGTCGGAAAATCAAGAAGAAAAACACTGACCAAATCCAGAGAGCTCAAAAATGAGGAAACTCAAAAACCTTACAGGAGTGGCGCGACTGTAAGGGTGAAACTGGCGCCAGAAAGCAATTGGCGCGGGCTGGACAAAGGCAACGTGCGCCAATTGGCGCGACTGTCGGGTTAAAAACCACGCTAGTCGAGTTTCTCAAGCAAAATTAAAAACAAGCTACTCCAGAAACAGACCAATGCAAGCTAAGCAAACCAAGAAGCAAAAACAGTGAAAGAACCCAACCCAGAAGGTTCATCAAGCAAGGAAAAACATAAAATAATCAAAGCGAGACAACACAAACGAGACAGTGAAATCTAGACGATCCCCAGCGGAGTCACCAAATTGTGGAGGAGGTAAATCCCCTCTGCAGACAGAGGCGATCCCTACTAACCCAGCAGGGGTCTAGCAACAATCAAACAATGTTATGACGCAAGTTCCTAGTTACGGATGAAAAGACTAGGAATAGAAGCCTACCTGGATTCCAACACTATGATCTGAAGAAGAAGCGTCCCCGTTCCTCAGCCTCGGCAGATCACAATCCCTCCACGATCTCCGCGGATGAACACCTGCACATGGAAGAAACAAACAGATACAAGCATAAAATCCGGCATACGTAACTAAACATCAATCAGAAAGGATGTTACTCATATTAACATGATGGAAAATAGAGTGGAACCATAATCATAATCATCTATTAAATAACAAACGAAGAGAGATTACAACCAAGTTCTGATGTCGCGGTCTCCTTCGGATGGGTCTCCAGTCGTCCACGTCTCGCAAAGCTCGCCAAGGAAAGGGAAAACCTCTCCGGAGTCTCTCGACGATGGTCTCCTTACTTGAGTCGGCCTTAAGGGAAAGAGAGGGTTCTTTACAGCACAAAGGCTCTTGGGAATATGGAGATTCAAAGCTTAGGCACTTCAAGACTAGCTTGCCATGGATTTGAGCAGGCTTTTATAGATGGGGAAGGAGGGAGTTGGGATCCCTATTATTATGGGATTGGCCCTAACAACAAGGAAGGTTCCATGGGAGGTGGCAAAACCACTTCCCTTCCATAGAACTCCCGCAGCCAAACCTCCCAACTCAAGATAGGCAATGGTTTGTGAGTTTGTTGGAACTCAACTTCCACCATCTTTATTTAAAAAACAGTCCCTAAATTGGGTGGCGCGACTACTGCTCTATGACAGAGCGCCAGTTGGCGCGACCTCTTTGCAGGATTTTCCCCATTGGCGCGAGTACTGAACTGCTCGCCCGCGCCAATGCAAAAAGGGATGTTTTTCATGATTTTTGCAAGGAGATGTCTCAAGGGAAAATGAAGCTCATGCTTAGAGGAATGCATTGATGATGTTTTCAAGGCATGACAATGTTCACAGGTCACGAAATGGGTCCTCCATTGTGCGGGACGGGGAATGGTAGGGACGGTGACAAATTACTGTGTAACAGTTTGATCAGACTAAGATGAGCTAGGTGTTGATGTTTTCCTTCTCTAAACCTCTGGCTCATATCTCTGATGGAGTGAAGAAGGAAATACCGTATTTTCAATCTCTCGTTCAAGGTTATATCCTCCTCGAATATCATCTCATCTAGGATTCTAAAATGATATCCTTAAACTAAACTCAACATTCCCTCACAAGAGATATACTTCATGATATGGTAAGCCACCTCATCCCATGGCTAAGGGAAAATCTCCCTTCTTACTCCATTCTTGTCTTCACTATAGTCCTCGTTGGGAAGAAAGTAACTCTTCTTGGAAGAGGCACTAGAGACCCTAGCCTCTCTATTCCTTTTGATCCGTAGGGGAAAGGTACTAACTTTATTGATCAACTCACAGGTAATAGTTATTTCTGTTAGGATATTTCGACACATAGGAAATAGTTAAGAATAACTTATTATAGTGTAGAGTTAGGTAAAGTGTGTTTAACACTGTTATTGATGAAATAGGTAACCACACTGTTACCTACTTTATTTTGCTAGCATAAAAAGCACCTGATTTTGAAAAGTGGTGATGCAGAATCAGCTTTTTTTTTTTTTTAGCACATTTTTGACACTCTAATATTTTTATTTATGAAGTATGAATATTTGTTTTAAAATGTTAGTGATTTTCATGCTAATTTTGAAACGTATTGATGCAGCATCAACTCCTTTTTTTAAGAGCAATGATTTTCATGCTAATTTTGAAACGTATTGATGCAGCATCAACCTTTTTTTTTGAGTGGTGATTTTCATGTTGGTAATAAAACAAAAAACTTAGATAAAAAATATATATATAAAAAAAAAAACCAATAAAAAGGTAAAAAAAAAAAAATTAACTCGTACAAATAAAAAAATTTAAACAAAAATAAATAAATAAAAACAAAAAAAACAAAAATATTCGAAAATTATATCAAAGAAATGACAAAATTTGTAAAAAAAACACATAATTTAAAGAAAAAAAACAAAAATTAACCAAAAAAATTTAAAAAAAAAACGTCAAAAACATTTTTTTTCTAAGTTATTAAAAAAACCATATAATTAAAAAAAAATTAAAATAGAAATTTTAAAAATAATTTAAATTACAAAATTAAAATTTAGATAAAAAAATTAAAAAAAAAAGAAAAAATTAAATTTAAAAATTTAAATTAAAAAAACAATAATAATAACAAAAAAATACAAATTTTTAAATTAACAAAAAAAAATAAAAAAATAAAAAAAACAAAATTGAAAATTGAAAAAGAAAATTAAAATTAAATAATTAAAAAAAAAAACTATCATTAAAAAAAAAAAAAATTGAAAAAAACCACGTGCAAATAATTAAAAAACAAATATCCATAAATTTACTATTTTTTTAAAAAAATGAAACAATTTATAATTAATTATCAAGTCTTTCGGTGAAAATCACAATAGAGAATTTTGTGTCGACGCGTTTCGAACCAGCCAGTGTGGTTCATCATCAGGACAAGATACGAAATCCGATCAAGGACGCAGCTTAAATAGAAAAAGAAGCTCCATATAGCCGTTGTACAATAACGGCTAGTTTGACAATAAAATAAAAATGAAAAACTAAATAAACTAAAAGATTTAAAAAAAAAAATTTAAAATTAAAATTTAATAAATTTAATAAATAAATTTTAAATTTTAAAAAATAATTAATCTAAAATATTAAATTTAAAAACAAAATTTGAAAAGAAAAAACCAATTAAATTAAAACAAATTAAATTCAAAATAAAAAATTTGAATTAAAAGAAATAATTTTAAATTTTTTGAATTAAAAAAAAAAATAATTTAAAATCAAATTAAAAAACAATATTAAAAATTTTAAAAAAATTAAAAAAAAAAGAAACAATTTTTTTATAGTGGTGGCGCCCCCAATCAGCCTCTCGCCCAAGTGGCGGCAGAGGCCAGCCACCGGGCGGTCGGGGATGCTGCATGTAGCCCCCCGCCCGCCTAGCGGCCGGCCTCCGCCACCACCTGGGCGGGAGGCCGATTCTGGGAATCGCCCTCCCGCGGTAAGAGGCTGATTCCAGGAATTGCCCTCCTGCCGCGGGAGGCCGATTCCGAGAATCGCCCTTCCGCCATGGGAGGCCAATTATGGGAATCGGCCTCCCGCAGCGGGAGGGCGATTCCGGGAATCAGCCTTAGGGCGATTCCCGGAATCGGCCTTCCGCCCAGTGGCCGGCCTCCGCCGCCACTTGGGCGGGAGGCTGACTGGCGGCGCCACCATGATCAAAAAATTCTTTTTATTTATTTTTTTTATTTTTATTTATTTTTTTAATTTCTTTTTTAAATTGATTTTCTTTTTTTAAATTCAAAAAATTTAATTTTTTTTTAATTTAATTTTTATATTTGAAATTTAATTTGTTTTAATTTTTTTTTTTTCATTTTTTCATTTTTTTTTCTAAATTTTGTTAATAATTTTTATTAAATTTTGTATTTTTTTTATTTAATTGATTTTTATTTTTTTTCATATATTTTTTTTATTATTAAATTTTATGTTTAGTTTTTTCATTTAATTTTTTAAAATTTAGTAAATTTTGTTTTTTTGTTTTTTTTAATTTATTTGAATTTAATATATTTTTTAAATTTTTTATTTTTTTATTATTATTTTTTTAATTACATAAAATTTTTATATTTTTTTTTAATTCAATTAAAATTGTGTATTTAAAATTACAATTTTTTTTTAAAATTAAACTTAACATTTTCAAATTATTTAGTTTTTTTATTTTATTTTTTATTTAATATATTTTATTTAATTTATTTCTTTCCATTTTTCAATTTTAATTTATTTTTAAAGTTTTTTAACTTTTTATTATAACAATGTTTTTTTTTGTTTTTCCTTTACATTTAAAATTTATTTTTTATTTCAAAATTTATTTTTTTATTCATTTATTTATTAAAATTTTATATTTTTTTTTCTAAATTTAATTTGTTATTTTAATATTAACATCTTTTTTTAAATTTAATAAAATCTAATATATATATTTTTAATTTAAGTTTATATATATATATATATATATATATATATATATATATATATATATATATATATATATATATTATTTTTTATAATCTAAATTTAATTTATTTTTTAGAATTTATTTGTTTTTTTAATATATTTTTTTTTAAATTTAATATTTTTATGGTATTTTATTTTTATTTTTTATTTTTAATTAATTTTTCATTTTTTTACTTTTTAACTTAAATAATGTTTTTTTTTTTTAATTTTTTTTTAAGTTTTAAATTTATTAAAATTTAATATATTTCTTTAAATTTTTTTTTAAAATTTTTTTTTTAATTTAATAAACATTTTCTTTTTCTTTTTTAAATTTAATTTCTATATTTTATTTTTTATAATTTCTTTCTTTTTTTAACCTTTTTTTTTAATTTAATATTTTTTTTTTAATTTTTTTATTTCTATATATTTTGAAATTTTAATCTTTAATTTTTTTTTCTTCTTCTTAAATTTTATGTTTTTTTTAATGTTTGAATTAAAATTTTTATTTTGTTTTTATTTTTATTTTTTTATTCCTATATATTTTTAAATTTTAAGCTTTAAAATGTTTTTATTTTTTAAATTTATTTTTTTTCTTAAATTTTAGGTTTTTTTTTTAATGTTTGAATTTTAAAAATTAAAAAATGTTATTTCTATTTTTAAAAATGTCAAAAATATGACACAATTTTTTTTTTTGTTATTCCAGCGTCAACTGGTTTTGTTTTGAGGGTGTTTTTTCAATCCTTTTTTCAAGAAACAATTTTGTTTTTAGCATAATTTTATAAAATGTTGGAATTTGACCTTCAAAAAAAAACCAAGAGCGTTCTGGAATACACTTTTTTTGTTTTGGGGGTGTTTTTTCATATTTTTTGAGTCTTTTTGGGCTAGAGTTCCCGTTTTGAGGTCAGGTTACCTATTTCATCGGTAACAGTGTTGTTTCTTTACGATGTACATTTGTAACTTACAATCTGACGGTCAAGATTTGTAGTGATCCGACGGTTATCTCTCACATCGGTATTAACGAGACTTGATCTGTGGCTTAACAGCCGATTGGTCCATAATCTCTATTTAAAGAGCATGGAGGGTCATTTGTCTAGTAACTGTTTATGAGAGGAACATATGTAACTTTTCTTTTTATATTAATAAATTTCCTGAAGTGGCCGCATTGGCTCAGGTCGTGGATTGTTTCCCTCTTTGAGGGTTTTAACCACATGATTATGCTAGTGTATTGATTTGTGATCTCGTTGTGAGCAGTGACCTTTGGTTTTTGATCTAAGGAAGTTACTCTGTAAATTCCTACATGGTATCAAAGCTATTTTGAGGGCTGCGTTCATTGTTGATCAAAATATGAAGTCGATTTGACTACATGCGAATGTAATTTTTTAGATCTACTATTTAAGGACATTTTTGGGCTTGGAGAACTGCTCAATTGTATCTGTAGTATCTGTTATAGTGAGGAATGCCTTTCGTTTCGTGTGAAAAGGTTTTCGACTGTGCAAGTTATGAAAGTTTAGATCTGGAGGTATAAAGCATCTGTTTTGCAGTTATATTTCTTAATAGTTATGCTTATTTCGGTTCCCTCTTTTTATTTTTGGTTTTTTTGTTTTATTTATTTACCGGATCTATACCCTCTTCTCTATGTATGCTCTTTGTTGTGCGTTGTGTGTGATCTCAGTAAATCAGAAGCAGGAAAAAGGTTGTTTTTGCTACGTATGCTCTTTCTTCGCGTCTTTCTGCGATCTCGAGAAATCATAAATAGTGAAAAAAGTGATAGTTGCCAGTAAGGCTAACCAAATATCTAACAATCTGCAGTAAGGCTTTTCATTTCATTTTTTTGCTTGATTTTTTTGTGTTTTTTGTGCAAGAAAAGGCATGCACACCGAAGAGTTAACCCCTTGCTCCTTTCATACAATAACATGATCATTTTACTATCTCACTTGGTGAGGGGTTAGTTTATGAGGATAGAGGTCTTGGGTTTGAGTCTCCTTCTTAAGGTTCTTTTGTAAAAAAAAGTTTGTTAAAAGGGGTGGAATGTTTTTTTGAAAGCCGTACTTCATCCCATTCCTGTAACTATTCAACATTTACAACTCAGAGTTTTCAAAAGGCATAACTTCTTCATCCGGAAGCCTTTTTTCGAGCTGTTTTTTTGAAATCGCCTAATTTTTTGAGATCTTTCCACTGGAGTATTTATTTTCAGTTTTTCTCAGCTTCGTTATTTTTTCAAATGGAAAGTGCATGCTCGGTTATTCTTAACAGCACCAACTATTTCCAATGGCTACCTCACGTGGTAGATATACTTAGAAGTAAAGGGCTTTATAGAATAGCCATAGGACAAGAAACTAAACCTTCTGATGATAATAAAGCTGCTAAATGGGAAAATAAACAAGATCAAGCACGAGGGTTGATCGGAATGTCCATTGCTCAAGATCTTCGATTTCATATCCTTGGCATTGACATCCCTGTTGAAGCCTTGGAAAAGCTAAAAACTATTTTTGGCATTCAAAATCAAATTAGGGCCCACTAGCTTGAAAATGAGTTACTTACTTTGGACCCCAATAATTTCTCCTCCATTGAAGATTTTTTATCGAAATTTAAGACCCTCAAAACTCTTTTAGAAGGTTGTAAGATAAAAAAAGACGATAGTAGCTTCATCTATTGCATTCTTGCTAAGATTGGCCTTGCATGCTTTGTATTTGTTTCCACCTTTCATTCCACCAGAGAAGCCATCATTTCTTTAGGAACCACCTAAAAGAATCCCTCTTTTGATTCCTTTTGCGATTCTTTGATAAGAGAACAATAAAAAAATTTACACCTTGGTCTTATCACTACTGGAAACGCTTATAAGAAAGCCTTAGCAGCCTAACAAAAACCATATCAAAAGAATCCCAAGATGATGACAGCGAGGATGAATTCCTTCTAGTTCAGATGATGACAACGAGGATGACAATCCTCCTCCACCTCTTGAAATTGTTCCTTATACTCCACCACTTCTAATATGGGTCCGCTCTACTCGGGATGCAGCAGGTTCTCTTGCAAGTGACCCTACCAATCGACAATGTACACGTTCTCAATTCGAAAGAGCTTCTTCATTATTGGCTCAAGTTCTAGAAAAACTTGATCCAAAAACCTTTGAAGAAGCCTCCGGTCATCCAGACTGGGATGAAGCTATGAATGAAGAGTATCTTTCCTTATTGGCAAACAATACTTGGGATCTTGTTTCTCTTCCAAAAAGAAGAAACTTGTCAGATGCAGATGGGTTTACAAAACCAAGTTTGGACCAAATGGAAAAGTGGATAGACATAAAGCTTGTCTTGTTGCTAAAGTATTTTGACAAGTTGAAGGCATTGACTATACTAAAACTTTCTCCCCTATTGCCAAAATAAACTCTATCCGCCTTGTTCTTTCCCTTACTGCCTCCTTTAAAAGGGAAGTCCATCAAATGGATGTTAAATCCACCTTCTTACATGGATATTTGCATGAAGAAATCTACATGGAACAACCCCTGTCTTTATCCTAAAAGACTCCATCCTTGTTTGTCACGTTAGGAAGTCTTTCTATGGTCTCAAAAAAGATCCTCGGGCTTGGTATGCCAAAATGGATAGATTTCTATTAGATAATGGCTTTTCTAAATGTCATTCTGACAACACTGTCTACACCAAGAAAGTGGGTAAATCCTTCACCATCCTTGTTCTTTATGTTGATGATCTTATCCTTATTGGTAGTGATCCAAAAAATATAAACCATGTGAATTCTAGCCTCAAAAATAAGTTTGAAATGACGGACTTAGGACACTTGCATTATTTCCTTGGTCTTCAAGTCTTGCAATCCAAGGAAGGCATTACCCTCTCTCAGTCCAAGTATGCCTGTGATCTTCTACACCACTTTCACATGGAAGACTGTGAGCCATCCCCTTCTCCCTTTCAGTCTGGAGTCAAGCTTTCAGTCACTTGTACTACCCTTGAAGTTGATGCTACCTTATACCATCAACTTGTTGGTAAACTTTTGTATCTAACCCATACCAGTCCTGACCTTTCTTTTGTCATTGGTCTTGTTGCTTGGTTTATGCACCAACCTCATGAAAGTCACTGGAAAGAAGCTAAAATAATAATTTGATATATTCGAGGTACAGTTCAGTTTAGGATTCATTACAGTGCAGGAGCATCTCCCTTATTGATTGGTTTCACTGATTGTGATTGTGCTGGTGACCCTGATGATCGAAAGTCTACTACAGGATATGTATTCACTCTTGGTTTAGGACCTATTACTTGGTCTTGTAAGAAACAAAGTTCCAACTCTCTTTATTCTGCAGAAGCAAAGTATTATGGTGCAGTTGAAGCCAGCAAGGAAGCCATGTGGCTTCGTCAGATCCTATCTGAATTTGGTCTCCATCAGCAGCATCCAACTACACTTTGGTGTGATAATCAGAGTTCCATTTAGCTATGTAAAGATCCATTTCATCATCAACGTATGAAACACATTGAAATCCACATACACTTCATCAGAAAGCTCATTCATGATCGTGTTCTTGAAGTGCATTACTATCCAACCAATGATCAGGTAGTCGATATCTTTACAAAGGCTCTCATAGAAGCGATGTTTACCAAAATTTGATCCATGCTTGGAGTTCAGGAAAGTTTTCATTAAGGGGGGGTAGCCTCTAATGCCTCCTTCCTTCTCCTATTGTGTCACTTTTGTAAATCCTTCAATCCTATCCCAATTTGTTCTTAAGGGGGGATGTTAGGATATTTCGACACATAGGGAATAGGCTCCTTTTGTGTCACCTTTGTAAATCCTTCAATCCTATCCCAAGTTATTTTTAGGGGGGGATGTTAGGATATTCTGACACATAGGAAATAGTTAATAATAACTTATTCTAGTGTAGAGTTAGGTAAAGTGTTTTTCTTTACCATGTACATTTGTAGCTTATAATCCGATGGTCACGATTCATAGTGATCAGATGGTTATCTCTCACCTCAGTATTAACAACACTTGATCTGTGGCTTAACACCCAATTGGTACATGATCTCTATTTAAAGAGCATGGAGGGTCATTTGTCTGGTAACCGTTTATGAAATAAACATATGTAACTTTTCTTTTTATATTAATAAATTTCCTGAATTGGTCACGTTGGCTCAGGCCGTCGACTGTTTCCCTCTTTGAGGGTTTTAACCACGTGATTATACTGGTGTACTGATTTTTTATCTGGTTGTGAGCGATGACATTTGGTCCTTGATCTAAGGAAATTACCCTGTAAATTCTTACAATTTGTATCCCTCTTATCACTATGGTGGCACTATTATCTGCCTAAGAGTGTAAGGGAATTGAAAATTCTCGAGCCACTTCATCATCATATCCTTTGATTATCTCAAAGAATCCCAAACATTGATGATTTCTGAAGATGTCAACAACACAAGGATTTAACCTAATTCTCTTTGTGTATGTGGGTTCTCTCCTATTAAAACATCCCCCCATCTTTTGATTGTGCTTCATAGGTGTTCTTTTGTGGCTTGTTTTCAACTATCACTAGTGATATGGGACCTTAAGACTCCTTAATTTCATAAAATATGTGTTTTCTTACCCCCTATCTCCTTATACAACTCTTTAATTTTCTTAAATATGGTGCTATTATATGCAGGCATCATAAAAATTCTTGTGAATTTGATTGGGTGATGGCCACTTATCTCTAAAATTATTAAGGTTTTGACTTGAAGTGTGGCATGGTGGTGCCAAAATACCCTGATGGTGGCTTTCATGGCACTCCTTAAAACTTTTTTACCTCTATGAAAAATTCTTGTAGTATTTGCAAGGTTTCCTGTAGCACTGTATGCATGCAAAAATCAACCAACGATCGAAAACCCTCGGTGGTCACCTACATTTTTCCTTTGCTAACTGATCTCAAAATGAGCATAAGTGTGAGGGGAAATGAGCCAAATTACCCTTTATTCTAATTCGATTGGGCTTGGACGTATTGGTCATGTCTACCCCGCACGAGGCTTCCATATTTAGACTGTCGGTCTCACTCGAGCCTGCCATTTCCTCTTGCCTCGTAATCATATCCTACTTTCTGTTATCTCCTCTTGACTGATGTGATAACCCTACATGACATGCAACTCAACCAAGTTTTTCTATTTCCACTGTCGAGGTTTGCCAAGTTAAATGGCCACCTTTCTTCCTATTAAACCCTCCCTCTTTGACATTTATTCATTTAGTCAATCGATGCATAGAGAGAGGGTGAGGGAGTCATGTCTGAGCCTACCTAGTAGCCGATGAGTTGCAAGATCCTTGATACAGGGATTTGTATCACTAGAGAGGTCATAAAGGCTACCTTTTATTTCTTTTGTTTATTTTATTCAATTTTATTTTATGAGTGAGGTGCTTATTATGATTTTAATTGTTGTGTCTTCTGGAGGCACATCATTGAGACCTCAAGCTATTGATTTTGATGTAAATTCCTCTTTGGATTCCCCTGGTGATTGTCAGGATTAAGTATTCAACATACTTCTACTGCTCTTGATGTGCTATATGGCGATTGAAAGGTTCTAGTTCATGCTCATGTGTGTTATAGGAGGTGATCATCTTCCTATAGTAGTCTTTGTTACATATTTGAAGCCAAAATTTACATGAGGAAGGGACAAAAGGATGAGGATATGCTTGGGGTGGTGTTAGGATGTTCATGGAGTGGTGACGTTGAGGAAAATCATAAGAGAAGAAGCCATGTGCGAGTGTTAAAGAAAGTTGATTCAGAGTGGCAAAATAAAGTGTTAGGTAAGGTATTTTTCATGTGTAGGATGGAGTGATCGATACAGATGGTAGGCATAGGTAGGGAAACATTTTTATGCCTTTTATAGGTAAAAATAGCTTTAGGTGAGAGCATCTAACCTCAGGGATCCTTCTTGTAGATTTTCAGGATTTCCTGTAGCTGCATAGGACATCCGATAACATTGCAGTGATAGGAGAAAATTTGGAATTTTTTTGCACCTAGTGGTAGAAATTGATGGAGGAATTAGTGTTGGGGCTAGATGTGGAGTGATTAGTTAGAGGAGAGAGAGAGAGAGATTGAATAAATATTCCTCCCATTTTCCATATTATCTTGGTTGAGAAATGTGTAAAACAAAAGCAGGTTAGTGACTTTTTTTTGTCTTTCTTTTTCCTTTTACTTTTTTTTTTCTTTTTTTTTTGAAGGGAAGTGGGCTGCCTCAGTAGAGGTTTTCACTCCACAAGCCTGCCTTGGGTGCCTCAAAGAGGTTTTCACCCAAGGATATTTTATTTCTCTATTTTTTCTCTTTCTCTTTTTTTTTTTGCTCTAGGATTGCCTCATGGAGGTTTTCAACCCTATATTTGGCCTTACAAGCCTCAGAAAGGTTTTCACCGAGACCACTTTATTTTTTCCTTTTTCTCTTTTTCTCTTTTTATAGGAAGGTAAGGGAATAGAAGTTATGAGGCTTCCAATTATATTCACCTATATGTTTATTATGTTGATGAATCTTCCTTGGACAATCGCCTTTTGTAAATTTTTAGCCTATAACCATTGAAAAAAAGAGGGATCCCCTCCTCATCTATGTTTCTGATTTGAACAACCCCATTGTCATTAATCTCTCCACTTGATAGAGTCCTAGCCATCTGGTCATTAACTTTCTCCTTATATCCTTGAATCTAGATTCATAGAGTAGAGCCCAATCCCCTTCCTAAAATGTCTTATCTTTGATGTGCTTATCATGTCAAACCTTCCTTTGTAGTTGGATTACTTTTATGTGAAGCAGGGCTTGAATCGTAAATTCAACCAAACCATTCCGCTAAATTCATATTTCTTGTTGTGGCTTTGTGGCATCAAAATCCAATTGAGATACCGTTATAAGGGTGTTATATTCAAACTCAATGGAGAGAAAAAATTTCTTCCCATAAACCAGATCATATGGAGTAAACCCTGTAGTTGTCTTCCAGGTGGTGTTGTAAGCCAAAGTCGCCTCAAATAATTTTTCTTCCCAATATTTTTTGTTGTTGCTCACAACTTTGGTAAGTATTTTCTCTAAGGCTCTATTTTTCGCTTCCACCTGACCATTTTCTTGAGGATGATAGGAAGTAGAAGTCTTGAATTTTATTTTGTGTTGCCACTTGAGGTTATAAATGAAATGAGATGTGAATTGAGCCCCCTGATTAGTGACTACCTCCCTGGGATGTCCAAACATGTAGAACACATTCTCTCTCAAAAAATAAACCACCTTCTCTTTTGGTGTTTCCTTTATATCCCTTGTTTCAGCCCACTTGATCAAGTAATAAATGCACACTATGATATATCTCTTCTGCCTTGATGGTGGATCAAACAGTCCAATGAACTCCATGGCACACTTGTCAAATGTCTATAAGGTCACCTGATTTTCTAGAGGAAATTCATCCCTCAGTGTAGGCCTCCCCATCCTCTGACACTAATCACATTTACTAGTCTATCTCCTGGTATCTTGGTGGGGAGTAGGCCAATAGTAGTCACCTTGCAAGGCTTTGAATGTTGTCTTCTTAGCGGTAAAATTAACCCCATAGGGACCACCATGACATGTTGAGAGGATATCAAATACCTCCTCTTTAATGACACATCTTCTCAGATTTGGATTTGGTCCCAGCTTGAAGAGATTTCCACCAATCCAAGTGAAAGGGACATTTTTTCTTATAACTTTGTTATTTACTTTAGATGAAAGGTTTGGAGGAAACCTCTCAATAACTAGGTAGTTGGCAGCTATGTTTTCAAACCAAGGAGGGAGTGCTGAGATAGAAAATATGTGGTCATCCAAAAGCTAATGATCAACCATCCCTTCCTCATGTGCAGACAAAATTAGTTTAGATAATAAATCTGCAACAATATATTATTTTCTTATCTTATCAACAATGGTTAAATCAAACTTCTACAACAATAAAATCATCTAATGATTCTACCATTAACATCAGTTTTTTTCATTAAATATTTTATTTTTGCTTGGTTAGTATGCACAAAGGTTTGATATCTAGTAATATAATTTCCAATTTTATTTAGGGAATGGACAATGCTTGTGAATTTGATTGGGTGATGGCCACTTATCTCTACAATTAGGAAGGTTTTGACTAGAAGTGTGGTGTGGTAGTACTAATATACCCTGATGGTGGCTTTCATGGCACTCCTTAACACTTTTTATCCTCCATGAAAACTTCTTGTAGCAGTTGCAGGGTTTCCTGTAGCACTGTATGCATGCAAAAATCTACCAACGATCGAAAAACCTCAGTGGTACCCTACCTTTTTCCTTTGCTAACTGATCTCAAAATTATCATAAGTGTGAGGGGAAATGATCCAAATTATCCTTTATTCTAATTCGAGAGGGCTTGGAGGGTATTGGTCATGTCTACCCCGCACGATGTTTCCATATTTGGACTGTTGGTCTCACTCGAGCTTGCCATTTCCTCTTGCCTTGTAATCATATCCCACTTTTTATTATCTCCTCTTAACTGTTGTGATAACTCTACATGACATGCAACTCAAGCAATTTTTTCTATTTCCACTGTAAATGGTGGCCAAGTTAAATGGCCACCATTCTTCCTATTAAACCCTCCCTCTATGACATTTATTCATTTATTCAATTGATGCATAGTGAGAGGGTGAGGGAGTCATACCTGAGCCTACCTAGTAGTTGATGAGTTGCAAGATCCTTGATAAAGGGATCTGTATAACTGGAGTAATCACAAAGGCTACCTTTTATTTGTTGTTTTTATTTTATTTAATTTTATTTTATGAGTGAGGTGCTTATTATTCTTTTATTTGTTATGTCTTCTGGAGGCACATCATGGAGACCTCAAGCTATTGATGTTTATGTAGATTCCTATTTGGATTCCCCTGGTGATTGTCAGGATCAAGTATTCAACATACTTCTACTACTCTTGATGTGCTATATGGTGATTGAAAGTTTCTAGTTCATGCACATGTGTGTTATAAGAAGTGATCATTTTCTTGTGGGAGTGCCTTTGTTACATATTTGAAGCAAAAAGTTCCATGAGGAAGGGATAAAAGGATGTGGATATGCTTGGGGCGGTGTTAGGATGTTGATGGAGTGGTAAGGTTAAGGAAAAGCATAAGATAATAAGCCATGTGCGAGTGTTAGAGAATGTTGATTCAGAGTGGCAGAATAAAGTGTTAGGTAAGGGATTTTTAATTTATGGGATGGAGTGATGGATACAAATGGTAGGCATAGGTAGGGAAACATTTTTTATGCCTTTTATAGGTAAAAATAGCATTGGGTGAGCGCATCTAACCTCAGGGATCCTTCCTGTAGATTTTCAGGATTTCCTGTAGCTATCTAAGACATCCTGTAGCATTGCAGTGATAGGAGAAAAATTGGATTTTTTTCTCACCTAGTGGTAGAAATTGACGGAGGAATGATTGTTGGGGCTAGATGTTGAGTGATTAGTTGCAGGAGAGAGAGAGAGATGGAATAAATATTTCTCCCATTTTCCATATTATCCTTGATTCAGAAACCTGTAAAACAAAAGCAGGTTAGTGATTTATTTTTTTTGTATTTCTTTTTCCTTTTCATTTTTTTTTTCTTTTTTTTTTGAAGGAAAGTGGGTTGCCTCAGCAGACGTTTTCACTCCAAAAGCCTACCTTGGGTGCCTCAAAGAGGTTTTCACCCAAGGATATTTTATTTATCTATTTTTTCTCTTTCTCTTTTTTTTTTCTCTAGGATTTCCTCATGGAGGTTTTCAACCCTATATTTGGCCTTGGAAGCCTCAGAAAGGTTTTCACCCATACCTCTTTATTTTTTCCTTTCTCTCTTTTTCTCTTTTTCGAAGAAGGTGAGGGACTAGAAGTTATGAGGCTCCCAATTACATTCACCTGTATGTTTATTGTGTTGATGAATCTGCCTTGGAAAATCACCTTTTAAAAATTTTTAGCCTATAACCATTCACAAAAAGAGGGATCCCCTCCTCATCTATGGTTCTTATTTGAACAACCCCATTGTCATGTCATCTCTTCACTTGATAGGTTCCTAGCCATCTGGTCATTAACTTTCTCCTTAACTCCTTGAATCTAGATTCATAGAGCAGAGCCCAATTCCCTTCCTAAAATGTCTTCTCTTTGATGTGCTTGTCATGTAAAACCTTCCTTTGTAGTTGGATTACTTTTATGTGAAGGAGGGCCCAAATCCTAAATTCATCCAAACCATTCAGCTGAAGTATTCTTTCTTGTTGTGGCTTTTTGACGTCAAAATCCAATTGAGCTACCATTCTAAGGGTGTTATACTCAAACTCAATGGAAAGCAATGATTTGTTCCCAGAAATGAGATCATATGGCGTAAACCTTGTATTTTTCTTCCAGGTGGTGTTGTAAGCCCAAGTGGCCTCAACTAATTTGTCTTCCCATATTTTCTGCTGCTGGTCCCAACTTTGGTAAGGATTTTATCTAAGGCTCTATTTTTCGCTTCCACCTGACCATTTTCTGGGGATGATAGGAAGTAGAAGTCATGTGTTTGATTTTTTGTTGCCTCACGAGGTTCTAAATGAGATGAGATGTGAATTGAGCCCCCTGATCAGTGACTACCTCCCTGGGATATCCAAACATGTAGAACGCATTCTCTCTCAAAAAATAAACCACCTTCTCTTTTTTGTTTCCTTTATATCCCTTGTTTCAACCCACTTGGTCAAGTAATCGTTGCACACTATGATATATCTCGTCTACCCTGATGGTGGATCAATCGGTCCAATGAAGTCCATGCCACACTTCTCAAATGGCTATAAGGCCACTTGATTTTCTAGAGGCAATTCATCCTTTGGTGTAGGCCTCCCCATCCTCTGACACTAATCACACTTGCTAGTCTATCTCCTAGTATCCTGGTGGACAGTAGGCCAATAGTAGTCAGCTTGCAAGGCTTTGAATGTTTTCCTCTTAGTGATAAAATGACCCCCACAGAGACCATCATGAAATTTTGAGAGGATATCAAATACCTCCTCTTCAATGACACGTCTCCTCGGATTTTCATCTGGTGCCAACTTGAAGAGATTGCCACCAATCCAAGTGAAAGGGACGTTTTTATTATAATTTTTTTATTTACTTTAGATGAAAGGTTTCCAGGAAACCTCTCTGTAGCCAGGTAGTTGGCAGATATGTCATCAATCCAAGGAGGGAGTGCTGAGATAGAAAATAGGTGTTCATATGACAGTTGATGATCAACCATCCCTTCCTGATGTGCAGACAAAATTAGTTTAGATAATAAATCTGCAACAATATATTATTTTATTATATTATCAACAATGGTGAAATCAAACTACTGCAAAAATAAAAATCATCTAATGATTCTAGCATTGACATGAGTTTTTTTCATTAAATATTTTATTTTTGCATGGTTAGTATGCACAAAGGTTTCATATCCAGTAATATAATTTCTGAATTTATTTAGGGAATGGACAATAACTAAGAGCTCCTTTATAGTGACAATTTAGTTTAGTTTGGCCTTAGACAACTTCTTGTTGATGAAATAGATGGCATAGGGTAGTTTGTCTTCCAATTGTCCCAAGTATTCTCCCACAACTTTATCCAATGCATTTGTATGGATGTGGAAGGGAAGAACCCAATTTGGACCTCGAAGTGTAGGGGAAGTGGTAGGTTTTTCTTTGATGATATCAAAAGCTTCTTGAAAAATATTAGACCAAAAAAATTCAACATCCTTGGCCAAAAATCCAAATAATGGGGAAGAAACTTTGTTGAAGTCCTTGATGAACCTCCTATAGTACCCAACCAATCCTAAGAAACTTCTGGCATATCTGTGCTTTTGACGAATAAGCATCCTTTTAATGATAGTGGTTTTGTTTGGGTCTAACTATATTCCTCCTTGTCATATGGAGTGTCCCAGGACAATACCTACCCTTTTCAAGAACTCATATTTCTCAGGGATTAGAGATATATGCATTTTAACGCATTTTCTTAATACCTTTCCCAAGTTGGAGGGAGCCTCCTGGAAATCATATGCATAAGGAGTGAAATATTCCATGTAGATATCCATAGAATCATGGAAAAGTTCATAAAAACTACTTAGGATTTCTATCTCCAAAGTAGCGGGGGCATTTCACAGGCCAAAGGGAAGGACTTTGTAAGAAAAGGCACCCCAAGGACATGTGAATGTGGTCTTGTCTTGGTCCTTAGGGTTGATATGAATATAGTTATACCCAGTAAATCTATCTAGGAAAGAGAAAATCTTCATCCTTGTAAAACCATCTAGGACTTGATCAATGAAGGGAAAATCGAAATTGTATTTCGTAGTGGATTTTTTTAGCTCTCGGTAGTCAACACAAATTTTCCACTTAACAGTCTTCTTTGGGAATAGAAAAAGCGGAGATGCCCATTCACTGTATGATATGGGGTAGATGAACACTACATCTAACAACTTCTATAGTTCATCCTTTACTATGTCCTATAAGGTTGGCTTCATCCTGCTTTAGTGCTAGCTCACATGCTTGCATCATGCTTTAATATAAATATTATATGTGCACACTGAGGGATGCACCGCTTTCATTTCCTTGTAGTCCCAAGAAAAAGCATCTAATTTTTCCCTTCCTAACTAGAAAAATTTTACTTCTTCTTTGGTCGAGAGACATGAGTTTATCTTCAGGGATCTAGATGGGCCAAATTCCACAACCTTGGTGTGTTCAGAGGTTGAGTCAACTGAGCATAGCTCAATCCAAGGGTGGATTTTATATTCTCTCACTAGTTGATCAAGTGGAATGGCAGTGGGGTGTTGGATTTGAAGAATGTGGTCAATGAGGTCATCCTCATCAAGTTTCCCCCCTCTAAGAATAGTATATATGGTACAGATGGGGTAGTGTGTGGTATGGTAAAAGCCATCTTCTTCTTCTTAATCCTCCAACAATAAGGGTAGGTCATGGTCAATGGAAGGTTATGCTGAAGGATATAGTACCAACTATTTGGAGAAGGGCTCATTATTGATATTCATGTTTCCAACCCGACAGCTAATATAAGCATTGACAGTGGCTAACCAAGGTATTCCTAAAATGAGGGGATATCCATTAAACTTGGTTTTCGGTTGAAGCACCGGGAAGTTGGTGGGATACTCTGAGGAGTTAATAAAGATCATAACATCCTCAAAAACTCCTTTTGGAGCTACTGTAGAACTATTTGCAAGTCACATAATTGTGGTGGTATTTCTCAAGGCTACTTTGAGGATGAGTTTCAGCATGGTTTCCCTCATCATCACATTAATGGAAGCCCCAAGATCAATCAAGGTGTGGGGTACAATGACACCATCAATGTGTATATCTACCACTAGACTCCCAGGGTCTAGGTACTTCTAGAAAATCACTCTTTCCAACATCAAGTTAGATAGTTGTCTTACAACAGTGATGGTGGGGGCATCTTTCGTCTTTCGCCCAGGACTTTTATATAATTTTTCTTTGATGAGATTATTGTAAATAGGAACACCCTTAATGGCCTAGAGAAAGGTTATTTTTACACATAAATTTTCCAGTTCTCTGAAAATCTCAATATCTTCTGGGGTTTGTTTGCTAGGGTGGATCAATCACTCAAGAAAAGGAGGTTGATTGGTCTGGGGATTTGTTTCTTTATTTTCCTTACCAACCTATGAAGGTGGAAATGGAGGATTATTTTTTGGGAGCACTCTTTTAGACTTGAGATTAATTTCATGTATCTCTGAAACATAAGCTGGATAGGATGCTTCTCCATTGCAAACCTATTGTGCCTTCTTGTTGTTTAGGTTCATATTGGGCTCGATAGGAATCTGAGGAAACTTAGGGGGAGAAGAATGAATGTGTTAAGGTCCAGCTTAGGGTGGAGGAAATAAAGCAGGTGGTTTATTGAGTTGGGGCCTCCACCCTTGTGATGGGTTGCTCCACTGAGGTTGTTGAGGAACATACTGCTGAAAAGGTTGATTTATAGGATGGGGATGATACGAGGGGCATACGGACAAGTAGGAGGTGTAGGCCACGATGGAGGAGTGAAATAATACCAAGGTGGTACACATGCATTATGATTTTCATGATAGTAAGAATAAGGTGCACCTTTTATGCCCTGTTGGTATGGCTGAGGCCCTTGAAGCCTCCTTTGATTTATGAAAAAAAAATTCTCAGGTCCTCCTTCCCCACCTTGATATACACTTTTGAGGCCAAGTGAGGAGGGAAATTTAGCTGTGGCATGAATATTTTCACAGAACAAGGAAACTTCTATGAAATTTAGTGGACATTCATTTCAAATGTACAATATACTGATGTATCTCAAGGAATTCAATTGAGCATATTTAAGGCTAACTCTTGCCTAAGTTGAATTGACATATGGGATGTCTATGATTACCAAAAATTTATGTATAGTATGAATCAATCATCGTTATTTTTTTCTTCTAAGTAAAACTATTTCTATTAAGAAGTCAAATCAGAGTTACAATTCTCATCATCAGGCATGGAGGAATCCATGGCTGAGGGAATAAGCAGAGCACTAATGTCCAAACTAGACTGTCCCAAGAGGGAAAACCATCCTTTAGAGTCTAGCCATTATAGGCTTCCCATTTCAGGAAACCATCCTTAGCAATAGTACAAAAAATATATAAAACGGACTAAGCATAGATAGCATAAAAACCAGTAAACGACGAAATTCGAGGGGAAAATTCTAAGGCGAGTCTTCATGCGAGTCGCTAGGGGGAGGCGATTGTTAGAAAATCCTGCAGATGTATCCATAGTTGAGAGTTCCTGAGCCTTGGTCTGCTTCCTCGTGAGGCCCAAGCAGAGAAGAAGGATGTCCAATGCATTCTTCCGAAGTGTCCCGAGCTGCGCAAACCTGCATGAAGGCTGAGTTGTCCTGAGCGGCCATCAAGGTGCTCTCTTCTTTCATCGAGGGCGAGCATAAATGGAGAAACCCCGGGAGCCTTGGCTCTGCCTTCATCTCAAAATCATTATCTTCTGAATTGGATCTTGAAGCAGGATTCACAGGAAGTGCTTTCAGTTTGCAGGGGAGGGAGGTAGGCTTGGTAGCAATGGTGGATTTGCGGGCTCTCTTCTTATAGCGGGAGGAGGAGGGTGGAGCATAGGAGCTAGTAAAGTGCTCGGGACAGGATGAAGGGTCAGAGAACACCATGGGAGGCAAGGCTGGAGTGGGGAAGGAGGACGCCACATCTGCCATATCCCAATCTATAGAAAGGTTCAAATCTGGATGGATAGCCATCGAAAAAGGGGGCCACGAAGGAAGGCCTCTTCCCCCTGCCCTTCTTTTGCATTGTCATTGGTGCCACGGCATCTTAGCGGCCTTAGGTAATGTGCAAAATTGATATGGAGACAAAATAGGAGACAGAGCCCAGAGGCTTCGCGCTAGAACCAGGGGATGCCGAAGCCACACAAGCACAAGGAAGGCAAGCAGAGTAGGCAAGGGAGCCAAGGGAGGAGAGGGAATGGCAAACATCATCATGCAAGAGAGAGTAAAAACATAGGATGCAGAGTACGTTGAAATGGAGGTGGCGCATGGGGCTTTAAAGCCCAACCCACACGAGGAGTTAAGGCACTAGGTTGCCCCAGGCCGTGTCACATGGGCGTGCCGTGTGGTGAGCCACATGGTCACCCTGTTTACTCCATTGAAACTATATGGCACCCACATCCGAGGGATGGAGGTCATTATGGACCAGTTGTGTACAGTGTTGGAGGAGGACTTCATCGTCAACGGAGTTGAGAGAGCCAGCCCAAAGAGGCGAGAAATGGTGGAATCCTTTATTCACCAGAAGGTATGCTACCTTGTTGGCATTGCGTCTTACATGGTGGAAGTAAATATCTATGTCCATGTGGATATAATTCTTGAGCATGGTATTCCTGGTGGCTAGATGCCAACTCTTGTTGAGTTTGGAGGTCAATGAACCTCCCTGGATACACTTAGCCATTTCAATGAGAATCTGAGAGTTGCCTTCGATGAGTAGGGGGAACAAGTGCTGATCTCTGGCTATGATGATCCCCTAAAGGAGACCTTCCAATTCTGCTGAGTTGTTTTTATCCCATCCGAGAAATCCATAGAATACTTAGTGCGCATGGCCTTGAGATGTTCTGAAAATTCCTCTGAATCCAGTAAGCCCTTGATTCCCTTTGGAGGCTCCATCAAATTTTAGCTTGTACAGGCCTGAGGGTAAGGGGGACCAATGATTAGGGGAGGGTTCCAAATGGACTGAGGGGGGCACCGAGGAGGGCGAGGAGTGAAGCCAGAGGTTCCAATTGACCTGGATGATATGCTCCCCTTTGAGAGTAGGGAGGTCCTCATCCTTCCATGGGCGAAGGGATAAAGACTCCTACAATTTGCTACAGACCATGTTCCAAAGAGTTTCAGTGGAGGCGCGAAGGTCCTTGAAAATTCGGTGATTGTGTTCCTTCCATATTTCCCAGAGGAGGTGCCCTAGGAGTAGAGTCCAAAGGGCATTGAAGATGTTGCAATGAAAAGGAGTATCAGGCCAGCTACGTGTAGTGTTGATGATGTTTCCAACTATTCGGTCCGGTCTTCTACTAAGAAGAGACACTTTGTCCCAAAGTGCCATGGTTGTCACGCATTCATTGAAGAGATGCTCTGTGGTTTCTTCCTTGATCCTGTAAAGGGGGAATTGGGATGGGCCGATGAATCCTCTTCGGCAAAGATTGTCCTAGGTGAGTAAGCGCCTTTTACTAAGGAGCCAAAGGAATGTGGAAATTTTTGGCTAATTTTTAGAATGCCAGACTTTGTCCCAAATGTTGTTCACTTGGTGAGGCAGAAGCAGCACACTATAGGATTCTTTTGTTGAGAACATGCCAGAAGAGGTGTAGCCCCAACGAATATGGTCAGGTTCCTATGAGACTCGTATTTGGCACTTGTTGAGTTCCTCCACTATCTCTAAGGTTAGATTAAGGCCGAATTGAGTGTGGAGATGCTCAGCCATTATCCATTGAAAAAATTGGCTTGGGGGGTGGCTAATTTTCTCTAGAAAGTGTTTACGCTAGTCTGGGCCAGCTGTGCCAGGATGTCGGGCCATTCCGAGGTGGGAAAAATATCTTCCATTTTCAGCATCTGTTGCCAAGAATGGTGCCATAAGTTTGCTGAGCTGCCTGACTTGAACTCCCAAAAACTGTGATCATGTATGAAACTGTGATGCTAACTGGCCGCTCTCAAAATAAGTGAGCTTGCTGGGTCACCGTCATAGTGAATGAGATTTCTCAGGGGCCAGTTGTGGGCATATTTAGCAACCCACATTTGTGCCCATGGGTTGTTGGTATTGGAGACCCATTGCCACTAGATTTTGGCTCCCATTACTTTGTTACTTGGGTGTGGATCACGCAGCCCGAGACCACCTGCATGCTTGGGCATGTAGACCTCTTGCCAGTTCACGAGAGCCCATTTCCTTCTCACCTTGTTTCCTCCACATAGAAAGGTGTGTTGAAGGTCTAAAATTGCTTTGAGTACCCATTTGGGTGCTGCCAGTATGGAGAATAGGTACTGGGGCATGGATTGAAGGACCAATTTCACCAAGATGAGCTGGCTAGCCAATTTTAGGGTGTGATGAGTCCAAATAGATAGACATGATTCCAATCTATCCAAAAAATCTCTCCAGGATGAGTGTTTGAGAACAGAATCTGTTAGAGGAGCGCCAAGGTATTTAGAGGGCAAGGCTGCAATGGAAAAGCCCAGAATTCTAGCAATATTCCGCTGGGTGATCAAAGGGGTGTTGAAGAAGAAGATCTAGGATTTGGAGTTATTGAACGAATGTCCGGCTGCCAGAGAGAAGAAATCTAGGATGGATTTGAGGGAAGAGGCTTCTTGGACCAAGGGGTGGCCGAACAACATGTTGTCATCAACAAACTGTCGGTGCGAAATGGGAGGCCGAAGATGGAGACATAGCCCACAAAGAGTGTGATATTGAATGCTAGCTTTGAGGAGTCTACCTAAACCTTCAACCATGGTTACGAAAAGGAAAGGGAACAGAGGGTCCCCTTACTGGATGCCTCGTGAGGGAGAGAAGGGGGGGGGAGGGCGAGCCATTAAGGAGAATGGAGTAGAGGGGAGAGGAGGTGAGGCTCAGAATCCATCTGATCCAAGTTTAACTGAACCCAAAGGTGGCCAGCATATGCTGGATGTAGCTCGAGCTAAGCTTGTTGAAGGCCTTTGAGAGATCTATCTTGAGCATCATTCCTGGAATATTGTATTTTCTTAATGAGTGTGCCACCTCATGCATGAGGATTATGCCATCAAGAATGTGTCTCCCTTCAACATAACTAGTTTTCTCAGGGGAAATAAGGAGGGGGAGGATGGTCTTGAGGCGATTGGCAATGAATTTGAAAACTAGCTTGTAGAGAACATTGCAAAGGGTGATGGGACGAAATTTTCTATGGGTGGAGGCTTGATCTTCTTTCGGGATGAGGGTGATGAAAGTGGCTTTCAGAGCAGGCAGCATCCAATGCATGGATCTAGATTCCTCAACCATTTCCCAAATCTCTTGCCGAAGATATTGCCAAAAGAAATGAAATAAATTGGTGGTGAATCCATCTGGACCAGAGGCCTTTCCCGCTTTGAGTTGAGCCATGGCTTGATTGACCTCTTTAACAAGAACCGGTCGGAGCAGCATCTGATTGTGTTCATCCGTAATCAGGGTGGGAATATGACTTGTAATTATTTCGATGGCCGCATGGTGATCCAGAGGGGGCTACATGAGCATGGCTTTGAAGTGGTCTTGGAGTTCCTTTTGGATTTCTTCATGAGTTTCAAAGCTTACCCTTTGATCGTTGCGTAGGATAGATATGCAATTGGCCATTCTTCTTTGTATGGTGGAGCGATGGAAGAAGGTGGTATTTTTTTCACCGTCTTTAAGCCATCGGATTCGGGACTTCTGTTTCCAAAGCGTTCCTTCTTGAAGTTCCCTTTCCTCTATCTGTGATTTTAGAACTTTCTCCTGTAAGGTTAGGGCCTCAATGTGTCCAAAGCCAATGATCTCTTGCTGGAGCTTCTCCATTTGAGTAACCAGATCTTTATGCTCTTGGAAGATGTTTCCAAAGGTGCTTTGATTCCACCTTTTCAATCTGGTTTTGATTATTTTGAGCTTCTGCTGGATGTTGTACATGATAGATCCATTGAAGGGGGGAAAGGTATGCCACCAGTCCATCAACATGTCTCGGAAGCCTGAATGAGGGAGCAAAAATTGTTCAAAGAGAAAGGGTTTGCAGTTGTCCTGATTCGACCTTTCCCATTGGAGCTAGATGGGCCAATGGTCTAATCCTGCCGCCGAGAGAATGGAGGAAAATATGTGTCCTTAGGCCTGAATGACTGGATCTGAAACAAGGAAGCGATCTAATCGCAAGGCAATGAAGTTGGATCCGGTTATGCGATTATTCCATGTATGTAGTCCATTAGCAGTGGCAATGTCAATGAGGCTATTTTGGGTGATGAAAGACTTGAAGTGAAGAGAATCAGTTTGGAGGATTGGGCGGCGTCCTCGCTTTTCTTGCATACTAGTGATCATGTTGAAGTCCCCACCCAGGATCCAGTGGGGAGAAGGGTTCTCAATATACAGGGCTGAGAGATTATCCAGGGCACACATCTTGCTGGCGATTGACTGTGGGAAGCAAACATTGGTGAGGAGGCCTTTGAGGTGGGTGCCGATGAGGTGAAAGGAGGCTTGAAGAAAGTGGCGGGAGGCATGAAAGTATGAGAGGGAGATGATGGAGGGATTTCATGCAATGGTAACGCCTCCAAAGGAAATGATAGAATCTACTGCTACTGTGTCACAGCTCGGCCAAAAGTGGGATAGAATGGAATGAAACATAGTGCTGGTACATTTGGTTTCCTGCATAAAGAAGATGGTAGGTTTGTTGCAGCTAAGACTTTTTTTTATCATATGACACTTTGAGGGACTGTTGATCCCTCGGATATTCCATAAAGTGAGCTTCATCATATACCTGTGGTTTTCAGAGTTTTGAAGAATTTTGTCAACATGGGATATCCACCAGACTCCAATAGTTGATCTCCCAATGTGATGAGCCTTTGTAGATTAGTTTTTTGCCCACTTTTTCTTGATTCTCTAATAATATTGATAGTTTCCCTGGGAATAAGTTCCCCTTGAATACCTAGATGCATGCTTCCCTTTAACAGATGCACCTTTAGCAGTGCTTCCTCTAAAATTTTTATTTGCCTAGGGGGTATGGTATGAAAATATTTTGAGTCACAAGAGTTTTGCAGCCCCGTGAGATCCAGATCACCAAAGTCGATGGATTCGGGCTCTTCAATCATACAGGTCATAGAATCCATGATTTGGTTTTTCCCAGTGGTCTTGGGAAGATTTGTAGGGAGTCGAGGGTCCAAATCCATGAGTGCATTTTGCAAGGGCAGGTTATTTTGAGCAGACTTATCAATAGGGTTCACAGATCTCAGGCTTGAGGAAGGCACCTTTTTGAGGGGAGGAACGGTGTCAAAGGAGGGCACCAGGGGATTCACGAGGTTGAGCTAAGGGGATTCAATATTTAGATCGACATCAGGGTTGGCTAAGACTTGAAAGTTGTTGCTGGAGGAAGGGATATGCATCGAGGGGGAGGGCTAGGGAGGGTCAGGGGGAGCAAGATTTTTTTTGGAGTGCCTTTTTTTGTGGGAAACCTAAGTAAATCCATCTGGATCTGAGTCAGAGGAAGGGCCTGAGGGTGCAGGAGGATGATTTTGGGGGTAGTCACGAAACAGATGTCCATGCATGTGACATTTTCTACACCTAAAAGGTACATGTTCATAATCTATGGACTGGATCCATTCAAAATCTTCGTGCCAGAAACTTACCGAGTCAGGGAGCACTTTTTCCAAATTCATATAGATGCAGATCCGTGCGTAGGCAGTGTATCGTTTGTGTTCTGTTTCTTCCACAATTTTGATGCAAGTCCCAAGATAGTTTTCAATCTCTTTGAGGGTGATTTATTCCCAGTACTCCTTTGGCGGGGAGTATAATCTAATCCAGACTGGTGCCCAGTTGAAGTCTTCTTTGTCTGGGTTGAAGCATTCAACCCAGTCCCTCAGAAAGAGCCTTGTTGCATTGAAAAAATAAGGACCTCCATCCATGACTTGATTTTTATCTTTGATGCAGGTAAAAATGATGTTAAAGAAACCTTTGGGGCCCAACTGAAGGTCAACTTGCCCCTTTGGCTTCCATTTCGCCTTGATCCAGCCATATAGGGCTTTCTTAGTGGGTCAGAGCCCAATAAACTTTCCGATTAAGGCATGATCATGCACATATTGAATGCGGCCATTGATGCGCTCAACAGGAAGATGAAGCTCCGGTCATTTCTCTTGGATAGGAATACAAGTTGATGGTTTTGCAGGTTGCTCATTCGTAGATCCAAACCCGTCACAAGATTGAGGCAAGGATTGAGAGGTTGTTGGATCGCGATCGGGCGCTGAGCAAGGAGGCAGATTGGAGGTTTGCGAAGAGCTAGGGGCATCAGATCTGCTAAGATTCCCGTCGATGGGGGAGGCAGAGCCCCCCCCTTGGAATCTGCCATACCCGAGACAGGCAGTAGGGTCAGAGTGGCCGACGATGAGGAGGAGCCAGAAGTGGTGGTGGCGTCTTTAGAAAAATGCAGAGAATCCCTAGGGCTGCAGACCTTCGCTTTGATCTCAGCTCTCGGATCCTCCCTCTCTCATTCATCCATGAATCAATCATCATTGATTGGTGGAATTATTGGAATTATTTTTGTTAATATAGTAGATATCGACAAGTGATGATATTAAAGGATAAAAAAATTATATGTTAATAGTACACATGAGGTATAAATAAGTCCAATATAAACATATTGGCTGCTAAAAATGTCATGATTGATAGAGATAAATCTACATATATAAAGTAATTATTTAACTTTTGTAAAATGGAAAAGGTTTATTAAAAGAAATTCACAAATAGAATTGTTATCATAGTAAAATAATTAACAAAAACCATTAGCATGGAGGACCACAAAATTCAAATGGTTGTGAACTGTAGTATAATTTTTGGATACGATACTTGATCAAGTACTAAAGAAGAGATCGAGTTAGGTTGTGACAAATAAGATGGAAGAAAAACCAACCCTTGGAATAAGAAGTAAATAATATAGTTGAAAATTTTAACCGGAAGGGGTTTGGTAATCGACAACAAAAAAATGTAGAAGCACGTCAAAATGATGTGATTGATATCCAAAATAAGACTCCCATTACATCACAATTTAGAAATTAAGATTAGCTTTGAAAACATGAAACTTTACTAAGGAATGCAATTGTTTTAAACGTGGAAAAGGAATCGAGTGTCTTTGAAATTCTGTACCATCAGATGCCTCAATAATTTGGATTTATAGGCTCATAATACTATATTCTAGAATGATTAGCTAGATGGCCTGTCAATTGAAATGACTAATAATTTCATTTATGATATTTAAATATTTGAGATAAGTTGATACAATAAGGATAATAGGAGTAAATTCACACTAAACCTCATGGGAAATTCAGTTGAACTGCATATATAAATATATATACATATATATAATGAGATAAAATAATAGAGTTGTAATTGTGATGGGAAACCTTAACCATGCCTTTTTGTTTTGATGAAAAGGTCAACATAAAGATGTATATACATGTATATATGTGTGTGAGGTACACATGACAACTAATGGGTATGTGTGTGTGTGTGTGTGTGTTTTCTTCATATGCCTTGAGAAATAGGTGGCAAGTTTAGGTAAAAATATGATTAAAAATGAATAAATAACCAAGTAAGATAAGTGATGGATAGGGAACCACATTTTAGAAAAATTAAAATCAAGGAGAGGGAGATGTTTTTAGCACATTATCAATAGTGTTATCTATGTCTACTAACATGGAAAATATAGTGTGTCACTAGGTAATGTTACCCCAGATTAATACCTCAAATATGACTCCTATGGACAAAAAATAAGCTTGGTCAAATAACTAATTAGAATCAAATTTTGCTTACAAATCCCATGTCTAGGTAACTGTACTAAGAGAATGAGTTGAGAAGGTTGACACGCACAAGTGGAAAATGATTCCCGAGGAACCTCAGTCAATAATTGCAAGTTAGAAAGGATGTGAACCCCATAAGGAAATGAATGGAATCAAAACACCAAACATAATATAACATAAAAAATAAAAATAAAAATCATAATTTCTTTTAAATCAACAAATTTTCCTAAAACCTTGGTAATGTTTTGTTGTGACATATTTGAAATTATGAAATTATGATGGTGCCTGATCCGGATTTATGCTGGAACGGAAAAAAATACACATATAACCATAAACATAGAGATGCAGTGGAAAAAATGCTTCATTTTATTAACAAAAAATGACTGAAATATGCTTACATACATAATGGAAATAAACTAGCTAGGGCCCTGGTAGTGTATCTATGAGAAAACATGTGGACGGTACAGGCCTCTGAACTATGTTACAATGAGACATAATGGAAATAGACGAGCAAGGGCACTGGTAGCATATCTCTGAGAAGATATGTGATGGATACAAGCCCCTCCATTGTGTTACAATGAGGCTCAAAGGCCTATTTATTGTTGAGAAATAATGGAAAACCATAAACATCCAAGAACCTAACCCTAGGAGATGAAGCACAAAAATTGTGGGTCCCGTTTGGGTAAATTAGTGTTTCAACTTCCCTGGGATGTAACTTTGGCATAAGATATTCATTTGAAATGTTCAATACCTCGTTAAAAAGATCTATCTGAGGAAAACAATTTTTTAGTGAGAAATATTTGTCTATAGACCCATTTTGCTCCCGGTTTCCAAAAAAAATGTCATTTAGGGACTTAAAAAGGCTTCAGGAGTGCACGACCCAAAAACCTATTAAAAATAGTAAGTTGTGTTGAAAGTGAAAAAATTCAAGAATTGATGGTGAAGGTCCAAATGGAATAGGTGGGTGACCACCAATATCCACCTGGATCATTCCTCCTTCCTTAGGAAGAAATGGTCCCCATTACGTTAATTTCCTCCATGAGAGGAAATTCTGCTGAAATTGGTATTAGATTTGTCCAGGATGTCGTGGAACTGTTAGTGGACGTGCTAGATGCAGATGTGCCACTGGTGGGCAGTTGTTGAAGGATTTGGGAAAATTTATCCATCATCGAGTTCCTCTGTTTCTCGAGGGCCTCCTCGAGCAGGATTTTCATAGGATCTCTTGCTCCCTCATATTTCTTTCCTTCCACCATGGGGGGTCGTCAGGGTTTGCGAGGCTGATCTTGCAATGGTTCAACCAGATCGAGCCCTAACTCCTTATACCCTGACTGCGTTGGGGACATCGAAAGAAAAACAAATAAAGAGAAGACCGCTCTGATACCACTGATCTGGAATTATGCAGGAACACAACAGAATACACATATAACCATAAACACAGAGAGGCAGTGGAAATAATGATTCATTTTATTAACAAAAAAAAGCTGAAATATGCTTACATACATAATGGAAATAAAATAGCTAGGGCGTTGGTAGTGTATCTCTGAGAAGAGATGTGGTGGCTACATGCCTTTAAACTGTGTTACAATGAGACATAATGGAAATAAGCAAGCGAGGGCACTGGTAGCGTATCTCTAAGAAGAGATGTGATGGATATAGGCCCCTCCACTATGTTACAATGAGGCTTAAAGGCCTATTTATTGTTGAGAAAGAATGGAAAACCATAAACATTGAAGAACCTAACCCTAGGAGATGAAGCACCAAAATTGTGGGTCCTGTTTGGGTAAATTGGCGTTTCAACTTCCTAGGTACGTAAATTTGACATACGATCATCGCTTGACGTGCTCAATACCTCATTATAAATATCTATCCGAGGACTACAATTTTTTAGTGAAGAAAATTAGTCTATAGGCCCATGCTTCTCTCGATTTCCCCAAAAAACATCGTTTAGGGCCTCAAAATCACGACAGAAGTTCAGGACCCAAAAAAATACTAAAAATAGTAGGTTGTGCTACAACTGAATAATTGAAAGAACTCATGTTGCGGGTTCAAACGAAATAGGTGGGTGGCCAGCAATATCGACCTAGATCATTAGGGCCACAAAACGGCTCTGAGAGTGTAGGCCCGAAAACCTAAAAATAGTAAGTTGAGCTGAAAGTGAAAAAATGCAAGAATTGGTGGTACATGTCCAAATGGAATACGTGGATGGCCACCAATATCCACCTAGATCAATGCCAAATGAACCAATCTTATTTTAAATCAAAATGAAGGAATCTCCCTTGAAAATTATAAACAAACAAAAAAAATTAATTAATTTTGATAACCAAAGTGACAATTGTGAGATGAATAGTTATCCCCTTATTGAGTGAAGACTGCTATTTATTTTAACAATTCAAAATATCTTATAGGATAATGCACTAAAGTAAATTAGTGATTGAATTAAGGGTATGACATGCTAAGAAATGGCATTTAAGAAAAACACTATAATATATCAACAATGGAGTATCCGATATTTAATAGACTTACAAATGAAAAATAGAAAAATTGCATAATTATGCATAAAAGAAAGTGCATACAAATTTTATCAACTACTTGTAATGATGCATGAAAATAAGTCCAAGTTGAGAACATGCTTCAATGGAAATTTTTGAGTTATGTTGAAAGGTAGTGGTAATGTAATCTCAAACATACATAATTAATTTTTTCAGACAAGTAGACAACAATATAGCCATTTTTTGTAAGGAAAGCAAAGGAAGAATTCTAAACTTTATTTGTGTATGATCAATGCGTCATCATATTTGAATCAAGATGAAGGTATAGTGGTGGTATTTAGCACAATATCTCATAAAGAAAAAAAATAAATGATTTATGAACACACTATCATTTTTAAGAAATTAGTAAAGGAAGAATCAAGACCTCTAAGGTATAAAACTTATTTAGGACAATGTATTGGGGTTTTTATCGGTTGAACTAGCCATTAGGTAAGTAAAATAATTTACAGCAATGATTTTTGATGATGTTGTTGACTTTTATTGAGTGCAAGTTACTGACCCTTGTTAGCGATGCATATTGATGACATCGTTGGGCATTTAAAAGACAATTGATAATGTTTGTAATGAATATGGAAACTAATTACTATAATAATTTTTATGTAGGTCAAACTGGATAGAGAAACCTTGGTTAAACGTCTCTGCATTTTCAACGAAAGGAAATTATGTTGTAGAAGCAAGTGATTACCCAGGGTAAGTGTTGTTTAAGCACTTCAACCAGGAAAGGATACATTGGAAGATGAGAATACAAATCTTATGCACAAGGTAAAAGAGACACCGAGGAAAATGTTTCGATAACGGGGGTCAAATGTAACACCCCTCCCTTAAAATTAAATATATAATTTAATTTTATCACAATAACTCAGTAAACTATGGGTTTTCTCAAAGCCTCATGGAAAATTTAATGTTTAATGCTTATTTTAATTTATTGAAAATTTGGTTATGGTTAGCTTAGGAATTTACGAGGGAAATTAAGTAAGTGGAAATTCCATTTACCAGAAAGTTAGAGGATAGTTAGTGCCATCCCTAAATATAAATCGTCTCAGTTGGGGAACAAAAGCCAAGAGAGGTAGGTGAGGAAATATACCCATCGCATATGACAGGGATACTGAAAAATGTTTGCTTCCTCAAACAGGATGATGCTGAGGAAGACTAGGATGCTGCCAAAATTGGGTATTCCTGAGATGGTAGTGGCCAATGGAAATCCTAAAATAGACTTATGGGTCTGTGAGTTCATGGGTTGGACAAGTAAAGTATTGGATGCCTCAGAATAAACCTAGAAAGGTCATTATATGCTACAGTTTTGGAAATGGAAAGTGGAATGGGAGCAGAGTGAGTTGAATTCATTGTTTTCATTGGTCGAGAGGAGTGGTCGTATTCCCTAGTAATTTTCCCAGGAAACCTAAATCTAATCAAATAAGTGCTTTGAGTTATTTTTTTTCTTTCCAGAACATAAGAAGATACTATAAATGTTTCTTGTAGAAATTTTCTAATACGTACAATAATGATTTGTTATGAAGAAATGATCTTTCTATTAAGAATTTTTTATTGAATCTATTAGTAATGATTTGTTATTAAGTAATGATCTTTCTATTAAGAAAGTTGTATTGATTCTATTATGAAAGTATGGGAATGGTTATGGAAAATTTTGGTATAAAGCTATATTGGAAATTATAGAAAATGGTTAGTTTCAAATTAATGGACTGAATTAAATTTGTTGAATAGTCCTTGGAAAATAAACTCCAGTCCAATTTATTTCTTTTTATGACCCCCATGGTGGACATAGAATAGAGAAGATCCTATTGGATAAGTCTTGTATTCTTACCTGAAATCTACATTATATTATTCCTATGTATACAAGTTGTGAATTGATTATTCATGTCACAAAAATAAGTAGATGTACCCACAATGTTTTTCATAGAGATAAAGGTTGTAGGAAATAACTATTATTTTGTATACACAGAAGGAGTGTGAGTGAGTGAGGACATGGAGAGGTTATTCCTAACCTTGTAAATTATCCTCCAGTGCCTTTTATTTACTTAGAAAACTGTCATGTGCAAGTACATTAAAGACAATAACATACAAATAAGGAGTACATAATCATGTATTAGTAGAAAAATATATATAATTTAATCAAAAGGCAGTTAACATGAAAATTAAATTGTCTTAAGGATTGTGGAAGGCTCCACTAACTTTAATTTCAAATTTTATTTATATACATTACTGATAACGTAAATTGTGATATATAATTATGGAAGAAAATAGAGGGAACAATTGTTGAACTAGGAAATTTGAAGAACTTTAATACTATACCAACATGACATCATGCATAAATCAAACCCTAGATATTAGGGTATATAACTACCAATTTTAGCAGAGCAGTGATAAAAGACACATTATTCTAGGGTTAAGTGACTGGAAAGTTAAAGGTACATTTATCCACCCATAAAACTGTAGAAATGTTTATAATCATCATATTTTTAAAGTGTGTCTCAAAAATTTACAAAATTTACAATGTTTCTGAGTCAAAAATGGACTTAACAATATACAATATGTAGAAATTATACAACATGAATGCATATCTTGGATTCACCCAATCTTACAATGTACTAAAGTTAAATACTGAATTGCTTCTATAAATATTTTGTGGAATAAAAAACATAATCGCCAATCACATGAAGAAAAGAAGAATCAAATCAAACACAACACAGATAATCTCCTCGGGAAAGATTGTTGATCAAAACACCGCTATATTCTATTGTATATTCAACATGGATCATGAAAAATTACATACAAAACTCTTCTCACAATATCCCTCTAATACTCAGCTAATTGTCTCACACTATCATACATAAAACTGACCAATACTTAGCCAATTTACTACCTCCAGATAGCATGCATTGCTTGTGCGATCCCTAATGAATGCAATCCCTAAATAATAGGAATTTTGGCCTTCCTTGACTACGCAAGTATCATGGGCTCTCCAATGGGTTTTTGGTTGCATGTTTGCAACCCAATAATCCTACAACTAATATTCAACTTCCCTTTCACCTAGATCTCAACTAGGTCTCCACTGGATCTAACATGCATGTAGCTAATAATAGTAAATGCTTAGTTTCATGTGATATCATTGATTGTGAACTAATTAATATTTAATTCACTTGATCTATCACTAGTGTATCTAACAGTTACAGGTAGCACAACTGAGTTTAACTCACCTAACTAAGTTAAACTGATTACCTGCATTAACTAATGCACCATTGCACTTCGAATTATGTTAAAACCATAATTTCTTTGCATGCCTCACCAACTACCTCTAACTCGAAATCTACTAGCTAACTAAGTTTATCACTTTCAGTTAACTGTTACAAGTTATTTTAAAATTTAGATTACATTTTCTTGTCCATCTTAATTAAGGGATAACTTGTTAGGTCCCTATATTACTAGTTTAGTCCCTTATTGTTATTAGTGTAGCCCTCTTATTGTTATTTTTGTACCCCTCTAACCCCAATATTTTTATTACTATCCCCTTACATTATTATTGTTAGGTCGGCTAGGATTATATTGTGGCCCCATGGACTCCTATATATAGAAGGAGGTTTTGGTCATGTGTATCATCCAACAATTTTTCATTTATGTAATGTATTGGAGGTTTCCCCCTCGAAGTGGATGATTTCTAAGGCGTTGATCTCTCTTCTCTTCTATTTTTGGAGCTAGTTTCATAACATTTGGTATCAGAGCTTTGGATTCTAGGGTTTCGCTGCTCCAAACAGGTCATTGTGGAATTTTTGCTATAACTTGTTTTCTACGAAGGTTCAAAAGATGAAATGTTTACAGAGCGAAGACAAAATCTGAAGGAACATCGTGAAAAAATTTCAAACCTTGGCTCACAGTATTTTCGGAGATATGATCTCTACAATTTAGGTATTTTTGCAAGATCTGGAATTTAACCTAAAAATGTCGTCGTGGAATTTTCGCTATATCGTTTTTTATATGAGGGTTCAAAAGCTGAAATTTTCACAGAGCGAAGCTGCAATCCTGAGGAACATCATGGAAACATTTCAGAGCTTGATTCGCATCATTTTCAGAGAGAGGGTCTGTGGACGCTAGAGATTTTTTAGGCTCCCTAATTTCATATCAAATATGTGACCATGGTAAAATCGTCATTACTCTCTCTTTGAGCATTGGATTAGAATTTTGTAAAATGTGTCCACAAAAAAACGAACTGTAGTTTACTCTGTATCAATTTCAGAGCCAAAGGAGGAAACCCTGACACGTGGCACTCCGTAAAAGGTTACTCTACTGAGTCGGTCCATAATTGGTCACTGTGGAAGATTTGGCATAACTTTGTCTTGAAGAATCCAAATTAGGTTAGACCTCTGGAATTTGAAGGAAGATTCATAGGGCTACTACAGGGCAAAATGTTAGATATTGAAGATAAAAAATCACAGAGATAATTTAGTTTCAATATCGAGCTCCTCAAAAGAAAGAAAAATGTGTGTATTTTTTTCAAATAACGTAACTCTCCTTGAATTTATTCCAAAGGAATATTGAAGAATAGATATCAATATTGGGTTCTAAAATACCCCCTAAAAATAATTCAACAACCATTAAGCCTTCAAAAGGCTCTGCTACGACTCATGAAGATGAAGAAATGCGACATGAGATATCAAAATTACAAGAGCAAGTGGACCTATCGCAAAGAGCAACACAAAAAGAAATGGAATTTTGGAAGAAAGACATGGAAACTAAGATGTATGGTTTGAAGAAAGGTGTCGAAGCTAAGATGAATGGTTTGGAAGCTAAGATGGATGGCATGGAAGTTGGCATGGAAGCTAAGATGGATGACATGGAAGCTAAGATCGATGAAAAAATGGAAAAAATGAAGAATGATCTAAAAGTAGACATCGAAGGTTTGGAAAAGTTGATAAAATAAATGTTTCCTAATGTCGAAAAGATAGTAGAGGAAACTCATGATGAGAAAAAAAATAATGTTAATCGTGATTTCATAAACTCTAATATTGGAGGGAAGAACCACCATATTCCAAAGATGGATATCAGGAAGTTTGATGGCAAGGATATCGTAACATGGATACTACAGATGGAGCAATATTTTGATCTCAATAATGTGAAAAACACACAAAAGGTACACATTTCAACTTTACATTTAGAAAAAAATACATTTGTATGGTATCGATGGTTTTTCTCCCATAAAAAAATTGTCACTTGGTCAAGTTTTACGAAGGAAATGATAGCACATTATGAGGATACAAAAAGCAACACCTTATTTAGCCAATTGATAAATCTCAAACAAAAGGGTTCAGTGGTGGAGCACATTGAGGACTTCCAAAAATTGAATATAAAGGTAACTGATATTCCAGAGGAACACATGATTGATGTCTTCATAGGGAATTTAAAGGATAACATCCAACATGAATTTCACATTTTGGAACCTGATTCATTGGAAGAGGCATTCAGGTTGGCAAGAAAAATTGAATGTAAAATTATGGCGACAAGGAAGCCTACCACTCACATATTAAAGATGGAAGTGTTGCTACTTCTATACTTCCACAACCTACAAGGTTGACACCACAACAATTGGAAGGAAAAAGAGAAAAATGGCTTTGCAACAGTTGTGATAGAAAATACACTAAAGGTCATAAGTGTGCTGAGAAGAAATTATTTTACATAGATTGTGAAGAGGAAGAAGAAAATGAAAAATAATCTTCAAAAGAAGAGGATATACATAAGGAACCAACCCTAGAAGAGGAATAAATTATTATGACCATATCGTGTAATGCATTGGTAGGAATTACCACTTCTCAAAATCTCAAGATAGAAGGACATATCAACAAGAAAATGGTAATAGTGTTGATTTATTCAGGTAGTACCCATAATTTTATTCATTGTAAAGTAGCTAAGGAATTGAATTGTTTCCTATACCTAGCACATAATGTCAAGTGATGGTTGCAAATGGAGGAACTATAAATTGCTCTAGAAAATGCCATAATATCAAGCTAACCATGGGGGAATATGTATTGAATATTCCAATTCTTTCCATCCCAATTGGAGGTGTTGATTTTGTACTAGGAGTACAATGGTTACAATCTTTAGGGACGGTAACTTTTAATTTTCAAGAACATTTCTTGAATTTTTTTTCAGAAGGAAAGGAAGTCAAATTACGAGGTATCGCAGGGAATCTGGGAAAGACAATAACCTCTAATATCATGTAAAATCTTCTAAATAAAGAACAACGAGGCGTAATTCCACAATTATGCTCACTAGAAGTTTAAACATTAAAATAATCTATTTCTGCAGATCTCCAAAAAGTCTTGGACAATCATTCCAAAGTGTTTGAAAATTCCAAAGGACTCCCACCTATTCGTGATCATGATCATTATATTCATTTGATTCTAAGAATTGTTCCTCTAAACATCAGGCCTTATAGATATCCTTATGTCCAAAAGAGCGAAATTGAACGTATGATTGCAGAAATGTTAGAGCCTGGTATAATTCAACCTAGTCAAAGTTCTTTCTCTGCTCCAGTAGTATTGGTGCACAAGAAGGATGGATCATGCTGCATGTGTCCGAATTATGGGGAGCTCAATAAACTCACCATTAATGATAAATTTCCCATTCCTGTGATTGATTAATTAAAGGATGAATTACATGGAGCAATTTATTTTTACAAGTTGGATATCTATTCAAGATATCATCAAATTAGAATGAAGACTAAAGAAATTCTGAAAACAACATTTCAAACTCATGAGGGTCATTATGAATTTTTGGTCATGCCTTTTCACCTTACTAATGCACCTTCTACATTTCAAGGGTTGATGAATTCCATTTTCAAACCCTTCCTTAGAAATTTTGTGCTATTATCTTTTGATGATATACTAATATACAACGGGTCTTGGAAGGATCATGTTCAACATGTTCATAGGCTGCTCAAACGTTTGCAAGAGAAACAATTATATGCAAAAACATCCAAATTTTTCTTTGGAGTACAATAGTCGGAATATCTGGGTCATATTGTATCTCACAAGGGTGTTAAGGTAGACCCTAACAAAATTAAAGCCATCAAGGAATGGAAAGTCCCCACAACCATAAAGCAGTTGCAAGGATTTCTTGGGTTAACAAGGTATTATCGCAAGTTTTTTAAGAAATATGGGATAATTCCAACACCTCTAATAACATTATAGAAGAAATATGCATTCTCATGGACTATTGAATCAACTGAGGCCTTTGGACATCTTAAAGAGGAAATGTGCCTAGCATGAGTCTTAGCTATGCCAGACTTCACAAAAACCTTTATTATGGAATGTGATTACTCAGGAAATGGAATTGGTGTTGTTTTAATGCAAGAAGGAAGACCCGTTGCTTTTTAAAGTTGTCCAATAAAAGAAAAGTATTCATCGGAAACTATTTAAGAGAATGAAATGTTAGTGATACCACATGCATTAAATAAATGGCAACCTTACCTAATGGGAAGACACTTCAAGGTAAAAAATGATCATGATAGTCTTAAACACTTTTTGGAACAAAGACTATCTTTAGAAGAGTAGCAAAAATGGGTCACAAATATGTTGGGTTATGACTTTGAAATAATATACAAAAAAGGGAAGCTAAATGTTGTTGCAGATGCACTCGCAAGAAAGAATGAAGAGGTTGGAGCATTTCTTTGTGCCATTTCTATTATCCAACCAGATTGGATAGCCAAAGAAATGGATGAATGGAAGAAGGAAGAGGAAGTGTGGACACACATTCAAAAGTTGTAGCAAGATCCTAGTAAATCTGATACATTTAGTTGGAAAAATGATTCCTTATGGTACAAATATCACTTATATCTTTGTAAAAAATCCCAACTAAAACAAATTATTCTTTTGGAATTGCACACTTCTCCTTTAGGAGGACACTCTGGATTTTTAAAAACTTACCACAGGGTGAAAAAAGATTTTTTTTGGGATGGCCTTAAATCTGATATTCAAAAGTTTGTGGTAGAATGTTTGGTTTTCCAGCAAAATAAAGTTGAGATAATTAAGACCCCGGGTCTTCTACAACCTTTATCCATTCCAAGTCAATGTTGGGAGGATATTTCAATGGATTTTATCACAAGTTTACCTAAGTCCGAAGGAAAGAGTGTCATCATGGTGGTAGTTGATAGACATACCAAGTATGAACACTTTTGTTCATTATCTCATCCATTTAAAGCAAGTAGATTTGCTACTACATTTATGGACACAATTCAAAAACTACATGGAAACCCAAAGATTATTGTGAGGGATAGAGATCCCATTTTTACTAGAAACTTTTGGAAAAAGTTATTTTCCTTTTCAGGTACTAAATTAGCTCATAGCTCATCTTACCATCCTCAATCTGATGGTCAAACTGAGATAATGAATAAATGTTTGGAAGGATATCTTTGTTTTTTTGTATTTGATAAACAAACACAATGGTTCAAGTGGTTACCTCTCGCTAAATGGTGGTATAACACTTCCTTCCATACTACAGCAAAAATGACCCCATTTATGGTACTTTATGGATATCATCCACTGTCCATCACATCATATTTAAGAGAAATTTCTAAGGTTCAAGAAGTGGAAGATCACCTCAAGCATCAACAAGAAGTTCTCCAACTCTTAAAGGATAACTTAAATTTGGCACAAAATAGATTGAAACGATAAGGAGATCAACATCTCATCGAGAGAAGTTTTGATGTAGGAGACTAGGTATTTTTACGGCTACAACCATACAGACAAATGTACTCAAGAAAGCTAAGAAGGATAATAAATTATTTCCAAAGTACTATGGTCCTTACAAGGTGTTGCAAAAGATTGGTACTATGGCATACAAAGTGGAGCTTCCTGCTTCTTCGCCAGTGCATCTATTTTTCCATGTTTCATGCTTAAACAAGGTTATAGGTGAAAATATTCTAGTTCAAATAATATTACCAGAACTTGATGAGGAAGGAAAAATCATAGTGGAACCTGAAGCGGTCATGGAAACAAGAACTTGACAGCTATGAAATTGATCAATTTGAGAGTATCTCATCAAGTGGAAGAAGTTAGCCACTGAAGATTTTACATGGGAGGATGAAAATTTTATACAGAATCACCCAGTGCTACTCGAGTGTTGAGAAAAACACTTTTTTGAAGGAGAGGGGCATCTAGGTCCCTATATTACTAGTTTAGTATTATTGTTACGGAAGCCCCCTTATTGTTATTGTTGTGCCCCTGTAACCCCAATATTGTTATTATTGTGCCCTTACATTATTATTGTTAGTTCGGCTAGGATTATATTGTGGCCCCATGGACTCCTATATATAGAAGGATGTTTTTGTCATTTGTATCATCCAAGAATTGTTCATTTAGTTAATGCATTGGAGGTCGCCCCCTCGAAGTGGTTGATTTCTAAGGTGTTGATCTCTCTTTTCTTCTATTTTTCGAGTTGGTTTCTTAACATAACTAAAACAGACATGCACCAAAAATAGACATGTGGGCCCCACCCTAGTGTAGGTGTTTAATGCACTAGGCATGGGTGCTGAAATTTTCTTGTTGAATTTCAACACTACCTCTCCACAAGAAAGGGATTATCCTTCACCTTGATCCTATCTCTATGGTATTCAAATTTTCTCTTGGTAAGCGCCTTCGTCAGAATGTATGCATCCTGATCTTCCATGGGAATGTACTAAAGAAACATTATTCTTCTATGCACACAATCTCTAAGATGATGGCACCGGATATCTATGTGCTTGGACCTATCATGAAACACATGATTAATTGAGAGTTTAATGCAACTCTGATTATCACAATGAATCACTGTGAGATCCATCTAAGACCCAAACAACCAGCCTAGATCCTTCTCATCTACATAACCTCACATGCATCTTTACTTGTTGCCATGTACTCTGCTTCCACTGAACTGAGTGCCACGGATCGTTGCTTCCTGCTATACCAATACATTGTTGTCAATCCAATGCTAAACATCCCTCTTGATGTGATCTTTCTATCTGATGGACTGCCAGCCCAATTTGCATCTGTGAAGCCTTGAAGCTTCACTCCCTCTATCCTTTTGTACCATAGACCTTACTCTGATGTTCCCCTCAGGTATCTCAATACATGCTTCCCTACCTTCCAAAATAGATTGCTAGGCTTAACCATAGCTTGAATCAACTAGTTAAATGCGTAGCAAATGTATGGTCTGGTGTTCACTAGATACATCAGTGAACCAACTAATTGCCTATAGAAAGTAGCATCTGCTACCTCTCCAGAAGTAGCATCCTCTTTCCTCCAATTTCCTAAAAGAGGAGTATCCATGTGTTGGGAAAAATACTGAGAGGGGAGGTGAATCAGTATTTACTGCATATTCAAAACTTTTACTTTTTCTTGCTTCTAAAACCCATACGCTACTTTCCTGAAATAGACGCGCGTATATACGCGGATACCCTTTATGAAACTCGCGTATACACAGATATCTAATTATGTCATTAGTTCTTCACTTAAATCATTCCATCATTCATTCATCAGATGTTTAATAAACAGTAAACATGAATAGTAAGAACAGAGTAAACCATCACACAAAGCATCACACATGAACACCAGGATTTTTAGGTGGAAACCCAAGTCGGGAGAAAACCACCGCTGTCGTTTCTCAGCCTTCAATATTTTATTATTGAGAAAACATCTTACAACATATGTGCTGGTGCAGACTCCTACCAGCACGCAGGCACACACCTGCACTCGTTTACCAGCCTCTCCTGGAAGGGAGCTCCAACCCCCTGACTCGTTTACCAGCCTCTCCTGGAAGGGAGCTACAAACCCCTGATCTCGTTTACCAGCCTCTCCTGGAAGGGAGCTACGACCCCCTGACTGAAGGCTACAACCCTCAGCACCTCTATGGACCACGTTTCATCAATTTTCACACTGGATCCAAATCTTCCTTTAGGACACCACTTGTAGGCCATATTTCATCATATTTTCAGATTAGACCCTTTCCATACTTTTAAGCACAGTCAACCATGAAATAGATACACATAACTTACTGACAGATATCAGTAAACCAGCAGATCAGATCAGACATTTGTTACCACAAACTTCAGCAAACCCTAGTTTGCATACGCGCTTTCCTTTCTCTGATGTCGCGTATATACGCACTTCCGTCCACACAAACCAGCGTATACTTCAGTACAAATTACAAAGTTAATTTATTGCGCATACGTGCTTTCTCTTCATTGAAGCCGCGTATATATGCGCTTCTGCTTCGGCAAACTAGCGTATGGTTCTTCAAACTTAAATGTTATTGCAATTCTTCACAACAATTACATCACTTCAGATTTTACCCTTTACCTCAGACAAATGTTCGCCTAGATGTTCGCCTCATCACAAATCTAGTCATTCCATAAACAGATCTAGCAAATACAAGTACACTACAGATCTAGATCCCCTTCTTCATCACTCCGTCATTGGTGCATCATACTTTCAGATCTTTCATTCAACTGTAACCCTTTCCATTCAAATATACTCCAGAGAGAAGTATTCATTCAAGCTCAGACATCTTGCACCCACATTCCTTCTTTGCACAATGAATTTCATCTCTTTATATAGGTTTATCCTTTTTCAATACCATGAGCCAAAACCACATTACTTCCGATGGTATTCCTGGATGGGGTCATTTAGGCAAATCATTACCCAATACAATGGGTCAATACCATGGTGGTTACCCCTGGTTTTTCACTTTTTGAGCACTTTTACCCATACGCGACTTGTCACGTTCTTTTCCGCGTGCATACGCGACTTCCCCTAGACAGATCCGTGTATTCCTTGAAACATACTCTTTTCATCATATATTTAGCACATGCTAAATTCCTTTCTTCATTGCCTTCTGTACTCACTGTACATACATCAGTTTTAGTTCATCAAGACATATTCTATCAAGCACAACTTCATCCAATAAGTTGCCATTATCTTCATCAAGAGGGTTGCCTTTCAAGGAAAACACTCATCATCATATTGCCAACAAACATCATTTACCAAGTCCATTACGTCAAGAATAGCTTCATCAGGTGGATTTCCATCAAGGAAAACACAAGTCAACAGTCGCATGTCTTCATCTTCATTCAGTGGGTTGCCATCAAGGACAACATTCTGCATCATATTGCCAACAATCTCCCCCTTTGGACTTGATGGCAACCACGATGGTGTTTGGTTACCACAACAGATAGGTACATTAAGAATACAATGACACCATGTCACTCTCCCCATTTTTGACACCATTCAAACACCATGTCACTCTCCCCCTTTGACATCAAGGGCAAAGGGCGGATCAAAAAGCAACATACTCTCCCCCTTTTCTCCTCATGTGGAAGAATCATTCTGCAGATCTGATATATACTGAAGTGACCAAGCTCCCCCTGAGTTCATGCTGAATCTTCAAACATATTTTCCAGTGAAGTACATGACTCTATGAATTTCCTATCACCAATGACTCACACTTACATCAAAGATTCATCCAAGTGGATTTACATAAGAGACCCAACTACCCAACCAAGTGGGTTTACAGATTTGACTCAGCTACCCAATCAAGTGGGTTTGTAATATTTGACTCAGCTACCCAACCAAGTGGGTTTACAAATTTGACAAGTCCTTACATGACTGAATATTACAATTTTACATCATGGGTCTCAACAAGACCTTTTCATCAAATTACAAATATGACCATTTATGACCAACACCAGAAATTCCTCAAGAAAGAGAACATATTTCAGAACCATCATAATTCCAACAATGCATTATACTCAGCAAAGCTAATGCTCCCCCTGAATCTGTGCATCCAAGCATCCTTTCCATATGACTAAGGCTCCCCCTTAGTTTGTGCATCCTGAACACTTTCACCAACAAATCATCAAGGCATCTTTATCAAAACATTAGAAATAAAATTATGAGAACTGGAACACCACCAGAGATACCAAACAGTATCAGAGATACCAAACAGCACTGCAGCTGTGCTGAAGAGAGCTGACTCCAAACAAAAATTTGTCAGCAATCAGACATACGCGGTTTTCTGTGCATGAACTCGCGTATATACGCGACTGTGTTTCAGGAAATCCGCGTATCCAATGCCATCTTCGAAATTTATGCAGATTTGTGCTTTTGACTGGCAGAGAACACTCCCAGCTTCTGTCTTAGATACTCGAACGCTTCCCTGGGCAGAGGTTTGGTAAAGATATCAGCAACTTTTTCTTTGGAGGGAACATACTCCAACTTCACCTTTTGCTCAAGCACTTGTTCACGTAAGAAGTGATACTTGATGGGAATGTGCTTGGTCTTCGAATGCATAACATGATTCTTTGAAATACTGATGGCACTTGTATTGTCACACTTAATGGGGACAGGAGGAGTACATTTGATTTGAAAATCTTGTAAGGTTTGCATCATCAAAAGGAGTTGAGTGCAACAAGATGCGGCAGCCACATATTCTGCTTCTGCTGTAGATAAGGCAATAGAATTTTGCTTCTTGCTGAACCAAGATACTAACCGGGGTCCCATATAGAATGTACCACCACTAGTGCTTTTCCGATCATCAACACTTCCAGCCCAATCTGCATCAGTGTAAGCATGAAGAGTAAGATCAGCATTCTTTGGATACCATAGACCAAGATCTTGAGTTCCTTGAAGATATTTGAAAATTCTTTTAACAGCTTGAAGGTGAGACTCTTTTGGATTAGCTTGGAATCGTCCAACAATCCCAACTGCATGCATAATGTCTGGTCTAGTTCCAGTGAGATAAAGTAGACTTCCTATCATTGATCTGTATTCTGGTTGATTCACCATGGGAGAATCATCATGAAAACTGAGATTACATCCGGTTATCATTGGTGTACTTACAGGTTTGCATTCTTCCATGCCATACTTCTTCAGAATTTGCTTAAGATATTTTGCTTGTGATAGGAATATACCATCTGCAGTTTGATGCACTTGTAAGCAAAGAAAGAATGTTAGTTCTCCAAGTAAGGACATTTCAAATTCTTGCTGCATGACAGAAGCAAATTTTTGACTCAAAGATTCTTCGTTACTCCCAAAAATGATATCATCAACATATACAACCACAATCAATAGTTTACCATTTTCAAATTTTGTGTATAAGTTGCTATCAGCAGACCCCTTTGAAAATCCTTGTTGATGAAGATATTTGTCAAGGCGATAATACCAAGCCCTTGGAGCTTGTTTGAGACCATATAGAGCCTTTTTAAGTCTACAAACAAGATTTGCATCATTTCCCAAAATGAAACCTTCTGGTTGTTCTATATACTTCTTCTTCTAGATCACCATTAAGAAAAGCAGATTTAACATCCATTTGATAAACTTTGATTTGTTGATAACTTGAAAAGGCAAGAAACATTCTTATGGCTTCAAGTCTAGCTACAGGAGCAAAAGTTTCTTCAAAGTCTATACCTTCTTGTTGAGTATACCCCTTGCAAACCAATCTAGCTTTGTTTCTTACAACATCCCCATTCTCATTTAACTTGTTCTTGAAAATCCATTTAGTTCCAATGACATTTTTATCATGTGGTCTTGGTACCAATTCCCAAGTATCATTCTTTTCAATTTGATCAAGCTCTTCATTCATGGCTTGCTTCCAACATTCATCTTTGCTAGCGTGATTGACATTGTGTGGTTCAATTGTGGATAGAAGTGCCAAATGATTAGAAGATCCCACAAGAGTTCTCCTTGTTCGTACACCTGATTCCTTGTCACCCAAAATTTGAGATTCGGGATGATTCTTTTGAACATATCTGGATGGAGCTTTTTTAGATAGATCATCTTCAGGTTCTTCATTGGATCCACTGTCTATATCATTTCTATTTGATGTAGAAGGACATAGGTCACCATCATCTTCTTTTGTTGTTTGTTTTTCTTCTTTAGGAGCTGCAGGAGACTCATCAATAACAACATCAATACATTCAACAATCTTTTGAATCCTTTTATTGTAACATTTGTATGCTTTGCTTGAAGATGAGTAACCAAGAAATATCCCTTCATCTGATCTAGGTTCAAACTTGCCAAGCTTTTCATCATTATTTTTGATAAAGAATTTACTTCCAAAAACTCTAAAATGCTTCACAAATGAAGAATTACCATACCAGAGTTCATATGGAGTTTTGTCACTATTTACCCGAACATGAGCCTTGTTGAGAATGTTGGCTGCTGTATGTGCTGCTTCTCCCCAGAACATGTCAGGAGTTCTAGAATCATCGAGCATAGCTCTAGCCATTTGTTGAATTGTTCTATTCATTCTTTCTGCTACGCCATTTTGTTGTGGAGTACCTGCTACAGAGAATTGTCTTTTTATGCCATGCTGCTCAAAAAATTCAAAGAATTCATTTGATGTATATTCTCCTCCTCGATCAGATCTAAGGCACTTGATTTTTAGATCTAATTCATTTTCAACTAAAGCTTTGAAGATCTGAAATTTTTCAAATGCTTCATCTTTGTGTTTAATGAGCCCGATCCAACACATTCTAGAGTAATCATCAATAAATAAGATATAGTATTATTCCCCACGTGGTGAATTTTTCCTCATAGGTCCACATATGTCAGTATGAATGAGTTCAAGAGGCTCACCTGATGATCCTTCTTTGGCATTAAATCGTACTCTGGTCTGCTTACCGAATTGACAAGACTTGCATATGATACTTTCTGGTAGATTAATATTGGGAAGACCACGAACAGCTTGAAGTCTGCTTGCTTTGTTGATTTGAGAGAAGCTCAGATGCCCCAGCCTTCTATGCCATAGCCAATTTTCTGAAGACTTGCTCAAGTAACATTGATCTATGCCATTCAGTACATACAGGTTGCTAGGATTTCTTTTTCCTTTTATAATGATTTTACTTGTATCAAGATCACGAACCACACATTCTTTTGAACTAAATACCACTTCTGTTCCTTGATCACACATTTGACTTACACTTAACAAGTTATGCCTTAATCCATCCACATACATGACTTCATTGGCCTTCACCTTTTCTTTTAAAAATACTGACCCTTTTCCTTTAATTACAGCAGGTGTATCATTTCCAAATGTAACTTTCTTTTCCTTTTCTAGAGCATTATATGTAAGGAGTTTGCTTTTGTCACCTGTCATGTGTCTTGAGCACCCACTATCAATGTACCATTGATTTTCTTCACCTTCTGCAAATAATGCTATCCCACAATTTTCAACCTGTATTTCTTTCTTTTTCCATATTTTAGAGCTTGAGGGAACATGTTCTTTTGGCTGGACCTTACTCCTGCATTCAGATTATTCATGACCAAAGTTATTTCAATAAGTACATTCAACTTCGTTTTGAAGAGGAGAAAATTTGTTATAGATGTTCTTCTTTGGTTCAATATTCATCCTTTTCTTTCTTGCTTCTCTTGTCATGATGGTTTTATATGCAACACATTGAACAGCTTTATGACCAAAATTGTGACATGAGAAACATTGTCCATTGAAGTAGAAATTTCTACGATCATGAAATCTTCTATTTGAATTTACCTGTTGGTTGTTGCTTCTTTGAGGGATCTCCCTATTAGTGGTCCTTGATTTGAGATGATCATGCTTTACCTGTAAAGATCCTTTGTTCCCTTGCTGAGTGGCTGAATGAAGAGAACCAGTTGTGACTGCTTCCAGATAATTTGGTGCTGAAGTCTGGGAAGATTCCCCAGTATATCCAAGACCTGTTTTTATGAGAGGAGACCATTGTGTCTTGATAATCTCATCTAAGGTTTCTGAACCTTTAGCAAATCTAAGATTGAGAGTCTTCACTTTCTCATTATCTTTCCTTAGACTTACTACTTCACACTCCAATTCCTCAATGCATTTTTCCTTTGATTCAAGCTGATTTTCAATTGTCTCTATGATTATGTTATTTTCTTCTAGGCTTACTTTGAGTTGATTGTTTTCTTCAAGAAAATCATTGTCCTCTAGAGCATCCACAAAAGTATCCTTTTCTTCTCTTTGTTCAAAATCCATGAGAAGCCTAAATTCTTCTTCACATTCTTCCTCACTATTAGATGATCCATCACTGTCTTCATTAGTATAATAACTTTTTCTTGTGCTAGATAGATTCTTATTCCTTCTTGCTACTTCTTTTCCTTTAGCCGATGTTTCTTTATAAGGACACTTTGCAGCATAATGACCAACTCTTCCACAATTGAAACATTTGAAAGGAAGCTTACCTTTGAACTTTCCAATACCTAGTTGAAGTCTTCTCACAAAATTTGCTTCTTCTTCTTCTTCAGATATATAGCTGGATTCTTTGACAAATTCCTTTTCTTTTCCTTTTGTAGATGCCTTAAAAGCAGCTTCTTTGATTTGAGAAGGGCCTCCTTGCCTCATTTCAAAAGCAGTCAGAATACCATGTAATTGAACAATAGTAAGAGTTTGTAGATCTTGCCTTTCTTCAATAGCTGAAACTTTAGAGTCAAATTTTGAAGTCAAGGATCTTAAGAATTTTTCCACCAGAGTAGTATCGATTATGGTTTCACCCAAATTTCTCATCCGATTTACAATATCATCTAGACGAAGAAAGAAACTGGCAACACTTTCATCACTATGCATCTTCAAATTTTCATATTCGATTCTAAGAGTTTGGAGTTTTTCATTTTTTACCTTTGTATCTCCTTCATAGCTCAGAATGATTTTGTCCCATATCTCTTTTGCTGAATGTAGCTGCATCACTTTAGCAAATTCTGATTCAGACATGCTTCCTAATAAGACATTCACTACTTTGGCATTGATTTCATACTTCTTTCTTTCAACAGCATCAGTAGGAATACTTGCCGGGTATTGATAACCTTCTTCCACGATTGCCCATACATCTGCACCAAGACTTTGCAGATATGCTTTTGTTCGTACCTTCCAGAATATCAGATTGCTTCCATTGAATTGAGGTGGCTTTATAGACATTACTCCTTCTTGACTTCCCATTGCGACGGATCTCCTTTAAGCGATCAAGCTTCTGCACAAGGACCTGCTCTGATACCAATTGTTGGGAAAAATACTGAGAGGGGGGGGTGAATCAGTATTTACTGCATAATCAAATCTTTTTACTTTTTCATTCCTTAAAACCCATACGCTACTTTCATTCAGTAAACTAGCGTATATACGCGGATCCCCTTTATGAAACTAGCGTATACACAGAGATCTAGATATGTCATTAAATCTTCACTCCTATTATTCCATCATTCATTCATCAGATGTTTAATAAACAGTAAACATGTGCAGTAAGAACAGAATAAGCCATCACATAAAGCATCACACATGAACACCAGGATTTTTAGGTGGAAACCCAAATCGGGAGAAAACCACCACTGCAGTTGCTCAGCCTTCAATATTTTATTATAGAGAAAACATCTTACAACATATGTGCTGGCGCAGACTTGACCAGCACGCAGGCACCCACCTGCGCTCGTTTACCAGCCTCTCCTGGAAGGGAGCTCCAACCCCCTGACTCGTTTACCGGCCTCTCCTGGAAGGGAGCTACGACCCCCTGATCTCGTTTACCAGCCTCTCCTGGAAGGGAGCTACAACCCCCTGACTGAAGGCTACAACCCTCAGCACCTCTATGGACCACGTTTCATCAATTTTCACACTGGATCCAAAGATTCCTTTAGGACACCACTTGCAGGCCACATTTCATCATATTTTCAAACTGGACCCTTTCCATACTTTTAAGCACAGTCAACCATGAAACAGATACATATAACTCACTGACAGATATCAGTAAACCAGCAGAACAGATCAGACATTTCTTACCACAAACTTCAGCAAACCCTAGTTTGCATACGCGCTTTCCTTTCTCTGATGTCGCGTATATACGCGCTTCCGTTCACATAAACCAGCGTATAATTCTGTACATATTACAGAGTTAATGCATACGCGCTTTCTTTTCAGCGAAGTCGCGTATATACGCGCTTCCTCTTCGGCGAACTAGCGTATGGTTCTTCAGACTTTTATGTCATTGCAATTCTTCACAACAGATACATCACTTCAGATTTTACCCTTTACCTCAGACAAATGTTCGCCTCATCACAGATCTAATCATTCCATAAACAGATCTAGCAAATACAAGTACATTTCAGATCTAGATCCCCTTCTTCATCATTGGTGCATCATACATTCAGATCTATCATTCAACTGTAACCCTTTCCATTCAGATATCCTTCAGAGAGAAGTATTCATTCAAGCTCAAACATCTTGCACCCACACTCATGATTTGCACAATGAATTTCTTCTCTTTATATAGGTTTACCCTTTTTCAATACCATGAGCCCCTTTTTCAATACCATGAGCCCAAAACTACATTACTTCCGATGGTATTCCTGGACGAGGTCATTTAGACGAATCATTACCCAATACAATGGGTCAATACCATAGTGGTTACCCCTGGTTTTGCACTTTATGAGCGCTTTTGCCCATACGCGACTTGGCACGTACTTTACCGCGTGCATACGCGACTTCTCCTAGGAAAATCCGCGTATGCCTTGAGACATACTCTTTTCATCATATATTTAGCACATGCTGAATTCCTTTCTTCATTGCCTTCTGTACTCACTGTAGATACATCAGTTTTAGTTCATCAAGACATATTCTATCAAGCACAACTTCATCCAGTAAGTTGCCATTATCTTCATCAAGAGGGTTGTCTTTCAAGGACAACACTCATCATCATATTGCCAACAAACATCATTTACCGAGTCCATTACGTCAAGAATAGCTTCATCAGGTGGATTTCCATCAAGGACAACACAAGTCAACAGTCTCATGTCTTCATCTTCATTCAGTGGGTTGCCATCAAGGACAACATTCTGCATCATATTGCCAACACCATGGGTTTGCAGCTCTTCATGTGAAACTTACCCTGTATCTCCTTTTCATACTTCCCTTGAGACAAAAAAATTTCACCATCCTGCTTCCATATTTTCAATCCAAGGAAATAATGAAGGTGTCCCATGTCCTTCATTTCAAACTCCCTTGCAAGATCCTCCTTGCATGAGTGTATCAAATTCTCATCACTAGTAAAAATTATATTATCAACATAAAGAAAAATAATCAATAGCTTACCCTCAACCAAAATCTGGTATAGGTTTTCATCTGCTTCACTTTTAGTGAAGCCCAGTCCAGTGAAATAGCTGTCTATCATAGTGTACCAAGCACAGGGTGCTTGCTTTAGCCCATACAGTGCTCTTTTGAGTCGACACACATGCGGCTCACTGTTGAATATCTCGAAACCTTCAGGCTGCTATATGTACACCTCTTCCTAAATGATCCCATTGAGAAAAATAGTTTTCACATCCATCTGATGAATGCACCAACCCATATGTGCTAAGACTGCAAGGATGGATCTTATGGAAGAGTACCTTGCAACAGGTGAAAAAGTCTCATCATAATCTATCCCTCGATCTATGAGAATCCTTGGGCAAGAAATCTAGCCTTATATTTATCCACACTCACATTAGCAACTTTATTTACCTTGTAGATACATCTCGATTGAACCACTAATTTGTCGACCAGTCTTGGGACAATCTACTATGCACTATTCTTGAAAATGGAGTCATACTCCTCCAACATTTCATCAACCCAAGTTGTTTCCTACACTACTTCCCGGAAGTAAGATGGTTTAGTCACAATACATTTCTTCATAAGAGCCATGTATCCGGTAAATAGGTAAGGAGACTATCTCTATCTACACTGTGAAGTAGGGGCTCCTACATTCTCCGCAGCATCAAGTCTTAATCTAGCAGCTTTCATGGTGCACCTTCTGCCATTTCTGATGGATGGATCTGCATGAGTGTTTTCCTCCATTCCATGATCCTCTGCATGTGGTTGATCCACATCTTGAGGCTCATCCTTGGGAACCAACAGTTCCTCCTCTTCATGCAAGTCCATCTCCCTTTCAAGGGACAACTACATGGCTTTCTCCTCATCAAATTTTATATCCCATAACACAACAGTCATTTTTTTGTTTGGAAAATACACTCGATAATTATGAGGTGTTTCAGTGTACCCCACAAAAATATCGATCTCATTTGTTAGTTCTAGCTTCTTCCTATCGTCTTTGGTCACATGCACATAAACATGTGAGCCAAAAGTATTAAAGTGTGAAACATCAGTTTTCTTACCAGTGAAAGCCTCTTCAAGTGTACTCATGCCAAGCATCCTATGAGGAAAATGGTTATGCACATGTTTCTCTATGTTACGTGCCTCTGCCCACAAATGCAACATTAGGCCCTGATCATGCAACGTCGCTCATGCTGCACCCACAATATTTATTCTCTTTATTTTAGCAACCCCATTATGCTGTGGTTTATGAGGTGCTATTAGTTCTCTTCGAATTCCTTCTTTGCTACAAAAGTTCTTTAACTCGCTAGAGATGTATTCTCCACCATTATTTCTCCTAAGAGCCTTCAATTACTTCCCTGATTCTTTATCCACCAGTGCCTTAAACTCAAGAAACTTAGAGAATTTATGATCTTTCTTCTGCATCAAGAAGATCCATCACTTACGATAAAAGTCATCAAAAAATATTACATAGTACTTATGCTTTTGTTTTGAAGCAATAGAGAATGGTCCACATACGTATGTCTAAAATCTTTGAAGGATCCCCAAAGCTTGGTTATCCTTCTCGTGAAAGGTGCCCTTTACATATTTTCCCATAGTACATCCCTTGCATGTGTCTGACTATGAAAGTGTACCCCTAGGAAGACCAGTAGAAATATGCTACATTACTTTCAAGACTCCATGGTGAAGATGTCCCAATCTTTTGTGCCATAATTTTCCCTCATCCTGGATCACCAGTTAATATGCCTTGCTCATCATTATTTCACAACCATCTACCTTCATATTGTAGAGATTCTTAACTCAAATCCTTATCCTCTTAGCTTTCCCTATCGTTTTATGTTTCAGGAAACCTTTTCCTTCACTAAAAACAACATCATAGCCTCTATCCTCCAACATTGTGATTGAGACTAACTTTTTCTTCAAATATGGTACATGAATTACATATTTTAATTGAAAGGGTTTACCTAACTGCCTCCAGAAGGTAATGGTACGAATCCTAGTAGCACTGTACCACCCGTCATCGGCCATTTCAATATGCAAATGGAGATCCTTCTCCTCCAATTCACTAAAAGGTTCATTTTCTCCCTTCATGTGAAAGGAAGTGCCACTATCCAAATACCACACAGATCCTAATGCACTTTACACCATGCATGCGATCAATAGTAAGTAAAGCTTAAATTATGAGGCAAGGGCCTCGCCAGTTGCAGATCCAACAACCTTCGTGTTCTTATTATTTTTTGGACAATTAGTATCAAAATGCCCATGCTCGTGACAATGAAAACACTTCACCTTGGACATGTCCTTCTTCTTTCCATTCTTAGAATCGGATTTGGAATGGAATTTCTTCCCCTTCCCCTTCCTCGCCTTGTAACCCAAAGCAAAATATTCTTCATCCTCATGCTTAGATGAAGATCCATCTCTGGTATTCTCTCTAAACTTCTCCTACACCAAATCTGACCATAGTCATTCCCAATATGGAAATTGTTCAAATCCATTGATAGATCCTTCATAACTATGCCAACTCTTAGGAAGTCCTAGGAGAGCTAGGCTCATAAATCATTATCCACTATTATTATTCCAATGCTCCCCAACTCATCCCGACATTGGAAATTTTTTTTTAGATATTTTGGAATGGTGTCACCCTTTTCCATCTTGATCTTCCCAATTTTATCTTTGAGCACCAATTTCCTATGGTCCGTGCTTCTCTGGAATAGATCCTTCAAACCCTTCCAAATTTCATATGGTGTGGCTTTCCCATGGAGGCTTGAAACAATGTGTTCTTGTACTCCCTCCAACAGGGTCCTCCTTGCCTTTGCCACTTTATATCTCCATGCAGCAGGATTTGCAGCATTTGTCACAGCCGGTTTAGGAACATCATTGTCAATGAATTCCTTAAATTCATTATCTTCGAGTACTCCCTCCATCCTATCCTTCCAAGAAATATATTTGAGTTTCCCTCAAGTGCATACTCCAACCTCAAGCCATTGAAAGCCATTTCGATCCTAAATCAGTTGTAGCACCAACAAGGTCTTTCTGCAAATTCGAATTCTATCCAGTCACAAACTCAGCTCCTTCTTCACAATTGTGATTTCCTATGCTCTTATACCATGTAGAAATTATACAAAATGCATGTATATCTTGGATTCACCCTATCTAACAATGTACTAAAGTTAAATACTAAAGCACTTCTACAAATATTTTTCATAGTTAAAAACACAATCACCAATCACATGAAGCAAAGAAGAATAAAATCAAACACAACACAGTTAATTTCCCGAGGAAATATTGTTGCTCAAAACCCCACTATCTTCTATTGTATATTAATCATGGATCATGAAACAATTACATACAAAACTCTTCTCACAAGAGCCCTCCAGAGCTCAGCTAATGTTCTCACACTTTCATACATAAAACTAACCAATACTTAGCCAATTTATTGCCTCCAGATAGCTTGCCTTGTTTGTGCAATCCCTAATGAATGCAGTGCCTAAATAATATGAATTTTGGCCTTCCTTCACTACGCAAGTATTATGCACACTCCAATGGGTGTTTGGTTTCATGTGTTCAACTCAATAATCCTACAACTGATACTCAACTTCCCTTTCACCTACTTCTCAACTGGGTCTCCACTAGATCTAACATGCATGCAGCTAATAATAGTAAATCCTCAGTTTCATGTGAGATCACTGATTGTGAATTAATTAATATTTAATTCACTTGATCTATCACTAGTGTATCTAACAGTTAAAACTAGCACAACTAATTTTAACTCACCTAACCAAGTTAAACTGATTACAACATGCATTAACTAATGCACCACTGCACTTCGAACTCTATTACAACTATAATTACTCTGCATGCCTCACCAACTACCTTTAACTCGAAATACACTCGCTAATTGAGTTTATCATTCTCAGTTAACTATTACAAGTTATTTTTAGATTTATATTATAGTTTATTGTCCATATTAATTAAGGGATAAATAAAATAGGCATGCACCAAAAATAGCCCTGTGGGCCCGACCCTAGTGTAGGTGCTTAATGCACTAGGCCTGGTTGCTGAAATTTTCTTGTTGAATTTCAACACAATAGACCCAAGGGTTTCTAAAAAAAATCCTTGGATCTAATGTAGCTCTATCAATAGGAAAATAAAAACTTAACATAGATAGTCCATAAATAACTATGGAGAACTAAGGAAACCATGGATTAGGCCGCCCATAAAAAAAAGTGAACCATGCAAGAAGAATGAAGTTAAATTTTTAGCACATGTTTTGTGAAGCTTAACGAGGATACGAGCACATACTTACATTCAACAATATCCTTTCCCACATATCCCACTTGTTAGAACCACAATAGAAAAAGAATCATATCGTATCATCACAATTAATGGCACAATTATTGAAGAATGAATAGTAATTATGAAACCATGCCCACCTAATGTCTAGCCAATCCATGAGGAGATCCTCACTGCACCGTTGAGAATGAATGTAACATTTAGTATATGAAAACTAAAATTAAAAAAGCATCAAAAAGTGGAGACCAGATCACGAAAGGGTAGAGTTTAACCCTTACCTAGAAATGCCAGAGGGTTTGGAACTAAAAATCAACTGCAAAATATCACTACGAAACCACAACTGGTACTCTGAACCCCCTTAGTTGTAGTCACTAAAGATAAAAAACCCTAGACTGACAGAGTGAAACAATTCATACAAAATAAATTGGCAGTAGGTATCCCATAAAAAAACTCCAAACACAACTGAGGATCTCACGAATGGGAAAAGTGAGCAAAGATGTAATACCTTATACAAATAAATCTAGCTCCTCCTGAACCGTAGAAAATAATATAAATATCCAGCTCGTCTCTTCCCTAAGAAAGTTAGAAAAGAGAGGTAACACTCACTTGTAAATCCCTGAGGAACTGAACATCAAGTTTACTTAATGGATATTTCTGGAGATTTTCACTAAGAAAGTGTTATGAAACTAGCTCCCCAAATAGAAGAAAAGAGAGATCAACGCCTTAGAAATAAGCCACTTCGAGGGGGAAACCTCCTTTACATTACATAAATGAAAAATTCTTGGATGATACAAATGATAAAACCTCCTTCTATATATAGGATTCCATAGGGTCACAATATAATCCTAGTTGACCTAACAATAATAATGCAAGGGCAGAATAATAAAAAAATTGGGGTTACATGGGTACAACAATAACAATAAGGGGGATACACTAAAAACAATAAGGGACTACACTAGTAACATATGGACCTAACATGCCCCTCTACTTCAAGAAATTGTTTTCCTCAACGATTGAGTACCTCTAGGTCTTCGGTATAAAATCCTTATCCTCCCATGCAGAACCTTTAGTGGGTAATTTCTTCCACTTGATTAGATACTCTGAAATTGATTGATTTCATACCTATCGAGTTCGTGTTTCTGTGACTGCTTTAGGTTCCAATATTATTTTTCCTTCCTCATCAAGTTCTGGAAATATTTTTTGAACTGGAACTTTTTCACCTATAATCTTCTATAAGCACGAAACATGGAAAACTGGATGCACTCGTGAAGAAGAAGGAAGCTCCAATTTGTATGCCATAGTACCAATATTTTGCAACACCTTCTAAGGACCATAGTACTTTGGGGATAATTTATTACCCTTCTTAGCTTGCTTGATGGACATTTTTTTGTATGGTTGTAGCTATAAAAATACCCAATCTCCTATATCAAAACTTCTCTCGCCGCGATGTTGATCTGCTTGTTGTTTCATTCGATTTTGTGCCAAATTTAGGTTATCCTTTAAGACTCGGAGAACTTCTTGTTGATGCTCGATGTGATCTTCCACTTCTTGAACCTTGAATTTTCTCTTAAATATTATGTGATGGATGGTGATGATATCCATAAAGTGCCATAAATGGGTTCATTTTTGTTGTAGTGTGGAAGGAAGTGTTATACCACCGTTCAGCGAGAGGTAACCACTTGACCCATTGTGTTTGTTTATAAGATACAAAACAACAAATATATCCTTCCAAACATTTATTCACTATCTCAGTTTGACCATTGGATTGAGGATGATAAGATGAGCTATGAGCTAGTTGAGTACCCAAGAAAGAAAATAATTCCATCCAAACATTTCCAGTAAAAATGGGATCTCTATCTCTTACAATAATCTTTGGGTTTCAATTTAGCTTTTGAATTGTTTCCATAAATGCAGTATCGATTATACTTGCTTTAAATGGATGAGATAATGCACAAATGGGTGCACACTTGGTAAGTCTATCAACTACCAGCATGATGACACTCTTTCCTTCAGACTTGGGTAAACCTGTGATAAAATCCATTGAAATCTCCTCCCAACGTTGACTTGGAATGGATAAAGTTTGTAAAAGACCCGAGGTCTTAATTGTCTCAACTTTATTTTGCTGGAAAACCAAACATTCTGCCACAAACTTTTAAATATCAGATTTAAGGCCATCCCAAAAAAATTATTTCTTCACCCTATGGTAAGTTTTTAAAAATCATGAGTGTCCTCAAAAAGGAGAAGTGTGCAATTCAAAAAGAATATTTTTTTTTAGTAGGGAATCCTTACAAAGATATAAGTGATCTTTGTACCATAAGGAATCATTTTTCCAACTAAATGTATCACATGTACTAGGATGCTGCTGCAACTTCTGAATGAGTGTCCACACTTCTTCTTCCTTAATCCTTTCATCCCTTGCTTCAGTTATCAAATCTAGTTGCATAATAGAAATGGCACAAAGAAATGCTTCCACCTCCTCATTCTTGCTTGAGAGTGCCTTTGTAACAACATTTATCTTCCCTTTTTTGTAGATGATTTCAAAGTGATAACACAACATCTTTGTGACCCATTTTTGTTTCTCTTCTGAAGATAGTCTTTCTTCCAAAAAGTGTTTAAGACTATCATGATTAGTTTTTACCTTAAAGTGTCTTCCCATTAGGTAAGGTCGCCATTTATTTAGTGTATGTAGTATTTCTAACATTTCCTTCTCATAAATAGTTTTTTGTAAATACTTTCCTTTGATTTGAAATCTTTCAAAAGTAATGGGTCTTTCTTCTTGCATTAAAACAACACCAATTCCATTTCCTGAGGCATCACATTCCACAATAAAAGTTTTTATGAAGTTTAGCATTTCTAAGATCAGTGCTAGGCACATTTCCTCTTTAAGATGTTCAAAGGCTTTAGTTACTTCGGGAGTCCATGAAAATGCATATTTCTTCAACAATGTTGTTAGAGGTGTTGCTATTTTCCCATAATTCTCAACAAACTTGCGATAATACTCTATTAACCTAAGAAATCCTCGCAAATTCTTTATGGTTGTGGGGAATTTCCATTCCTTAATGGCTTTAATTTTGTTAGGGTCAACCTTAACACCCTCATGAGATACAATATGACCTAAGTATTCCACCTCTTGTACTCCAAAGAAACATTTGTATGTTTTTCATATAGTTGTTTCTCCTCCAATAGTTTGAGCACCCTGTCAACATGTTGGACATGATCCTTCAAAGACCTATTGTAGATTAGTATATCATCAAAAAATAATAGAGAAAATTTTCTAAGGAAGGGTTTGAAAATGGAATTCATCAACCCTTGAAATGTAGAAGGTGCATTGGTAAGGCCAAAAGGCATGACGAAAAATTCATAATGACCCTCATGAGTTCGAAAAGTTGTTTTCGGAATATCTTCAGTCTTCATTATAATTTGATGATATCGTGAACAAAGATCCAACTTGGTAAAATAAATTTATCCATGTAATTCATCCAATAATTCATCAATCACGAGAATGGAAAATTAATCTTTAATAGTGAGTTTATTTTTCTCCCTATAGTCCGGACACATGTGCCAAGATCCATCCTTCTTGTGCACCAATACTACTGGAGAAGAGAAAGAAATTTGACTAGGTTGAACTACACCAGCCTCTAACATTTCTACAATCATGTGTTCAATTTTGCTCTTTTGAACATAAGGATATCTATAAGATATGATGTTTGGAGAAACACTTCCTGTAATCAAATGAATAGCATGATCATGATATCGAATAATTGGGAGTCCTTTCAGAGTTTCAAACACCTTGGAATGATTGTCCAAGACTTTTTGGAGATCTAGAGAAATATATGATTTTGATGTTTGAACTTCTTGTGAGCATAATTGTGCAATTACGCCTCGTTTTTATTTCCTCAAAATTTTTGTCATGACATTAGAGCTTATTATCTTTCCTGCTTTCCCTACGATACCTCGTAATTCGACTTCCTTTCCTTCTAAAAAAAATTCAAGAAAATTTCTTGAAAATTAAAAGCTATTGTCCCCAAAGATTATAAACCATTGTACTCCTAGTACAACATCAACACCTCCCATTGGAATGGAAAGCATTGGATTATTTAATACATATTCGCCCATGGTTAGCTTGATATTATGCCATTTTCCAGAGAAATTTATAGTTCCTCCATTTTCAGCCATCACTTTACATTCTGGTGTTGGGTATAGGAAACAATTCAACTCCTTCGCTACCTTACAATGAAAAAAATTATGGGTACTACCCGAATCAATCAACATTGTTACCTTTTTCTTTTTGATATGTCCTTCTATCTTGAGAGTTTGAGGACTGGTAATTATTGCTAATGCATTACATGATATGGCTAGACTCATTTTTTCTTCTGCTAGGGTTGGTTCCTCATGTATATCCCCTTATTTTGAAGTTTCCTTTTCATTTTCTTCCTCCTCTTCATAATCTATGTAAAATAATTTATTCTCAGCACACTTATGGCCTTTCATGTATTTTCTATCACAACTATAACAAAGCCTTTTTTCTCTTTTTTCTTCCAATTTTTGTGGTGTCAACCTTGTAGGTTGTGGAAGTGTAGGAGTAGCAACACTTCCATATTTATAGATGTGAGTGGTAGGCTTCCTTGTCGCCATAATTTTACATTCATTTTTTCTTGCCAACCTGAATGCCTTCTCCATTGAATCAGGTTCCCAAACACGAACCTCATGTTGGATGTTATATTTTAAATTCTATATGAAGGCATCAATCGTGTGTTCCTCTAGAATATCAGTTATCCTTATATTCATTTTTTGGAATTCCTCAATGTGCCCCCCATTGAATCCTTTTTTTTTGAGATTTATCAATTGGCTAAAAAAGGTGTTTCTCTTTGTATCCTGATAATGTGCTATCATTTCCTCCGTAAAAATTGACCAAGTGACATTTTTTTATGGGAGAAAATCCACTGATACAATACAAATGTATTTCATTCTAAATATAAATTTTAAATGCATATCTTTTGTGTGTTTTGCACATAACTGAGATAAAAATATTGCTCCATCTGTAACATCCATGTTACAGGATCCTTGCCATCAAACTTCCTCATATCGATATTTGGAATATGGTGGGTCTTCCATCAAACCTTAGAGTTTATGAAATCATGATTAACATTTATTTCTTTCTCATTATGAGTTTCCTCTACTATCTTTTCTCCATTGGGAAACATTTGTTGTATCAACGTTGTCAAACCTTCCATGTCTTCTTTTAGATCATTCTTCATGTTTTCGATCTTAGCTTCCATGTCATCCATCTTAAATTCCATGCTATTTTATGTGCCGTGCATCTTAGATTCCATGCAATTATTCAAACCATCCATCTTAGCTTCCACACCTTTCTTAAAACCATCCATCTTAGCTTTGATGCCTTCCTTCAAAACTTCCATTTCATTTTTTGTTGCTCTTTGCAAGAGCGAAATTTGGTGCACTTTCTCTTGTATTTTTCAGATGTCATGTTGCACTTCTTCATCTTCATGAGTCATAGTAGAGCCTTTTGAAGGCTCAATGGGTGTTGAATTCTATTTAGGGGGAATTTGAGAAACCAATACTTATATCTATTCTACAATATGCCCTTGAAATCAATTGAAACTGATTTTTCAAACAAGACTTATGCAATTCAGAAAAAAATAAAATAAAATAAAATAAAATAAAATAAAAATAAAAATAAAAAAATATATACAAACTATTTTTTTTACTTTTGAGGAGCTCAATATTGAAACTGAATTATCTTTGCTATTTCAAATCTTCAATATCTAAAATTTGGTGTTGTTGTAACTCTCTAAATATTCTTGCGAATGCCACATGTCTGACCTGATTGGATTCTTCAAAGAAAATTTATGTCCAATCTCCCACAATGACAAAATTATGGACTAGTTCAGTAAAGAGAACTTATACGGCCTCCCACGTATCATTGATTTTTCCTTCAGCTCTGAAATTGATACACAAGAAGCTACAGTTTGTGTAATTGTGTTCACTTTTTACATAATTTCAAACCGATGCTCAGAGAGAGAGTTATGACGATTTTCCCACGGTCACCTCTTTGAGATGAAATTCGGGAGCCTAAAAAAATCCTAATTTCCATAGATTATATCTCCAAAAATATTGCGAACGGAGATCGGAAATTTTTACACAAAGTTCCTCAGGATTTTTTCTTCACGTGATCAAAAATTCATCTTTTGAACCTTCGTAGAAAACAATTTATAGTGAAAATTCCCCAATGACCTGTTTGGAGCAGTTAAACACTAGAATCCAAACCTCTAATACCAAATGTTACGAAACCAGCTCCAAAAATAGAAGAAAAGAGAGATCAATGCCTTAGAAATAAGCCACTTCGAGGGAGAAACCTCCTTTACATTACCTAAATGAACAATTCTTTGATGATACAAATGAAAAAATATCCTTCTATATATAGGAGTCCATGAGGTCACAATATAATCCTAGCTGACCTAACAATAATATTGTAAGGGCACAATAATAAAAAAATTGGGGTTACAGGGGTATAACAATAACAATAAGGGGGTTACGGCTAGAATTTAAACCCTAATTTTTACACCATCAAATCTTTTCCAACACATTATCAACATGGCACAATATTTATGGGAATTTTGGTTACAGGTTGAGTTCTAGAAGCTCCAGTGAAATTCTTAGCTATTATTAACCCAAAAGCCATGTTGGAGTTAGAAAGGGCACCGCCACAAGGTTCAATAGAATTAACTCTACACAATATTTTCATATATATGTGTGTGTGTGTGTGTGTGTGTGTGTGTGTGTGTGTGTGTGTGAGAGAGAGAGAGAGAGAGAGAGATAAAATTCAATTCTAATATCCATTTAATCAAAATTGTAAAGTATTCATATGTTAAGTAAATGAATCAACATGTGAATATTACAAATACAATAGATAGAATAATATTCATAAATAATTCAATGCGGAAAATTTTAATAAGGAAGGTGTTGACACCCCCTAAGTGTAAAGTATAGAAAAAATTTCAACTTTGAGAGTATATCTTAGGGTTGAATTGGTTTGGGAAAGAAAGAATTATTTTTTACTAAGGTAATTTGAAGAATGGGAGATGTTACATCAACTTATCAATATATATATATATATATATATATATATATATATATATATATATATATATATATATATATATAAATAGAGAGTTATATGGATATATATTTTCTACTTCTAAATATGATTGTAACATATATTTACATTTTAATGTTAGAGTGTGAATAATAATTATATATATTAAAAGAATTTAATATGAGAATTCTTATTTTGTAATTTTTAAGGGAGATTTATAATTCATTCATTTTTTAATATGAAGTTGAATATATATATATATATATATATCACATTAAAAAAATGTTTATATAAAGAGAGTATTATAGATATATGTTTTCTATTTTGAAATATGATTAGAGCATGTATTAACAACATTTTAGTGTGTATTAATATTTCAATGTCATATATATATATATATATATATATATAACATTTTAAAATTTATTTAAAACACAAATAATTTTATAGAGAGAGTTCTATGGATACATGTCTTCTACTATCAAATATAATCGGGATATGTATTAATATTTTAATGTGTAGAATGTGAATCATAAATAAAATATTTCAATGTCAACTACGTATATACTATATAAAACAAAAAGGAATATGTATTTGTATCAAAATCAACATAGATTTGCAATGTGAAAACTTTGATCTATGTTAGTTTTTGGTAGGTTCAAAGTTAATTATGTTGGAATTATTTTGATATATTTTTTATAACAATTTAGTCAAAATTTGTTAATATTATACATTATTTTTTCCTATTGGAAAAATGTAAATAGCATAATCCCAATAAGTTGCTGGGACATATTAATATAGTTATATGAATTAAATGATTTGTAAATGTTGATAACCATTAGCATATTTCTTTTAAAATTTATCATTATTATTATTAAAAGAATTAATAAGTGAATTATATATATATATAAACTTGTAATACCATTTTTTTGATATAGATATTCATTCCCATTTAATCATGATTTTTTAAAGATTTATTCTCTTTTATTATAAATTTTTTAAATTTATATATAGCCTTTGTTATAATATCATAGCTCAATATCATGGTTTATCAATACTACATGCTCAAAAAATCATAAATCATCTCAATATTCTAAAGTATTATGTGAAAAATACATTTTATCATCCATATATTAATTATTAATAATTAAATTAAAATTGTGAAAATCTTGCTCTAAATAAACACATATATTAATAGAAATAAAATTAGATAAATGTCTTTCAAGATTAATCACATTGTCTTGACCAAATCCTAACAATATGATTAACCCTAAAAACATTTATCTAATTTAATGATCACAAAAATCTTACATATAACACAAATAAAATTAAAAAATAGAATTAAAATAAAAAAAACATGAAAAACAATATTTCTTTTAATAAAATAATATTCTATACTGTTTTAATATAAATATTTTCATTTTCCTATTTAATTTAAAGTTCAAATAACTTTATGTTTAGTTATTTTATATTTTCCGCAATTTAAAGAAAATAACAATCGGTTAATATTAAATTTATTTTCATTTTAGGAAATAACAATTAGTTAATTACGCCGTAAGGTGTTTTTATTTGAAAACAACTTTCCTCTCTTCCACCTTGCATCATTTTGCACCTTCAGATTTAATATACGATTGAACAATACTCAACCATTAGATTAATAATAATCAGTTAATAGTTATTAATAGTAATTTCAAGTTAATAGTTAATAATAGATAACAAACTCTTTTCAACTATTTTACTTGTGCATCTTTATAGAAAGAGAGGTTTTAACAGCAGTGAGACCAGAATGATTTTAAAGATTTCACGATCATGTTGCAGGAGGGCTTTTCTGTTTATTTCCCTTTCCCTTTTCCTTTTCTGGATGAGTAAAGAGAGGTTCAAAAACCAAATCATGCTTGCATGGCTCCCCTTTGTCGCTGCTTTTATATCAGATCTGGATGGGAGGAACCGCTGCTTTTATATCTGATCAGGATGGGAGGCGAGGCTAGCGTTTGGTTGAGGTCTCATGTGCAGAGGGCGAGGACGTACTCTAACCGTCAGATTTCGAATGGGTAGATGCTCTCCCTTTTACCTTCTGTATCTTCATAGAGAAAAGTGATTTTAAAGAGTTCCAGGGCCTGTTGCATCACGACTTTTCTGTTTATTTCCATTTTCTTCCCTTTTACTTTTTTTCCTTTTTTCGATGACTTAGAGAGAGGTTTCCATTTTCTTCCCTTTTACTTTTCTTGTTTTCTCAATGACTCAGAGAGAGGTTCGAAAACAAAATCATTCATGCCTGGCTCCGCATTGCCTCTGCTTTTATATTCGACCTGTATGGGAGGCGAGTCTATGGTTTGGTTGAGGTCTGATGTGCATGGCTCCACCTTGCCGCTGGTTTTATATCCGACCCGTATGTGAGGCAAGTCTACGGTTTGGTTGAGGTCTCATGTGCAGAAGGCACTGACTTATTCTAACCGACAGATTTCAAATCACGGTGTAGATGCTCTTCAATCTCAATAACCTCATTTGGCAGTGACCCCATTTGGCAATGTTAAGGTCCCTTTTTATACTAGATGTGCTTACAATCCACAAAGTATATACTAATTTTCATTGAACCCCACAGAGTGGGAAAACCGTTCCTTGAACTTCCTAATTTCTTATTTATTATTTCTCCCGTAGCATTTTTCATTCATGGAATTGTTAGAAATGTGCTGTTTTAGTTTTGAAAAAAAAAAAAAAAAATTAACTGGGTACGTGGTTTTCGAATCGAGTAATGAAAATGATCATTCCATTGTCCAATAATAACAATAAAAAAATTTCAATGTTTAAAAGATTTAATGTAAAATAAAGGTGACCTCGCAGTATTTACTAGTTTAACGACAATTATTGTGATAAAATTTTTCCAGATTTATCTAAAAAAGATTATGACTTTCCAAATAACCAGAATTATTATGATTATATTTTTCCAAATTTATCTTAAAAAATGATCATGACTTGATTTTTCCAAAATTATCTAAAAAACGATTGAGATAAACAAAAGTAACTTTATTTCCAAATTTCTCAAAAAATTAATTTAAAAATCTCTAATAATTAAATTGAATTTATAATTTATAGCTATCATCTGAACAAAATATGTATGTACATTTTTAAAAAAATCATATAAACAAATATAATTGAGTTGAAAATCTTCTATATTTCAAAGTTTGTACATGAATTTACATTTAACTCTATTAAACATAATTGATTAAGATAGATTATGATCACTTCAACTGTAAGGTGTAAGATGCATCTAATTTCTATAGATATGTAAGACACATCTAATTTCTATAGATATAACAATTAGACAATGTGATGCAAATCTTCAATACTTCAAAGTTTATATATGAATTTACATTTAATTGTATTAAACATAATTGATTAAGTAAGATTATGATCACTTCAATATTAAGGTGAAAGATGCATTTAATTTCTATGGATATAACAATTAGACAATTTTATAATTATATGTATATTTTTTAAATAGAAAATTGGTATGTTTGGGCCACTCTTAACATGACTAGAATTTTATTAATATTTCATATTATTTTTTCTATTTTAACATTCAAACCACTGTTAACTAAAATAAGTTTTAAAATTTAAACATGTTTTCATGATGTCATATAATGATATGAAACATTTTTTAAACAAATTTAAATATATTTTTAATTTATGTTATATTAATAATAATAAATTGATACATAAACTCCTTATTTCTTATAAAACATTATAAGAATGTAAAATACACATTTATCATATGTGATACATGTTAATTAAACTACCTTGTACAGTGCATATGCTTTCGATAAGATTATGGAAGAAAATTTTTAAACAAGTTTAAATCAATGTGAATTTAGAGATAGATTTTATATTTCAATGTTTAAAATATTATATATTCTAATTATTAAAATTATTATCCAAGTTATCAAAATTATTAGGGAATGATTTAAGTCATCAAAATTATTATGGATGGTATGAGTTTGGGCCACACTAGCACTTAGCATGACTAGATTTTTCCAAATTTATCTAAAAAAAAATTGAGATAAACAAAAAAAATTACAATGTAAACCTTTATCATACGTGATACATGCTAATTAAACTACCTTGTAGAGTGCACATGGTTTCCATAAGATGATGGAAGAAATTTTTAAACAAGTTTAAATCAATGTGAATTTAGAGACAGATTTTAGATTTCAGTGTTCAAAAGATTTAGTATAAAATAAAGGTGACCTCGCAACATTCACTAGCTTAACTAGCTTCATGAGAATTATTATGACAATATTTTTCCAAATTTATCGAAAAAATATCAGGACTTTCCAAATAACCAGAATTATTATGACTAGATTTTTCCAAAGTTATCTTAAAAAACGATCATGGTCTTACTTTTCCAAATTTATCTTAAAAAACCATTGAGATAAAAAAAAAAAAAATGTAAACCTTTTTATACTTAAGAAAAAAATTAACTTTATTTCAAAATTTCTCAAAAAAATAATCTAAAAATCTCTAATAATTAAATTGAATTTATAATTTATAAATTACAATGTAAACCTTTTTATACTTGAAAAATAACTTTATTTATAGCTATCCTGAATAAAATATACATGTACATTTAAAAAAAATTCATGTAAACAAATATAATTGAGATGAAAATCTTCTATACTTCAAAATTTATATATAATTTACGTTTAACAGTGTTAAACATAATTGATTAAATAAGATTATGGTCAATTCAATATTAAGGTGTAAGATGCATTTAGTTTTTATGGATATAACAATTAGACAATGTGATGCAAATCTTCTATACTTCAAAGTTTATATATGAATTTAAGTAAGATTATTATCACTTCAAAATTAAGGTACAAGATGTATTTAATTTATATGGATATAACAATTAGACAATGTTATAATTATATATATATATTTTAAATAGAAAATTGATACGTTTGGGCCACTCTTAACATGACTAGAATTTTATTAATATTTCATATTATTTTTTCTGTTTTAACATTCAAAACACTATTAACTAAAATAAGGTTTAAAATTTAAACATAACATTTTTTAAACAGATTTAAATATATTTTTAATTTATGTTATATTAATAATAAACTCTTGATTTCTTAGAGAACATTATAAGTATGTAAAATACACATTTATCATATGTGATACATGTTAATTAAACTACCTCGTACAGTGGACATGTTTTCAATAAGATTATGGAATAAATTTTTTAAGCAAGTTTAAATCAATGTGAATTTAGAGATAGATTTTATATTTCAATGTTTAAAATATTTAATATGAAATAAAGGTGACCTGCACCACTCATTAGCTTAATCAGCATTCACTTAACCAGTTATGCCCACCCAATGTTAAGATTGACCTTATGTATATGGATGGATTCAATTTTTATGTTGTCTTCTATGACAACTTTTTGGGTATGAATGGTGTATTGAACAATGTTGAATATTTCAAATGTATTAAGCTAACTTATTGCACTTCCAGGATTTTTCATGCTCATATATACTCTTACAATTTTGCATGCTACAACTTTGATTCACAATACACATATAGATTCAATTTTTATGTTGTCTTCTATGAGAATTTTTTGGATATGAATTTTGTATTGAACACCATCCCTATTACCAGATCAATAATTAATTGTCCCATAAAAAATAATTATTGCTATTGCTTGTCATCCTTTTCTTCACTTACAACCTATTGCATTTAATTTAAATATTTTCTTCACTTACAACATATCGCATTTAATTTAAATATTGAGAACAGTTGGTTCATACCACATTTACCATCCCCTACATTAATTATTAATTGTCCCATAAACAATAATTATTGTTATTGCTTGTCTCTTTTCTTCACTTACAACATTATGACTAGAAAATTGAGACCATTCAAAAATATTTTCCCAAAAACTACACATTGAGTGTCATATGGAGTGGTCTTATAATGTTAGTGTATAAATTATAACTAGAAAATTTAGACCATTCAAAAATATTTTCCCCAAAATCACACATTGAGTGTCATATGGAGTGAACGAGTGATACTTTTAACGCTATGGAAAGGTGTGAAGTTAATGTTAGTGTACAAATTATAACTAGAACTTCAAAAATATTTTCCCCAAAAACACACATTAGTGTCATATCGGGTAGTATACTTTTAACGCTAGGGAAATGTGTGAAGTTACAACAACCTGATCTTTCATATAACATGCGGATAATAGTGTTTCAATTTAAAATGAATAACATCACCTATGAGATATTTATTGCATTTTTTTGTACCAGATGCATACACACGGGAGGGAATTGTTTACAACATTGGTGGTGGATTGACAGATTTTTCATGTGTCATATTGTTTGTACAGTCAAATAATATGGTGATTAGTAGAATACCTCGAGTTTTATTTTTCTAGCCGATGAGTATTTCTTAATTGTTTTTGGGTTGAACATGAAATGTTGCCTTAACCATGACACATCTATGTTTTGTCTTTTACCAGGTCATAAAACATCTTGTACCATGTCTTTTTTTTGGTATTTTTGTTGAGAAGAGTAGAGATTTAAATTAAATTTGTTGTAAAGTTAAATTACTAGATCGCATAAAATATCACATATCTTTTTATCTATGCCCTAATTCCATATGCTATTGTCTTACAAAGTTTCCTCTACAACATTTGATGCAATTGCTAGTATTAAATTTATTTTCATTTTGGAAAATAACAATTTATTAATTTAAATTTATTTTCATTTTCTTATTAGTTTAAATTCCATGACTATCTAAGTTTTTCTCCAGTTATGAGAAAGATAAAAAATAAATATTCTTCTATAATATATATATATATATATATATATATATATATATATAATGAAACAGATATAATTTTCAGAGCTGGTTGATTAAGAATAATTAGGTTATATAAATTGTAACATCCAAAATCACATAGCCGGACCTCTTTCCATTTAACTTAACATTAAAATTCTTTAACTTAATTAAAAAAAAAACATAGTTAAGTTAACATATAAAATAAAATATAAAGCATTTTCCAATATCTTATCTCCAAACATTGAAACGATTGAAGAGCTACTTTCTAAGTACCTTTCACACAATCTGGCAAAAACAGTGGATCCAAAGCTAGAGGTACCCCACAAATTCTACCAAAGTTTAAAGTCCTGGGTCTCTAACCAAAAGCTCACAAGGATTTGGACAGCAAGCGCTCAGTAGTGAAAATTATTAACAGTGCTCAAACCTTGAGGTACATGGAATGTGGGGACAGATGCCCCACTGGAAACGGAGAGGGGCAGGGGGGACATATTTGTGGAGATGGTGTGTGTTTCACTGTATTATTGTTCGTCACGTTCAAATAATAAAGATACGGAAACCTCACAAAACTTTTCCTCGCCTTTCCGCGAAGCTTCGCATGATATGGAAGAAATTTTCAGTGAGAATTGTGGAATTCATTTCAACCACATTGAAAATATGGATAAAGTTAATGGTTGAACGCTTTATTGCAGCTATGGATTTCCTAGACAAATTTTATGAAGATAATTTTTTTGAATTTTTCAATATGATTTTGAATTGATTTGAAATGTTGAGCTTGTTAAATTATATAACAAAATGTAAATTTTTAATGCATATATCTTAATGACTTTTAGCAATAAAGATTAAAGTAATAAGAGTTTCTCAAACAATTAAAATCTCATTAAATAAATTTTGACAATATAAATTTAAAATATGAAGAAGTTTAGGAACATTTAAAAAGGAGATATTGTTAATAAATAATAATGATTTTTGGCAATAAAGACCAAAGTCATAAGAGTTTCTCAAACAATTAAAAACTCTTTCGGTGAAAATCACATGTAGGGAATTTTTGCCGACGCGTTTCGAACCAGCTAGTGTGGCTCGTCATCAGGACAAGATGAGAAATCTGAATCAAAAAACCAGATTAAATAGACATGAATGCTCCAACTAGCCGTTAGTAATATAACGGCTAGCTTGACTAATTTAATAAAATAAATTAAATTTCATCAATCAAACAATATCTTATTATGATAAAATTATATTAAAAATTTTTTAATTTAAATTTAATTCAATATTAATGATTTCCAATAAATATAATGTTAAAATAATTTTTTATTTTTTATTTTAATAAAAAAATTATAAAAATAAATAAATAAATAAAATAGAATAAAATAAAAATAACAGTAAAAATATATATATAAATATATAGGAATAAAAAAAAAAAAAAAAAAAAAAAAAAATAGATAAATAAATGAAAAATAAAATAAATATATATATATATATATAAAATATAAAAAAATAAAACAAAAAAAAAAATTAAAAATCTAAAAGAAAAATAAATTTAATAAACCAAATTAAATAGAATAAGTAATAAACAAATATAATAGTAAAAAGAAATATAAAAATAAAAATAAAATATTAAATAATTTAATTTCTTAGCTAAATAAATTCATACATTAATAAGGAGGCTTAAAAAAAAAAAAAATAAAATAAAAATAATTATTTTTATTTATTATTATTATTATTATTATTATTTTTATATATAAAATTTTTTTTAATTTAAATTTAATTCAATATTAATAATTTCCAATTTAAAATAATTTTTTATTTTTTTATTTTAATAAAAAAGTAAATAAATAAAATAAAATAAAATAAGAATAAGAATAAATAAATAAAATAGAATAAAATAAAAATAAAAATAAAAATATATATATAAATATATAGGAATAAAAAATAAAAAATAAAAATATTTTTTTTAGAAAATAAAAATAAAAATAAATAAATAGATAAATAAATGAAAAATAAAATAAATAAATAAATATATATATAAAATAAAAATAAAACAAAAGCAAAAATTAAAAATCTAAAAGAAAAAAAAATTTAATAAACCAAATTAAATAGAATAAGTAATAAACAAATAAAATAGTAAAAAGAAATATAAAAATAAAAATAAAATATTAAATAATTTAATTTCATAGCTAAATAAATTCATACATTAATAAGGAGGCGAAAAAAAAAGAAAAAATAATAATAATAATAAATAAATAAATAAAAATAATAATAATAAAAAATAAATAAAAATAATTAATTTTATCTTTTTATTTTTTTATTTTTTATTTTTTATAAAGAAAAGGAAGCAAGAGGGAGAATAAAAGGATAAATAAAAGGAAAGTAGAGTGAAGGGAGGGAATCCAACATCTACTGACACTCCACCCATCGTCCCTATTAAGGTTCACAGGCCTCTTTTCGATCTCCAAGGCTTCCCTCAATTTGCGATGGTGGAAATGGTCAATCTTTGCAATAACCTCAGCATCCTCAATACAGATGTGATGATCCGTTTTATCAGCATGCTCTGCTAAGGTAGAGGACCGAGATCTACAATGTCTGAGATCAGCGACATGTTCTTGAATCCTTTGATTAATGGATCTACCAGTTTCACCAATGTATGGCGTCCCACACGAACACGAAATCAAGTAAACACCCTTACTATATTTAGGGCAAATCAGGTCCTTAACCGACCTAAGCGAACTCCTGATGGTGCGAAGGGGCTTGAAGGTTGAGGAAACATTATGCTTTTTTGAGATCCTAGCGATCTTATCGGTAGTACCTTGGATGAATGGAAGGTGAACTCCAGAGGACCGATCACAATGCTCTTTCTTAACCTTAGGACCTTTTTCAGCTTTTTGAAAAGCTCTAACACACTGAACCTTGCTATAACCATTCTTGCTAAATACATTAAAGAGATGAGACTTTTCACTTTCAAAGTGGTGTTCATCTGAGATTCTAAAGGCTCTGGTAACTAGAGTGTTGAGAAACCCAAGCTTCTCCGGCTCAGAAGCTTGGGGTTCTCAACACTCTAGTTACCAGAGCCTTTAGAATCTCAGATGAACACCACTTTGAAAGTGAAAAGTCTCATCTCTTTAATGTATTTAGCAAGAATGGTTATAGCAAGGTTCATTGTGTTAGAGCTTTTCAAAAAGTTGAAAAAGGTCCTAAGGTTAAGAAAGAGCATTGTGATCGGTCCTCTGGAGTTTACCTTCCGTTCATCCAAGGTACTACCGATAAGATCGCTAGGATCTCAAAAAAGCATAATGTTTCCTCAACCTTCAAGCCCCTTCGCACCATCAAGAGTTCGCTTAGGTCGGTTAAGGACCCGATTTGCCCTAAATATAGTAAGGGTGTTTACTTGATTCTGTGTTCATGTGGGACACCATACATTGGTGAAACTGGTCGATCCATTAATCAAAGGATTCAGGAACATATCGTTGACCTCAGACATTGTAGATCTCGGTCCTCTGCCTTAACAGAGCATGTCGATAAAATGAATCATCACATCTGTATTGAGGATGTTGAGGTTATTGCAAATATTGACCATTTCCACCAGCGCAAATTGAGAGAAGCCTTGGAGATCGAAAAGAGGCCAACCTTAATAGGGACGACGGGTGGAGTGTTAGTAGATGTTGGATTCCCGCACTTCACTCTTAGTTGCCTTTTATTTTTCATTTTATTCTCCCTCTTGCTTCCTTTTCTTTATAAAATAAAAATTAAAAAAATGAAATTAATTATTTTTATTTATTTTTTATTATTATTATTTTTATTTATTTATTATTATTATTATTATTATTGTTTTTTGCCTCCTTATTAATGTATGAATTTAGTAAAAATAAATAAAATCGCCTCCTTATTAATGTATGAATTTATTTAGCTATGAAATTAAATTATTTAATATTTTATTTTTATTTTTATATTTCCTTTTACTATTTTATTTGTTTATTACTTATTCTATTTAATTTGGTTTATTAAATTTATTTTTCTTTTAGATTTTTAATTTTTGTTTTTGTTTATATATATATATATATATATATATATATATATATATATATATTTCATTTTTCATTTATTTATCTATTTATTAATTTTTATTTTTATTTTTTATTTTTTATTCCTCTATATATATATATATATATATTATTTTTATTTTATTCTATTTTTTATTATTTATTTTTATTCTTATTTTATTTTATTTATTCTTATTTTATTTTTTATTTTATTTTATTTATTTATTTATTTATTAAAATAAAAAATAAAAAATTATTTTAACATTATATTTATTGGAAATCATTAATATTGAATTAAATTTAAATTAAAAAACTTTTTATAATAATAATAATAATAATAATAATTATAAATAAATAAATAAAAATGATTATTTTTACTTTTATTTTTATTTTTATTTATTTATTTATTTATTTATTTTTCGCCTCCTTATTAATGTATGAATTTAGTAAATTTTTATTTTTTATTTTTTGTTTTTATTTATTTATTTTCGCCTCCTTATTAATGTATGAATTTATTTAGCTAAAAAATTAAATTATTTAATAGTTTATTTTTATTTTTATATTTCTTTTTACTATTTTATTTGTTTATTATTTATTCTATTTAATTTGGTTTATTAAATTTATTTTTCTTTTAAATTTTTAATTTTTGTTTTTGTTTTATTTTTATTTTTATTATATATATATATATATATATATATATATATAATTTTTTTATTAAAATAGAAAATAAAAAATTATTTTAACATTATATTTATTGGAAATCAGTAATATTGAATTAAATTTAAATTAAAAAAACTTTTAATATAATTTTATCATACATAATAAGATATAGTATGATTGATGAAATTTAATTTATTTTATTAAATTAGTCAAACTAGCCATTATACTACTAACGGTTAGTTGGAGCATTCATGTCTATTTAATCTAGTTTTTTGGTTCAGATTTCTCATCTTGTCCTGATGATGAGCCACACTAGCTGGTTCGAAACACGTCGGCAAAAATTCCCTACATGTGATTTTCACCGAAAGAATTTCTTACACAATTTATGGATCACAAAAGCAAAATTCCCAAATTAAAAACTCATTAAGTAAATTTTCACAATATAAATTTAAATATGAAGAAGCTTAGGAACACTCAAAAATGAGATATTGTTAATAAATAAAAATACAAATAAACGAGAAGTATGGTAAAAAAAATAAAATTTCTTTTTATACTTATTCAGAAAATATGGTAAATAAATAAAAATATAAATAAACTAGAAGTATGGTAAATAAATACAACCTGTTTTTATATTTACTCCATAAACCTCTTTATATTTACAAAAACTCAAAAAAGAGGTTTAATTTAGGTGAAGCCTATGGGCCAAATAACATGGGACAAATTATTATTAATACCATGGGCCAAATACCATATTTATAAAATATGTATGGTAAATAAATAAATATATAAGAGGTAAGGTAAATAAATAAAAATATATCTCATAGGATTAGAAATCAACATCTAATTATATACCAACCTTATGTGTCAAATACCATCCACCAAATTATTATTAATACCATGAAAAAAACAGTATAAACTCTAACTTTAATATTAAAATATTAATATTATTATTATTATTAAATACAATATTCATATTAATATTATTAAATTTAATAACTTTGAATTAATACAATATTAAATTTATTACAGTATAATATATATTAATATATCGTGACATATATATATTAACTCTAGATATATACGGGAGAGAATAATAAAGACATATGATAGAGGTGAAGAAAAAGGGGGAGTGACTAAGGGAGAGATGGAGATAAACTGAAGGAGAGGGGAGAGGAGGAATGAAGAGAGAGAGAGAGGGAGAGGAGTTAGACAAAGGGAGATGGAGGTGGGAGAGAGAGAAGGAGATATGGAGGGATAAGAAGAGAGGATTGAAGGGTATAGAGAGAGAGAGAGAGAGAGAGAGAGAGAGAGAGAGTGACAAGGGAGAGATGGGGAGAGAGTTTGTATGTTTAGTGGTGAGATAAAGAGACATAGAAGGAGTGATGGAGACAAGGAGGTGAGAAGGAGAGATTAGGAGAGAGAGGGATATAGTAACATATTGGAGAGAGAGAGAGAGTGATGGGGGAAGAGAGAGGATTGGAGGGCAGAGAGAGAGAGAGAGGATTGAATGGAAAATAGAGAGAGAGAGAGAGAGAGAGTGGGGGGGAATAAATGGAGGTGGGAGATAAAGGGAGAGAGAGGACTTGAGAGTGATGGGGGAAGAGATCAGATTGTAGGGGAGGTAGAGAGAGAGAGAGAGAGAGAGGAGAGAGAGAGAGATGGGGAAAGAGGAAGGGAGGTAGGAGAGAAAGTGAGAGAGAGAGAGGAAGGAAAAGAGAGGTGACTTGAAAGAGAGGAGGAGAGAGGGAGGGATAAAGAGATGGAGTTGGAGGGGGAGAAGGGGATGGATAGAGAGATGGAGTTGGATGGGGAGAGAGGGAGGGACGAAGAAAGAAATAGAGAGTGACTAGTGGAGAGAGATAGGGAGTGACAAGGGAGAGATGGGGAGAGAATGTGTATATATGAGGGTGATATAAAGATATAAACAGGGAGAGATGGAAAGAAGGGGGGAGAGAAGGGGAGAGAGAGGTATATAGTAACAAAGTTGGAAGGTGAATGTAGAGAGAGAGAAGGAGAGAGGACGGAGAGAAACGAAGAGAGAGAGTGAAGAGAGGTAGACAAAGGGAGATGGAGATGGAGGGAGAGAGATATGAAGGAAAGAATAAAGACACAGAGTGAACGTGAAGATAGAGAGAGAGAGGGGGGGAGTGATAAGGAAGATGGAGAGAGAGGGAGAGAGGATAGCAGGAGGGAAGAGAGATAGAAGCGGGTGAGAGGGAGGGAAGGGAAAGAGAGATAGAGGAGGGAGAGGAGGAGGGAGTGATAGATTGATAGATTGGAGAAATAGAGTGTATGTTTTGGGGTTGATATAGAGAGACAAAGGGAGATAGATATATAGATGGAAGGTGAAGAGAAAGAAGAGATTGATGGAGACAAGGAGAAAGGGACAAATAGATTGATAGATATAGATTTAGAGAGTGTATGTGTTTGGCGAGGTGAGATAAAGAGACAAAGAAGGAGAGATGGAGGGAGATACAGATATAGATGGAGGGGGGAGAGGAAAGAATATTTCTTGCACTAGATGCATGGATTTCACTGTAAATGGTGATTTCTAATCCTATTTGATTACTTGAACTAGATGCATTTATTTTAGTGTAGATGTTGATTCCTAATGATATTTGATTACTTGCACTAGATGCATTTATTTCAATGTAGATGATTTCTAATCCTATTTTATTGTTTGAATTAAATGTATTGATTTTAATGTAGATGGTGATTTCTAATGATAATTGATTTCTTACACTAGATGCATTAATTTCAATGTAGATGTTGATTTCTAATTATATTTGATTGCTTGCACTAGATGCATTGATTTCAATGTCGATGATTTCTAATCCTATTTGATTTCTTCCATTGAATGCATAGATTTCATTGTAGATGGTGATTTCTAATCCTATTGATTTCTTTCACTAGATGCATTGCTTCTAATCCTATTTTCTTACGTGCACTAGATGCATTGATTTGAGTTTAGATGTTGATTTCTAATCCTTTTTTATTAATTGCATTAGATGCATTGGTTCTAGTGTAGATGTTATTTGCAAATGTTATTTGATTTCTTGCATTAGATGAATTGATTTCAATGTATATGTTGATTTCTGTTTTGATGTAATTGGAAGTATGATGGTACATTAATTTTAAACTCATTGGATTAATAGTGTGCATTGATTTCACTATAAGCATAAACATTTATTGGCAATGTAAATTGATTTTTGTGTGGTATAGTAATTAAAGCTATTAATATTGGAGAGCAAAGGAGACATGGTATGACATTTACTACAACAAGTTGAGCTAAATATTTAAATGGTTTACGATTCCAACTAAAAAAAGGACAAAACTAACAAGGGTGAGAATAAGAATAGTAGAAAAAAATAGTTTCAGATTGATCACAATGACACTCTTTGTAATTGACTACGTTGTTATTATTCACATTTTCTATCATTCAATATTATCACATTGTCACTTTGCATTTAAAATTTTATTTCAACATTTTTCATCATTCAAGTTATTTTACAATATTTATCATATTATAGATAGATTCCATCAATGCATACAACTGAAACCATCCTAGATCTATATTAACTCCGGATCTATCAAGGGCCCAGAGTAATCAAATATCTCAAGGTGCAAATCTTTCCTCAAGTTTTGCACTCAAAAAAGAGATTTTCACCTAAAGAGATTTAATCCCTCTTAAGGCTTGATAGATCCATAGTTAAAATGGATTAAGCTGATTATGATCTATAGGAATCAATGTTTTATTTACCAGACTATGGGAGTCTGTGTTATAGCATAAAAAGATTCGGTTAACTAATACATCTTTGTTTCCTGGCGAGGTGTTATTTTTAATTTATTTTTTTTAATTATTTCTAATATAATAATAACTACACTAAAAGTAATTTAAAACTCCAAGTTCCTCGATCTCTATTTAGAAAAAAAATCTAGCAATAACCCTAAATGGGTGAACAGGTCTCATAATTAGACGACTGCATTAACTTAAAAATAGCATAGAAAATATTTCCTACGAACTTTCCCTATAAATACATGATTCCATGCCATGTGCTTTTGTCAATGTCTTGATGGTCAGATCTTCTAATAGCGAGGAAGCATTCCCTGCACCGCTTTCTGGAGAAGCGCAAAGACAGGTACCATAATTACTTCTTATTTCTCATTCAACTTTATAAACATTTTCCTCCCATCTGTGCTGAATGTTTATTAATTGCATGCAGTTGTAGTATATTCATCTTGAGTATATTCATGCAGATGTAAAGCTGCATATGTTAGAATTTTGAGAATTCTAAGCAAACAGTGGAGAGAATAAGCTCCCCTTTACAACACAGAGAGATTAAAAAAAATTATTTTCAACAGGAGACAGAGTTTCCCGGACTTTTAAAATAGCTTCTATTACTTTCAAAACGGTTACAAATTCTTCCTCTTCAGAGAGGGATGACAACAATGGTGACTGCTACAGACGCAGTGCACAAGTGACTCTCTGTCTCTCAAGAACAATACTCTGTCTCTTAAAATTCACACTGCTGTGTATTTCTTCCTTTTGCGCTGCTGTGCGAAACACCAAAACAGAACAATACAATAAAAAATGATTATGCTCGCGGGCCATTTTTCATTATATATATATGTGTGCCGCGGCGGTTATCAAACCCAAAAACAAACAAAAACAAAATACAAAGGAAAACCCTTTGCGCAACAATAAAGATTCAAATGTATGATGTGCGAGTGGGACCACATCGTAATCCCAAACAAAAAACGAGTGCAATCGGGGCATACAACACAAAAGTTCTGATTGCGATCCATAAACGGATGCGATGATACATTTCAACTCCAGCCTATAATATCAATCGGGTCCGCCACTCCAATCGCACCAAATTACAAAAGGCATGCGATCCATCGGAAGTTGCGATTACGATTACAACGGACGCGATGGCCCGATATAAAACATGGCATATAAATCGATCGAGTCCGCGCTTTAAACAATCGCGCGACCAAACAACAAAACTCCGATTGCGATTGAACAACCGGATGCGACGGCGCATTAAATGTGTGTATAATACAATCGGGTCCGGCCTTCAATCGGAGGTCATAACATATCTGCTCCGATTGAGCCTTGCGATTCCATTGAGGTGTCGCCACGTGGTCAAGTGGACCCACGGGCCTCCGCTGCTGTGGGGAGGGCGATTTACAATAAGGTTTGTATGTTTTATGTACAGCCGTTCCATTGTGGAACTCCGCCATATCAACAAGACACTTGAGTATTGTTACATTGCGATTTGCGATTGCGATTTGATCGCATCGCATCGCAGATCTCTTCATCAACAAAACACTGCTTCAAAATTAACTTTGGTTGTTGAGGGCTTTAAAGTCCGAAATGACTGGTTTTTAATTTGTTTTTCTCCTCCATAGTTTTGATCTACGGCTTTCTCCATTTCTTCTCCAAAAACAACTCTGCCCCATCACAAAATTAATTTCATCTACAATCTGCGGATGCGCCCCATCAAAATTGAATTCATCCTTATGGATTTCTCCATGCTTCTTCAATACAGAGTGCTGCGCACTCAATCTATGTTGTTGCTGCCTTCGTACTTAGTTCTTTGTTCTTCCTGCCCAAGGCACGGCAGGTGACTTTAATATTTTCAACACTCCCCCTTAAAGTCATCTGCTGGGTTGTTCATCATACCCAAGCATTTTCTTAAAAATTCAAAGGTCTTCTGTCCCAATGGTTTAGTTAAAATATCTGCATACTGCTCCTCTGTTTTACAATGCTGTAAAACAACTTCACCATTGTTTACCAATTCTCTGATATAATGAAACTTCTTATCTATGTGCTTTGTTCTTTTGTGAAACACAGAATTCTTTGACAATGCAATAGCTGGGCTATTGTCACAGTAAATCACAGTGCCTTTTACTTGTTCTTGGCACAAACTTCTCAACATCCTTCTCATCCAAATTGCTTGACACGTTGCTGCTGTAGCTGCCACATATTCTGCCTCTGCTGTAGATAATGCTACAATCGGTTGTTTCTTAGAAGCCCATGAAATGGCTCCTGAACCCATATGAAAAACATAACCGGAAGTGCTCTTCCGATCATCTACACTTCTAGCCCAATCACTGTCAGTGTAACCAACTAATTCTGAACTTTCTGAAGTAGTATATAAAATACCAAATCTTTTAGTTCCTTTCACATACCTCAGAATTCTCTTTGCTGCTTGCCAATGTGCTTCTTTTGGCTTCTCCATAAATCTGGAATTTAAACTAACAGCATACATAATATCTGGCCTAGTTTCAGTCAAATACATGAGGCTACCAACTATGCTTTTATACAGACTTGGATCAAAATCCTTGTTGTTGTCATCTTTACTCAACTTCAATCCCATTACTGTGGGAGTAATTGTAGCTTTGCACTCCTCCATGTTGAATCTTTCCAAAACTTGATTCACATACTTCGCTTGAGAAATAAAAATTCCTTTCTCACCTTGCTCCACTTCTATTCCCAAGAAGTATCTTAATAAACCCATGTCAATCATTTCAAATTCATCTTTCATGACTGTTTTAAAATTTTCAACAAGGTAATCATCATTACCTGTAAAAATTAAATCATGAACATATAAAACAACAATCAACAGCTTACCATCCTTCTCTTTGATGTAGAGGGTGGGTTCTCCCTCACACTTTTCAAATCCATTCTCCAATAGATAGGAATCTATTCTGCTGTACCACGCTCTTGGTGCTTGTTTCAGCCCATAAAGAGCTTTCTTCAATTTACAGACCTTATGCTCCTGGCCTTTCTTCTCATATCCAAGAGGTTGTTCCACATATACCTCTTCCATTAAAACTCCATTTAAAAATGCAGATTTTACATCCATCTGGTATACTTTCCATTTGTTTTGTGCTGCTATGGACAGCACTGCTCTTACCTTCTCCATTCTTGCAACTGGTGCAAAAGTTTCTTCATAATCAATCCCTTGCTTCTGCTTATATCCTTTGACAACAAGTCTGGCCTTGTGTCTTTCTATTTTTCCTTCAGCATTGCTTTTGGTCTTGTATACCCATTTAACTCCAATGACTTCCTTTCCTTCTAGGAGATCAACTAATTCCCATGTTTTGTTCTTCTCTATGGCTTTAATTTCTTCATCCATAGCTTCTATCCATTTTTTATCTTTAATAGCATCTTCAAAATGAATAGGATCATCAACTTAACAGTACAAAGCAAATAAGGAATTCATACCTTCATCTGCTTCTCCTTGCTCGTAGATTTCTCTAAGGCTTCTGAATCTTGTTCCTCTTTCACTTGGTGTAGCCATGCTTGATGAAGCACTCGATTTTGCTCCTCATGGTGTACTCGGTGAAGCACTGCCGCTTCTTCTCAAGGGTGTTCTCACTGCCGCTTGAGGCGTCCCTTACTGGCCTTGCACTGCTGAAGGTTGTGCAATGGATGGGTTATTAATCTCAACCACATCTACATCATCTTCATCATGAGATAAACAATTTTTGACATTGACTGTTTTCTCAATGCTTCCATCCCACGCTTCCTCTTCGATGAATTGCACATCTATGCTAATTACAAACTTCTTTGTGGATGGGTTATACAGTCTGTATCCTTTGGAATCTTCACAATATCCGAGGAAAATGCACTTCTCCCCCTTACTATCCAACTTCTTTCTCAATTTGTCTGGAATGTGTGCATATGCTACACACCCAAAAACTCTCATGTGGGTGACTCCCTATTTTCTGCCACTCCACGCTTCTTCTGGAACTTTGTTCATCACGGCTTTTGTGGGGCATCTATTCAAAATATATACAGAACAGTTTGCTGCTTCTTCCCAATACTCATTCGGTAAGTGTTTCGCCTTTATCATACTTCTCACCATCTCCATTATGGTTCGATTCTTCCTTTCAGCAACTCCATTCTGTTGCGGCGTGTACCTGGTGGTAAATTGCTTGTGTATGCCACTCTCTCTGCAAAAACGCAGAAATTATTTTGCGATATATTCTCCTCCTCTATCTGTTCTGAGGACTTTAATGTGCAGTCCGCTCTGTTTTTCTACAAGAGCTTTAAATTGATGAAATTTCTGAAAGACTTCACTCTTATATTTTAAGAAATAAACCCACACTTTTCATGTGAAATCATCAATGAAAGTCAGCATGTAATTGCTGCCCGAAACAGATGCTGTTTGCATCGGCCCACATAAATCTGAGTGGATTATTTCCAAAGGTGCTTTTTCCCTTATGCTTTTCCCTGAAGGAAAATTTTCTCTGTGTTGCTTTCCCAAGATGCAGCCTTCACATAGGCTGTCAGGCTTCTCTATCAGTGGTAAACCTCTTACCATTCCTTTTCTGTGCAGCAAATTCAAGCCTCTGAAATTTAGATGTCCAAATCTCAGATGCCATAACCAATTTTCATCTTTCTCTTTCTTCTAGAAGGCCTCTTGAGTTACAGCTGCTACATTCTTTCCTTTTCCTTTCAAGTCAATGTTGAGCTTGAGTGGAAACATTCTATTGTTGGTCATTTGTATTTCAGCAATAATTTTCTTACTTGGAGGAATATCTTTTATGGTGCACACATCATCTTTGAATATAACATTGTAACCTTTGTTTATGAGCTGCCCAACGCTCAAAAGATTACATTTCAAACCTGGAACATAATACACATCAGGGACAAATTTTTGCTCCCCATTACTTGCACGAATACTTACTCTGCCTTTCCCTTTGACAGAGATTTTAGTATCAGTCCCTGTGGTCACTTCAGATTTAACTTCTTCATCAAGATTGGCAAACATTGCTCTGTTGCCAGTCATGTGATTACTACAACCTGAATCTAAGAACCAAACGTCATCATTTCTATCTTGTGCTACATTACAAGCTAACAGCACATTACTTGGGTTCTTTTCCTCTTTTGCTACATTAGCATTCTGCTTATTTTTCATGTCATTTTGCTTCTTTCTACATTCATTGGCATAGTGCCCATATTTTTTGCAATAATGACACTGTACATTGGATTTGTCATACCTCTGTCCATGAGCATGTTGGTGTTGATGTCCACCTTGCTGGTTGTTGCATTGGCCTTGGCTCTGGCTTTGATTGTTGCTCCTTCCATGTGAATGTGAAGGATTGTTCCTTCCACCTCTATTCTGGCTTCTGCCTATTCCTCTTCCTTTTCCTTGACCTCTTCCTCTTCCTGAAGGCATCTGGGTCTTGAAGGCATGCTCAAGAGATGAATGTTCATCTCTGCTCAATCTCTGTTCATGAGTTATTAGTGAGGCATGAAGTTCATCCACTGTGAACTGTGAGAGATCTTTGGTCTCTTCTATGGTAGTTACAATAACATCAAACTTTGAGGGTAAGCATCTCAAAAGTTTCTCCACAATCCTTCAATCTTCAAGAGTTTCTCCATGGGATCTTATCTGATTTACAATCCCAATCACATGTGTAAAGAATGTATCAACACTGTCTGACTCTTTCATGCAAAGAGTTTCAAAATCTCTTCTCAGCAATTGAAGTTTTGCTATTTTAACTTTCTCCATACCCTGATAGGCTACTTTCAGAGTTTCCCATGCCTCCTTGGATTTCTTATCTGTTGCTATCCTTGGAAACACACTCTCATTTATAGCTTGATAAAAACAGAAGAGAGCTTTAGCATCTTTCTTCCTATTATTCCTCAACACATCCTTCTCTGCTTGAGTTAAGGCATTAAAAGCCTGCTCATCAGCTGGTTCAAAAAAACCATCTTCTACTAGTTCCCACAAGTCTTGTGAGACAAACAGGGCTCTCATGGTAATGGCCCAATAATCATAGTTCTTTCCATTAAACTGTGGAGGCTGGACATTTCCAAGACTCATACCTGTGCTTGGTCTAGCCATTGCTTTAAACTGAACTCTGACTTTAAACAAATTGTCTTTCCTTTACTGAAAGAACAAACTCATTTTTAAATACAATGCAATAGCACTATTATCTTTGAGAAATACCTGAACTTTGATCTCTGTTGAGATTTTCACGCTGCTGGAGAAAACACTGCAACCGGTCTTCTTCTTCAGCTTCTTTGAATCCTTCAAAGAGCCTGAACTTGCTCTGATACCATGTTGGAATTTTGAGAATTTTAAGAAAACAGTGGAGAGAATAAGCTCCCCTTTACAACACAGAGAGATTAAAAAAAATTCTTTTCAACATGAGACAGAGTTTCCCGGACTTTTAAAACAGCTTCTATTACTTTCAAAACGGTTACAAATTCTTCCTCTTCAGAGAGGGATGACAACAATGGTGACTGCTACAGACGCAGTGCACAAGTGACTCTCTGTCTCTCAAGAACAATACTCTGTCTCTTAAAATTCACACTGTTGTATATTTCTTCCTTTCACGCTGCTGCGCGAAACACCAAAATAGAAAAATACAATAAAAAATGATTATGCTCGCAGGCCATTTTTCATTATATATATATATGTGTGCCGCGGAGGTTATCAAACCCAAAAACAAACAAAAACAAAATACAAAGGAAAACCCTTTGCGCAACAATAAAGATTCAAATGTATGATGTGCGAGTGGGACCACATCGCAATCGCAAACAACAAACGAGTGCAATCGGGGCATACAACACAAAAGTTCTGATTGCGATCCATAAACGGATGCGATGATACATTTCAACTCCAGCCTATAATATCAATCGGGTCCGCCACTCCAATCGCACCAAATTACAAAAGGCATGTGATCCATCGGAAGTTGCGATTGCGATTACAACGGACGCGATGGCCCGATATAAAACATATCATATAAATCAATCGGGTCCGCGCTTTAAACAATCGCGCGACCAAACAACAAAACTCCGATTGCGATTGAACAACCGGATGCGATGGCGCATGAAATGTGGTGTATAATACAATCGGGTCCGGCCTTCAATCGGAGGTCATAACATATCCGCTCCGATTGAGCCTTGCGATTCCATTGAGGTGTCGCCACGTGGTCAAGTGGACCCACGGGCCTCCGCTGCTGTGGGGAGGGCAATTTACAATAAGGTTTGTATGTTTTATATATAGCCGTTCCATTGCGGAACTCCGCCATATCAACAAGACACTTGAGTATTGTTACATTGCGATTTGCGATTGTGATTTGATCGCATCACATCGCAGATCTCTTCATCAACAAAACACTGCTTCAAAATTAACTTTGGTTGTTGAGGGCTTTAAAGTCCGAAATGACTGGTTTTTAATTTGTTATGCTCCTCCGTAGTTCTGATCTACGGCTTTCTCCATTTCTTCTCCAAAAACAACTCTGCCCCATCACAAAATTAATTTCATCTGCAATCTGCGGCTGCACCCCATCAAAATTGAATTCATCCTTATGGATTTCTCCATGCTTCTTCAATACAGAGTGCTGCGCACTCAATCTATGTTGCTGCTACCTTCGTACTTAGTTCTTTGTTCTTCCGGCCCAAGGCACAGCAGGTGACTTTAATATTTTCAGCATGTTGCACCAAAGAAAAGTAAACACGCTGTAGCCGACTGCTTATTCTTTTCCCCATCATTTTGATCTGTCTGCCATTCAAAATTACAACTAAAAGCTATAGATAAAAGTGTTGTGTTCTGTTGTGGCGTGCATGCTTAATGCAAACGCAAAGTCTCCATATGGTACAGCCGCCGAAGCAGAAAATACTAAACCTCAACAATATCCACAGTCTTCGTTATTTTCTATACCGCTGCACTCGGATTATTTTCCATAATCCTCCGCCTTGAATAATCTTCTGATATTATCCAAACCGCCAATTTATTACGCAATTTGATAATACATTAACCCCACTGTATATTGTCGTTAATCATTGGTATTTGTCGCAAAAAATGGAGAAGCAAAGGACATTTTTATGGAAAATAAAGTATTATCATACAATGAATGGCTGAAATGGTCCTTGTTTTTTTCTGTGTAATGTAGCCATTGTTTGTTTTGGTAATGCAACCAAAATTGGCAATTGTATAAATATAATATAATATACTAGCCATTGGTGGTATAATTAAGCTTCCCTTAACATCTGAAAATGCCATCAGCATTACGTAACTTCAAGATGGGAAAAAGTGAAGCGGAGGATTCAGGAATTAATCATCGCAGGAGAATTCATGAGGACAACGTTTCTTGTCCCCAAAAAAAGTGGGGGAAACCAAAGGAGGGCCACGGAGGAATTCGGATGTTGGATGACCTTGCCATTATAAAGGGCATGCCAATAGGATAAGGCTTCCCTAAGGAAATTGGTACAAGTATTGAGCAATTGGATTGGAGATATGATAGTATGATGTGGGTTCACTAACGCCATTGGTATGAAGTACTAAGTAACTATGTGGGTAAAGGATATAATACTAGTCATTGCTCCAAAAGCTGTAAAGAGACACTTATAATGTTGTTAAGTTGAATTTTTTTTTGCTTCCGTTAAGTATTATATTAAATTTTATGTTTTGGTGTTGTTGTTTTTGCTTTTCTTTTTTTTTAATTAATCTTTCCACACAAAAGCAAAATGTGTTTGTCATATTTTTACCAAAAAAAAATCAAAATCTTATTCTGAGAGACAATTAAAGGTTTATGTAGAAATGCTCAATAGTGCTGCTCACTAAATAATTTACTAAGGTCACAAGTTCACATCAAAACTAGCATGTTCAATCCAGGTACAAAATGCCTATTGAAATGAATTATTTGAATTAGATCAGAACTATAATGAAATTGTTTCAACCTCTTATGACATTGTAAGTAATTGTTCACATGATTGAAGTTGGATTTTTTTTCTCAAGTCACATTATGATGTAAGCACTTATGGAAAAACTATAACCATACCACAACAAAACCCTTCAATTATCTATCTATGAAATAATTGAGATCAACATGTCAAAGTGAGTTAACAATGACATAGCTTGGTGGTGCATAAATGACAAAATAGAATGCTCATGTTAAAACCAAGGATTGGTTTGTGTCATTCCTTTATGACAGTGAAAGAAATAACAATGACATAGCTTGGTGGTGCATAAATGACAAAATAGAATGCCCATGTTAAAACCAAGTGTTGGTTTGTGTCATTCCTTACTGACAAAGAAATAACAGATATTAAAAATTAAAAAGGCATAAACCTGAAAAGATACTTTCCCACTTTGTGTCAATGAACAAATTTAATTTATATCATAAAATGTGTTTCCCACGCTATGTTAATGAACACATTTTCCTTTCTATCTTAAAATCCAAATGTTCATATTACCAAAAAAACTAAAATCTAAAGATATGTTGCATTTCTTGAATCACAAGTAGTTCAATTCCACATCAATGAAGAGTGGTTGGAGTGGGTTCTACTATGGCCAGTCTATAGATCAGACCAGTCTAGATCAGAGGGAGTTTCAACACAATTAGTCAATGTTTGATTCTCAGTACTAGTACAAAATGCAAGGTTTCAATCACACATCCCATGTTTGATTCTCATTATACCATTGTAGGAGTACAAAATGAAGGGTTTCAATCACACATTCTAGATGGAAAATTGGTTGCTTTATATCCCAACCAAAAAAATAAAAACAAAAATGTTGGAACTTGTGTTACGCACAATAGTAAGTAAGTGGCAAGCTCATGATGCCCACAGTTGTTGACTTGTTTTTTTTTGTTTGTCCCTCAATAGGTTCAACCCAAATTCAAACAAGAACTTCACTCAAGTTATTATATCAGAATTATAATGCTCAGTTGTAGGGTGAGATGTGGACCCATGAAAAGCAGGTTCAAGACTTGTATTTCACACTAGTATGGTAGTGCACTTCAGCAAAAAAGAAAATTCATAACACTCATAGTCAAATAAAAGGGTTGGATCTCATTAAAAAAATATAACTTTGAATGACAAGATGGAAAAGAAGACAAAAATATTGCAACTTGTAGACAACTGCCTTTAAGTATGATTATTTGTTTAAGCAAAAAATATTCCAAGTATGATCATTTGTTTAAGCAAAACTTATTCCAATGTTTCAGGAGCTTTTTGTGAATAGAAAAATGCATGTGAATGGTTGATAAGCAATGTTTTCACAATTATTTACCCTGTTCTTATAAGTTATTGCTACAACTTTGCTCACCAAAAAAATCTCCCATGTCTTTAAAAAAACACTTTTAATTATTAGTAGAAAAAATAATCAAAATATATAAAATATATAAAATTTTAATTATTAATTTAAAAACTACTTTTAATTAAAAATACAAAATAATTTAAATTTACATAATCAATTACATGATATTTACAATATCATCTTTACATCTTTCATTGCAAAGAACTAAGTGACTATGAAAACATGTTTTTGGTACATTTTATCATCGTGAAAGTATTAAACATTTAAAATAAATCATAAATAACATCTTAAACTAAGATCTTTTATGAATTTTTATCATTAACAACATTTAATTAATTATAAAATAAATCATTCTACTAAATTAACTTTATCCTTATAACTTTATAAAATTAAAGTAAAAGTCCATTTGTAATTACATAAAAGTGAGGTTTTGAGGACTTTTAAAATTTCGAAAGGATTTAGCTCTTCTCTTTTATTGATATAGTTTTCTAAATAATTAAAAATGAGTTTTCACCTTTTTCTGCCTTTACTTACAAGATTTTCAATGAATAATTTATTTATTTTTATTTAATAAAAAAATTTAAAATATTTTATATATTAAATATTATTAAAATTATTTTTATTTGTTTTATTAATTTCATAAAATCAAAATATAATTATTTTATTGTAAAATAATTAACTTAATAAAAAATTTAAAAATATTTTATATATTAAATATTATTAAAATTGTTTTTTATTTATTTTATTAATTTTATAAAATCAAAACATAATTATTTTATTGTAAAATAATTAACTTAATAAGTAATAAAAAATATATTAAATTGACCATACGTGTTCTAATTAGAATACTATCGCGTATAATGATAGACCTTTCTAATGAAATTCGTGTACAAACAAGGCCATGAATAGTATATTAGAGAAACCCGATGGCAGGTCTCCCCTTTCCCATGGTTATCAATATGAGCAAATAATATTGTGAGATGGACATACATACGACTTTAAAACCTACAGTAAAACGTCAAACCCTTTTTAGTTTTTGTAAACTACGTACACTTATTTTTAAATAAATTCAAATTTTATTCGTTATTTTTAATTAATTAAATAGAATATAGGGTGGGCGATCTCGCTTCACCTGTTTTCTCTTTTGAACTTGGAGTCTAAACCTGCACAAATTGAGTTGGAAGTTAAAATCTTTCGAATATGGTTAACGTCCAGAGACAATTTTTCCTTATCTGTTATTAAGTAATTTTGTAGGTTAAGATTCAAAATAATTTATTAAGATTTCGAAAAATTTTGAAGGATAGAAAATTATCTTGCTTAAAACTATTTTGAAGTATTGGTGAATTTTTTTACTCCCTAATATGTAAACTATAAAATGTTTATCGATGTATTTGTAAAACTATTCAAATTTATAATGATTTTATATATACTTTTTCTATAATGTAAAATGTTTATTGATGTATTTCTAAACCTATTCAAATTTATAATGATTTTATATATACTCTTTATATAATGTAAAATGTTTATTGATGTATTTGTCAAACTATTCAAATTTATAATGATTTTATATATACTTTCTATAATGTTGGCGATTTTTAAGGTAAAGTAATTTTATATTGTAAAATTTGTGTGAATCATTTTTACAAAAAATGGAAATTACTAAATCTTTTCTTGGAAAAATCATGGAAAATTAGTCCACCTGCTAATATTAGCCCCTAAAATTTTCCATGATTAAAATTATTTGTATTATATATCATTAAAGAAATAATATATAACATGAATAAATTATGATGATGTAACATCCTCGTGGTCCTAATAGGAAAGTCAATTTTTACATCAAATTTTCATATGACTCTGATTGAGATGATTTTTGCATTGTTGGAAAGATATTACTGTTACATAGGCATGTGGTGATTAAGTGGAAAATTTTTACTGTAAAAAAAACACTATGATTCCTTAAATTTGTTCCAAATAGTTTCATACCCCAATTCACCCCTAATTCACCAAATCAATCGATGGGACACTCTTTATTTCCATTGCGACGCCAAAAATATAATGATCCGATATGGATAACACTTCTCATTTTGATTGGTTTTTACTCCACAAAAACTTCTATTGAATGTGCCAAGGAAATTGTCCCTCTACATTCTCTCGATGTACCATTAAGCCTTTCGTAAACTTTGTCCTTTTAACCCAATATACCAAAGGTCATGCCACACCTCTCTTGTAGTTCTAAAAATATTCTACAAAACTATAACATCTATCAATTTTCCCTAAGCATCTTGAACCAAATCCTCTACAAAAGGTAGGACATGTTCCTCTTCTTGATTCAATGTGTAAGGCCCATAGCGTTTCAAATTCTCTACATTCACAACAAAGTAAATGAACATGTATGAGGGTATATTGAGTCTACAAGAATTATCTCCCACTTTGGACCTTATCACAGTCTCTACTCGCTCAATTGTGAGCTTACTCTATCCACATCTTGAATGGTTTCTAAATCCTATGTTGATCATGCGTAGCCTGTATTTCTTTATGACTTTTACAGTGTCTCATATACCTATATATGTATTTTCCTATTTTTATCAATAAATCAGTGTTCCCTTAAGGAATTCCCTATAATACCCTACCTCACTCCTCCTTGTTGTGCATATGCAATACCCAAAGGTGTAATATTCCTAATTAGCGACAGCTAATTGGAATATTCGATTTTGTATAGTTTTGCCGTCTATGGGTTGTAAATAGATAAAAAGTGAGAACGAGGGTCTAACTCACTTTAGTAGAATAAGACATCCGCCTAGTAGCACAACGTTGTGACTCAAGAGGGGTCAAGGGGGGTCACACACCACGTAGAGGAGGGGGCCTACGTGCACTCTAGAAGCTTCTGCACAAATAAGGATGAGGATTTGGAGGAGAGAGAAGTTACGACGGGTTTTGGAGGGAAACCAATGCTATAAAAGATGGAGGAGCCTGCTCATTTGGATCATTCTAGATTTGTTGATTTTGGAGTGAGACTTTGGTCTTCTTTCGCACGCTGGATGTTTAGCCTGTCTGCAGCACTTTTTAGTGCACCGAGTGTCTCCGTGCAGAGATCTCACCCTTAGCCCTGGGGGACTTCGAGTGCCTGCTAGGGCAAGGTTTATTTTCTTCTATTTTGTGTGTCGTTTCATTGTTTAGGTTTGTTGCAAAGCTAGACCTGATAGAGACTGCGCAGTCACTTGGGGAGAGGATGCAGTCCATTGTGGAGGAGCTCTGGATTGGTGTTTCTACAAGTGATTTCACCGGGATTTCAAGCATAGGTTCAGCCTTTGCCTGTTGGAGGTTTTTGGCGGAGTTTCTAGTAGTATTTCAGCTATTTCTATCCAGCTACCGCGTTGTCCCTTGGAGGCTAGCGTAATTAACTGGGGAGGCAATTTCTGGTGTTTTCAGGGGTTGGCCATTCTTGGAATGGTTTGCGGATCTTGTCCGGGTTGTTCAGGAGAGGAGGTTCGCCGATTTTCAACTCATTCTGGCAAGGGGATCGGCCCCTAGTTTTCTGTCCATTCCAGAAGTTGCATCTACACAGCAGTTTTCCAGCAGCTAGGACGCAGTTCCTAGAGCAGCCATTTCCGGTATTCTTTGAGAGTGTTTTCTCACTTGCCTTGTGCAAGATTAGCTTATTGTACTCCATTAAATTTCTCAGATTAACAAAATGGCTCAGCATTTCTTCTATATTTTTTTGGATGAGTTGTCGTAGTTTCCATTATTGTTGTGGTTGTCATGTACTATTTCTATTGTATGTCTATTATTGATTTTGACCATTCTAGTTCTATACCACTTGGTGTGTTATCTTTCACTCTTAGACAGAGTCTAGAAAGGGCCAGGTAGCCTCCGGATCTCGTCCTCTTTAGAGGCGACATATCTGGTAAATGCCCTCCCAGTCTATCTCTGGTTAGAGTTTGCTTGTGTTTTAGAGATATCCCCGAAACGGGATATTACAGTGGTATCAGAGCATAGTTCTGGCTTAGCCTGTGGTATATGACATCGGGAAAGAGACCATACAGAGGTTTGCTGGGATTTTGGAGAGCAATTATTAATAGTAGCAGTTGCAGTACCAAAAAAAACGAAATTGGAAAAGGGCCAAAATACAAAGGGTCAGATTTTTAATTTTGGAATTAGAAGAAACACTTTCTAGGTTTTTTTGGGTTTTGGGCAAGGATCACCTTCCCAAATTCCTAGAATTTTCTGAGTAGTTTTCAGTGGGTAAATCGGAGGCTGAAGTCAAGCAGCAGTATAGTCTTGGAGCAGCAGTGCAGTTTTTAAGGAGCCTGTAGACACATAGCAGGAGGAGTCGATGCCAGGTGATGATGGTGCGAAGAGATTTGGGGAGATGCTCCTCAAATCAGTACAGGATCTCTCGAGGAAGATTGAGGTGATGGGGCAGAGATTCACCACTGTGGAGGCTAGACAGCGTAAAACCCCAAGGGGTTTCCAAATTGGCGAAGGATCAAGCACATCCCACCATTTGTCGAAGCATGATGTCACTTAGCATATGGCATCACATACACTCACACGTTCCACTATGCCCACTTTTCTTGGTGCAGAAAGAGGGGCAGGAGCACAGCAGGAGCCAGAACCTGGCCACATGGGTGATTATTTCGCCAAGTATCAGGCATATGGGCAAGAGTTCAGGGATGCCCTTCCATTCAGAGATTTTGTTCAGCTCTAGCAGGATAGCAAACCCCACAACTTTCATAGAGGGAACATGCACTCACATGATGGGGGCTTACAGCACACAGTGGGCGAACTCCATTTACCAACATTTGACGGGTCATCAAAGCGTTCAGAAAAAGCTTCGGTGGAGAAGTTGGATACCTCTTTCCAACTTGACCGAGTATCGGAGGGGGAAACCATCAAAATGGTTACCTTGCACCTGGAGGATGAGGGCACACAGGATTGTAGGGAGTTCGAGGATACACCTAGTGTGATAGAGGACTCACCCTCATTAGAGACCTCCTTGACCATGTCGGTTGATATCGTAGTGGAGAAGGTAGAGCCTACCTCAGTAGAGCCATCCATTGAGGTGATGACTAGAGTCGTGTCCGAGTCTTCGGATGGTAGCAGTACACGACAGATGGGTGAGGTGTTAGGAGATGGATCCACCTTCGATGAGGCACTAGGAGGTACAGAGGTATTGGATGATGGTCACAGAAAGCGGTATCATCGGCTTCAAATGGACCTTCAAGTTTTGAAAGGGAAGGCCACATCAGTATGCGAGGCCATTTTTTTGCAGGACAAGGCATTGGAGGGCATGAGAGTGGTTTGTGCCGAGTCAACGGCCAAGTTGGCCCGCATTGGGGAATGACTAGATTCCCTGATGGTACAACCAGAGGGTAGGTTGGAGCATCAGATCATTCCCCTTCAGGCATGCATGGATGGGACTAGTAGCATTGTTGGGACACCTATTCCGATTGGAGAGAGAGAGGTGGAGCCACCTAGTCAGATCTCATACATTGACTTGGATAGCGGTATGAGACGATCAGAGTTGCATAAGGTATAGAATCCACATGTTGAGGTTGGATGGCGAGATATTTGGAGTTGGTACCTGGTGGAGTGGATTATGGAGATACTGGTGGATCCGAGTGTACTTTAGAAGGAATTTCTAGGTATGGGGAATATAGGAACCCGATATTGGAATTGGGATCTAGGTGGGATCACCTATCATTTCCCAGGCAAGTCGGTTGACTATGTCTTGGAGGGTAAAGTTGGCCTAGCAGTAGAGCATGCGCATCCGCTAGGGGAGTTTTGGTTAGCTCCAGTGGCCAAGCAGTTTATGGGCAGACTCCCTAGGTTTTCTTGGTATGACACTTATACACGGGATCACGGGGTGGTCAACATACCTTGGTAGGAGCTTGTCGGAGGAGGTGGCATTGGCAAGCTACCAGATGGCGGGTTGTATGGGGCCAAGGATTCTTCATCTTTGTGTGGGGCACAGAGGACGCAGCGGAGCCGAGCAGTGGTGGTAACACTACTGACACATAGGGAGATTCACTTCTCGGAACCCTTGAGGAGGATTTGGAGTGATGATCCATTCTTCGGCAGGTATAGTGATGCGACGGTGGAGACGATGATACCGATTGGGGGTAGTCTGACATGTAGAGGCACAACTCTAAGTCATCACATCCAGGGATGTGTGGGAGCCTCTAGCATTGAGCAGTGGACTACCGGTGGACATGGAGTTGCATGGTGGTGTACCGTAATGTGTGAGACTTCATTGTGGAGTAGGAGTGTCCTACATCACATTGAGAGCACGCGGGGAGTGACCGATGTCTGGACACAGTCAGGGAACAAGACGGTACAGGGTGGTACAACAGTAGCTTGGGGTATTCAGCAGTATACAGGGGTATGCCTCAGTGTGCGATGGCATGTTGAGGAGTACATGGATGATCAATGGTATGCGAGGGCGTATGGTGCTGCACATTAGGGTATTAGAGCATTGCCTCCAGGAAGACTCATGGATAGGGACACCAGGCTTACCTTTGGGGGTATTACACCCTGGATCGATGGGGAGACGGATGAGCGATAATTGATGGTATCTGTGGGGACTCACGCACCTAACCCTCTTCTACATCACTCATGGGCACAGTCGATTTTGTTGTTGTCCTTGGGCACTTTGGGCATGAGCAGCGGGGTACGCGAGGCTCACCCAAGATATTTGGATGACACTCAGCACACTAGGGGAGAGACTCTTCAGTAGTGGCACTCGGTCGGAGCGCTAATTGACAACCACAGGTTAGGGGATGAGATAACCCTTTGCAGGGGTGGCACATCAGTCATTGCTGAGCCTACGCTTGGGGAGCAGGTCATGAGGGAGACATGCATCCCTTTTCCCTCAGGACATGTCGAGATGATGCATGAGCAGAGGATACTAAGCATAGCAGAGGTAGCATCCCAGTATGTATCTGGGCTCCAGACATTGTATCGACACTTCATCGAGAGGGTGGATGGCATATTCAATGTAGATGAGGTGGCGGAGGTAGAACAGGAGAGCATTCCTTCTGTATGCCAGGGTTAGGACTATTTTTCCTATGAGTCCATAGGATCAGTTGAGGTCGCTTCTAGGGAGCGAGAGCAGTCATGTAGAGATGGTGACAGTAGACCAGAGCTGCATTCCAGTGTCCAAGGTGAGCAGTCATGGGACTCTACGGGAGATACTCCGGATGAAGAGTCACTTGTGATGATTCAGCTAGAGCAGCAAATGATGGAGCCTGAGTCGACATAGGAGGACATTATTCACATTAGGTACGATATTCCTTTGGGGGAGAGCCAGATGGGTGCCCACATTGAGTCGATGAGGGATATGCCGCTAACATTGGGGTCAGCCATTGAGGTGGGGTAGTGAGATGCACCAACATCGAGTACGGTGACAACAGTTGCAGATCCATATCCTCTGGAGGTGTTGGAGGTTGATGGGATTGTTCTGCAGGGGGCCAGTAGACAACGGGAGCATGACCTTCCTGACCAGGAGTGGGAGGAGTTGTTGGATATGGTGGAGCATCCATCTGTGGGTTGACACAGGGATGAGGCGCAGATAAATGTACACGCAGTCAGTAGAGCTGCAGTGTTTTTAGTGGGTAGCACTCTCCAGGAGTACATCGATGGAGCTTGCAACATATCTTGCCCACTTTGGCCCATTATAGAGAGAGGGGATTCCTTCTACAGGCATCTTTCATTGGCAAGAAGGGCAGAGTAGTGGAATTTGATTACGGGCTGGTGGCAACATCCTAGGCATGTTCCATATGTCGTTGTTGTTGCTACATCGGATTCTTCTTCCAGGATGGACTGGCGGGAGATCATGAGTTGGTACCCTCTTGATGGTACGGTACTGTTCTTAGGGAGCATAGTGGAGCAGGGGCCCTTGGACATAGCAGATGTTACAAATTCCAGCTGGCAAGGGCGCACAGGTCACCATTTCTTTAGCAGCATTCCATCTCGATTTCAGCAGAGCAGGATCAACGTGGGATTGAGTCAAGACTTGGATTGGAGTGAGGTGATGAGTTCGTACACAACTGATGGGACATCTTACACAGTCGCAGATACAGCGCAGCATGGGTCATGGTCTTCGCCTCTTAGAGCATCAGTCATAGCCAGAGGCAGTGCGCAGTCCGATCCATGGGACTTGGGTGATTATTGGCCATGGTGGTGATGGGATCCAAGAGGATTGTTGGTTGGCTGGTATCGTGAGAGATCAGTACGGGATCCTGGCATTGAGAGATTCCTTCATATCAGGATGATGCAGAAGACAGGGAAGAATCAGTGGCACATCTGGGACCCAAGCACATTTTGCAGTGTCAGTGGGGAGCATCAGCATGGAGGAGGGTTGTTCAGGCATTGCTTAAGGACAAGAAATTTTTGCCAGATGAGGATGCCACTTGGGAGAACGAGAAGATTTTGCAGCATCCATCACTTCAGTTGCTTGAGGGAAAGCAACATTTTGCCGGGGGGGACTGTAATATTCCTAATTAGCGACAGCTAATTGGAATATTCGATTTTGTATTATTTTTCCGTCTATGGGTTGTAAATAAATAAAAAGTGAGAAAGAGGGTCTAAATCACTTTAGTAGAATAAGACATCTGCCTAGTAGCACAACGCTGTGACTCAAGGGGGGTCAAGGGGGGCCACACACCACGTAGAGGAGGGGGCCTACATGCACTCTAGAAGCTTCTACACAGATAAGGATGAGGATGTGGAGGAGAGAGAAGTTACAATGGGTTTTCAAGGGAAACCAATGCTATAAAAGATGGAGGAGTCTCCTCATTTGGATGATTCTGGATTTGTTGATTTTGGAGTGAGACTTTGGTCTTCTTTCGCACGCTCGCTGTTTAGCGTGTCTGCAGCACTGTTTAGTGCACTGAGTGTCTTCGTGCAGATATCTCACCCTTAGCCCCAGGGGACTTCGAGTGCCTGCTCGGGCAAGGTTTATTTTCTTATATTTTGTGTGTCGTTTCATTGTTTGGGTTTTTTGCGGAGCTAGAGCTGATAGAGACTGCGCAGTCACTGGGGAAGAGGACACATTCCATTGTCAAGGAGCTCCGGATTGGTGTTTCTGGAGGTGATTTCGCCAGGATTTTGAGCATAGCGTCAGCCTTTTCCTGTCGGAGGTTTTTGGCAGAGTTTCTGGTAGTATTTCAGCTATTTCTATCCAGCTACTGCGCTGTCCCTTGGAGGCCAGCGTAATTCACTGGGGAGGCAGTTTCTGGTGTTTTCAGGGGTTGGCCATTCTTGGAATGGTTCACGGATCTTGTCTGGGTTATTGAGGAGAGGAGGTTTACCGATTTTCAGCTCATTCTAGCAAGGGGATTAGCCCCTAGTTTTCTTTCCATTCCAGCAGTTGCAGCTACACAACAGTTTTCCAGCAGCTAGGAAGCAGTTCCTAGAGAAGCCATTTCCGGTATTCTCTGAGAGTGTTTTCTCACTTGCCTTGTGCAATATTAGCTTATTGTACTCCATTAAATTTCTCAAATTAATAAAATGGTTCAGCATTTCTTCAATATGTTTTCTGGATGAGTTGTCGTAGTTGCCTTTATTTCTGTGGTTGTCGTGTACACTTTCTATTGTATGTCTATTATTGATTTTGAGCATTTTACTTCTATGCCACTTGGTGTGTTATCTTTCACTCTTAGACAGAGTCTGGAAAGGGCCAGGTAGCCTCCGGATCTCATCCTCTTTAGAGGTGACATATCTGGTAAATGCCCTCCCAGTCTATCTCTGGTTAGAGTTTGCTTGTGTTTTAGAGATATCCCCAAAATGGGATATTACAAAAGTTGAAGGTGTCAAATACCCAAAAACAAGTTTCAAATGGGGACTTAATAGTATAAGTGTAGATTGTTCTCTTATACAAGTGTTGTATGAATACTATATTCTCATCCCAATTATAAATGTAACCCCTCAAATATGCACCAAAATCCTATTGAATACTTTTATTTTTCCATATGTATGTAGATGGAATGTTATATACCTCTTAAACTCCATGTTTATCTTCTCCCATATTGGATTCTAAAATCCACTCAGAAATCTTATGTACTTATTGGAAACAATGCTCCTTGTTGTCCCAAAGTGCAACAAAACATGTATAAACAAGGAACCCAAAAAATATCAAACCAATTCGAGTCTCTTGAACCATTCATAATCCATGTTCAAAATGGAAGTGAATGTCAATATTAAGCTGAATCAAGGTGATATAAACGCTTTTAATCTAAGTCACTATTTTTATCCATTAGAAGTTTGAGTTAGTATTCATCATATAGGGGATGAACAAAATATTTCATATGTGAAATTGAAATTAGAAGACCATGCCCTGACCTAGTGGGAAAGACACACGTAGACGTTTACATTGGAGGAAAATATTCCAGTTACTAAGTGGCAAGACTTTAAAACACTCATAAAATCACAAATTTAGCTTATTGGGTATGTATAGGACTAGTGGATATGATGGAACTACTTTAGGTAGAAATAGGGGAAAAATGTATAATACTACACCATAAAATTTGGAAACATGTAAATTATGTTGGGTATCCCCCAAAGAGACTGGATGTAATCCTCAAGTATCTAGGGATTTTACACAATCATATATGGAAAAAAATTATGTTGTTTAAGCCAAATCAATGCATGAGGCTTGTGTATAGGAACAATACTTGGAGAAAATAGACAAAAATAAAAGGAAATGAAGTGGATCTAAAAGAAGGAGAACCATGACACTCTTAAGGATGGGAATGAGAAGTGGAAATAGGGAAATATAAAAGGATGACAATTATCACACACCAATGTGAAGATCCTGAAAACCAACATAATAATTGTAACATTGATGGTCATGCAAAGGAGGTGTTGGAAGTTGCATCAAGAGATTAACCTAAAGAACAAAAATAAAGGTAATAAAAATAAGAATCCCATAGACACTAATTTGTGTAAATAGACTGAAATAAGCTCAAATGAGGATGACAATATCATCTAAAGCATTAGTGTAGAAGGAGCAAAATTTCAGTAGCCTTCAACATCAAGAAGAGAAGGAAATGACCAAACACTTCCACATAAAGATACATGTCAAGAAGACAAATATTGATGTTCTATTTGACTTAACGTTGTAGGTGAATCTCATTCTAGTAGAGTTGGTCAAAAAATTTGGATTGGAAGTTCATGATCATTTATAACCATATCATTGGATGGGGAAATAAGGATGCATAGGTAAAGGTAAGAAAATAATGAAAAAATATATTTTCTACCACTATTAATTTTATTGATGAAATAGAACTAGATGAAATTTCCCTTGATGTATGTGGCCTGGTGTTTAGAATTACCTATATATAGAATCTTCATGTATAGATAAAACTAGTATTGGCTTGTCAAGGATGAAAAATCATTCACCATCAAAGCACACAATGGAAAGTTAAAAATTCCATTGGAAAGTTCCAACCAATTCAAGAAATTGATTGGTTCTAGTAAGAAGCATGTTTTATTGTTTTTAAGAGAAAATCAATTTGTATAAGAGTTAATGAGAGAAAAAGCATCATTGGAGTGGGGTACTAACAAGCAAAAACAATTGAAAGAGTCCATATATTCATATAGTGGGTGTTCTAGGATCCTAAAGGGATACCATTGATCTGTATTTTGAAGGAAAAAAATGAAATACATATATGAATAGGAAAATAGAAATACATCGAAAAAAATTACTTCAATTCATTAATAACAAAGCACTAAAAATTGTTACATGTATAATGGGAATAAACTAGCTCAGGTGATGGTATCTTATCTTTGAGAAGAGATGTAGCAGCTACATGCCTTCTGAACTATGTTACAATGAGGCTCGAAGGATTTTTTATCATTACGAAACAATGGGAAGCGCTAAACATTCAAAAACCTAACCCTACAAGATGAAGCACTAAAAACTTGTGGGCTTCATTGGGGTTAGTTACAACGTTAATTTCTTGGGGTTGTAACTTTGGCATATGATCTTTGTTTCACTATCATAATACCTAATTTTGAAGATCTCCAAGAGGAGATAAAAAAATATTATTAAATTAGCATTGTCCTTGTCTAGTCTCTTTTTTTTCCAAAAGTTCATCATTTAGGCCCCCAAAATGGCTCTACAAGTTTAGAACCCAAAAAATTGCCAAAATAGTAAGTTGTGCTACAATTAAGGAAAGTGAAAGAAAAAATGGTGGGGGTCCAGGTGGAATAGAAGGGTGGTCACCAATATCCACTTGGATTAACAACACAAGACAAAAGTGGAGCACAAGTTCTAGCTATTTTCATACTCCACATTACCAAATATTGGGTTATATAGAAAATCTATTATAGAAGTAAGTGAGGTGAACAAACAATTGTAGAAACTACTGGAATAGGTTTTCATCGAATCAAATATATCACCATGTGGGTCAAGCATCATCATTGTTCTAAGGAAGGATGGGACTTGGTGAATATGTATAGATTACAGGGAATTGAAAAAAATTACACTAAAGAACAGGGTCCCCCTATCCATAATACATGATCTATTGGATTAGTTACAATAAGAGAAATATTTCACCAAGATAAATCTAATATCTAGATACTACTAAGACATTCAAGTTAGAGAAGAGTATACCGGGAAGACTACCTTCAAAACAAGGAAAGGTTTATATGGGTGGTTAGTCATGTCATTTGGCCTATGCAGTGCACCATCTACCTTTATTAGGTTAATGAATGATATAATGTTCTCATTTATATATATATATATTTTTTTTAATTTTCCATTTAGATGATATATTGGTAAACACTGTTACCTGAGAGGATCACATCTCACATTTGAGAAACTTGATAAAAATGTTATTCATCAAACATATAATGGTACAAATAGTTCATTCATAATTCCGAAAGGAAGTACTATAAAATCATAAAGCCCATACTAGTATCATAAAGCTATTTTAGGAATATCTTCCTCTTTAATCCTTAATTGATGACATCCTGTCCTTAGATATATTTTAAAAAAGATAGTTGTTCCCTTCACTTGGTCAAAAATATCATCAATTCTAGGAAGTTCGTACTTATCCTTAATTGTTAACTTATTCAAATTATTATAATCAATGCCTAGTTTAAATGTACCATCCTTCTTTTTAATGAATAATATTGGTGCACCAAATGGAAAAAAAATTGGTATAGTATACCCTTTCTTTAATAATTCTTGAAGCTACAATTTTAACTCCATTAATATTAGCATACCCATCCAATAACGTGCCTTAGATATTGGTGCAGACCTTGGTACTAGTTCTATATATAAATCAGTGTATCTCTTAGTAGGTAAACTAGGAATCCATTGTTGGATCTTCCCAACGTATAGGGGGTCTCCCCAATATGAGGTCCCAATTATACCTCACACAGTTTGGTGTAGGAGCCCCATCTAGAAATAAGTCATGACTTCCATGTTCTTAAATATTTTCCTTGGCTTGAGAAATTAGCATAATAGAGTTGTGTGCATGTACTTCTGAATAATAAAGTGTGCCTCATGAACTGTTTAGTTGTAGAATGTATCAAGGTTATTTCACTAGAATCAAATAAAAGTGAGTTAGGAATAAAGATACAAAAGAATATATATGAAAGAATCATTAGTCATCAAGCGAAATAGTTCACATAGATGCAACAATCATTAAAAAAATTAAAATACATATTCAACAAGATGAGCACCAAATCTACCAAAATAGTTAAATTTCATTAATACATATGAATGTGAACATATACTAAGAACATCCAAAGAATAGTCCTTAAATGTTCATGATATACGCATGAAAATGTGTTGGCCCAATGGGCTTCAAATATTAAGAAAAAATCCTAAGATATATTTATACAATGAACATTAATAACTCCAATAGTGAAGCATTAAAGCCACCACTTTCTCTCCAAAATAAATATCTCTATCTCTGTATTGCCTTATGGGGGAAGCCAAGGTGAAAATTCCCTTCTTTGAGTAATGAGGTTTCTTTTATGACTAGATGAATGACCTTTCATATCCCCATGACTCTTGCACTTCCCTCATGACTCTTATACTTATATTATGACCTTTGGACTTTTAAAAAACTTTTGAACTTCTAAACGAATTTTAAGTTTATATATGACTTTAATAATTCTCCAAGTGAATATTTTGACCATATATGACTCTTGGAATTCCACATATTTACATTTACCATAATTAAAAAATTACATCAATATTTCAACATAACAAGTCACTGACGATAACATAACAAGTCACTGACATTGATGACTTGGACCCATAATGACTTGTGGCATGGAATTTATTGAGAGCTAACAATGATACCACCTATGTATTCAATACTTGATGTATATTTCTTGTTTATTTTCCCTCTCTTGATATCGTTTGGAGTCTTTATGCATCACTTTGATCATCTTAATCCAATGTTCTTTCACTTATCTCAACATGTGTTATTTTTTCTCTGAATGATTCCATGGACTTATTTATTTAATATCTCTCCTTGTGTATCATTTCCATGTTGTTTTTAAAGCACCTGCAAGTAATATCTCTCATTGAAAGCAACCATCAACCCAAAAATCTCATATTCTATCATGTTCATGCAAACTTTCTGACTGCGATTCAGCAATGCACTTTGGAGGGTAGGAGGGGGCTTTCGGGTGCAGGGCGCACTTGTTGGAATCACGATTCTCACTAAACCAATACCCACAGGAGTTATTCTATGCTACAATCACTAGAGTTAGGATCCACGAAAGGTGGTTAGTCCATGTCGCGAAACACACGAGAGCGTTGAACCCAATGTCTAATAATCTCCCCCCCAACGCAAGTCGGGTGAGTTTCGAATTCGAGACCTAGTGCTCTGATACCTCTTGTTGGAATCATGATTTCCATTCTCCCCCCCAACGCAAGTCGGGTGAGTTTCGAATTCAAGACCTAGTGCTTTGATACCTCTTGTTGGAATCATGATTCTCGCTAAACCAATACCCGCAGGAGTTATTCTATGCTACAATCACTAGAGTTAGGATCCACGAAAGGTGGTTATTCCATGTCGCGAAACACACGGTAGCATTGAACACAATGTCTAATAATCTACCCCCCAACGCAAGTAGGGTGAGTTTTGAATTCGAGACCTAGTGCTCTGATACCTCTTGTTGGAATCATGATTTTCATTAGACCAAAACCCACAGGTGTTAGTCTCTGCTACACTCACCAAAGTTAGGATCCATAAGAGGTGGTTATTCCATGTCGTGAAACACATGGGGAGCATTGAACCCAATGTCTAATAGCACTGATAGGAGCCAAAGGGTGTAGAAATTTAAATAACTGATATATTATTCACTGAGATTCTCCTGATCACACACTATTTTAGCTTCATGCACAATACAGAATCTCTTCTACCATTGATCATCACATGCGGAAATAAAATCAATTGCATGCATACATTAAAACCATAAACAATCACACAAATGAACACAGTATTTAATGGGAAAACTTAAAGCTGAAAACCCCAACTATCTATATATTATATGTCATGGATATCATGTAACAATAATTATATAAAGCTCCTCACAAGCTCTCAGTATAATCTCCACTTGCTACACACTAATCAGGCCCGATCTTGCAAATCCCATGCACCGATCTTTGCCAGCCTTTAGCCTGCCTCTACTATGCAATCCCTATTGAAGAATGCCTCTTGATGAGAATAAATTACCCCAGCCTTGCTCATGCAGTATTTATAGGCATCTCTAGTAAGTGTTGGATGCAAACCATGCATCACTTATAGTCACAACTGATAGTCACACTTTCCCTTTCACCTATCTTTGCACTGGTCTCCACTGAAACTGTCCATGCACTGAAGTTAACTGATGTATTCTTTAGTTGATTAATGAGTTTATAATTAGTGAATTAATTAATAATTAATTCACGCCACTCTCACTAATTGTATCAATCATTTGAACTAGATACAAATAGCTCAACTATGTTTAGATTAGTTAAACTAAACACAACTCCACTAACTTCCTCAATCAACTCCACCAAACTCTCTCACATGAGTTCTAATTGAATTATGCATGCAATAGCTCCACTTAACCCTTAGGAATAGCGTAATTCCTTCTGTCAGCTCCTGTGCCACATCTGTGCACTTAACTGAAGTGCTCCAAGAGAAAGAGACAATGTTTAGAGTCCAAATATTATTAAGAGCTAGTAATATTCGACATATCTATTTTTAGACTGGCAATCTAAAAATAGATTCCGCCCAATATGTCTAAAAATAGAAATCCATCTATTTTTCCAACTTGACCAACCATCTACAAATAGCATCCCGCAACTTATAGAACATTATCCATATGTCTGAAAATAGACATAGTCTAAAAATAGACTTTGCGACAAAAATCACCTGTGTGGCCCCCACCTATTTTAGATCACTTTCCAACTAGGATCAGGAATGATGTTTCAGGATGCCTCCTTCACTGTTTCTTGTTGCAATCTTCAACAAAGGGATCTATGTTGATTGCTAAGAATGTGATGTGAACTATTTGATTTTCTTGGAAAAGGAGGCTTTATATAAATAATATGTGCTAAGTGAGTTAGTTATAATTAAAATCTAAAAGAACTTTTACAATAATAGCTGGCTCATACACCACAATCATGTATACCCATGTGTGTTATCAACAATACTACACATAGTCTCTAAGAAAGGGATGTGCAACTAGATTTTAAAACTAATAAAAAGGGGCCATTAGTTTATAAAAATAAACTTTATGTACAAGACTAGGAAAAAATTAAACATGTAATTATGAATTAACATCACAAAAATCCCTATCCAGGTCACCTAGGATACCAAAAGATGATAAAATCCATGTTGAATAGTTGGAATTTCCTAGACAACTAGTGGCAGAAAGAGTGTTGGAATCAATGTCAACAATCATGCTAGGATATGTGTTGGATAGTTGGCATGGTCTAACGGCTAGTGGTAGCATGTGTGTTCCCATTGATGTCAACCAAATGAGCAATGAATCTAGTGGAAGGAAATTGTGGCATTGATGTGATTGATGTTTCAAGCTCAAGGGGAGCCCCCATGGTTATTGAGGTCTCTAGTAGAGAATCATCACAATAGAAGCCTTATTGGATACGCCATAATACTATACTATTATGATTGGGAGACTCGGGTTTTAGAGGAATTTATGCATTAGGAGAGAAACTCAAATTTTCTTGGGAATAACATGGTTGGAAGTTTCTTAGAAATGTATTTATAGTGGTATGTTGAATTCTACAAATGACCTTTTGGATCAAAATATATCGTTAGAGAAAGTTAGGACCTGAAGTCCTTAGGAGAAGTCTCTGGAAGCCCAGAAGCCCCAAAGAATATTTAAAAATACTACGGGATTAAAGTGATATGGGTAAGAGGGAATGTTAGGTCCCAATAATACTAGTTTATGCCCTTATTTTTATTGCTAGTTTAGCCCCCTCATTGTTATTTTTGTACCAATTTGTCCCCATATTGCTATTATTGTGCCCCATAGAAGCTCACTATTATTATTGTTGTGTCCTTACATTATTAATTTTATGTCAACTCTGATTATATTGTGACCCCTTAGACTCCTATATATAGAAAGGAGGTTTTTTCATTTGAATCATCCAAGAATTATTCATTTATTTAATATAAAGTATCTTTCCCCCTCAAAGAGGCTGATTTTTAAGTTGTTGGTCTATCTTTTCTATAATTTTGTGAGCTGGTTGCATAACATTTGGTATGAGAGCTTTGGATTCTATGGTTTCGCTTCTTCAAACATGTCATCTTGGAATTTTCACTATAACATTTTTTACACGAAGATTCAGAAGATGAAATTGAAACCATGTATATTCAAAATACTAATGAACCTCATGTAAAAATTTTAAATCTTTGTTCAGTATATTTTAGGAGATATGGTCTAAGTTATGGTTTTTACAGGCTCTGAAATTTCATCTCAAATAGGTGATCGAGGGAAAATCGTCATAAATTTCGTTTCAAGAATCGTACTTGGATTATGTAAAAAGTGGATGAAATTTCATGGAATTTTGTTTTTCCTGTATCAATTTCATAGTCTAATTCTTATACAATGACATGCCACATTCCTTAAAACATAACCCTACTGAACAAATACATATTTAGGTCATCGTGAAATATTTCACATAACTTTACCTTGAAGAATACAAATTTTTTCTTACTTTTGGAATTGGAAACAAGACTCAGAGGGCTACCATAAGACCGAAGTTCAGATATTGGAGATCCAAAATCACATCAATACAACAATTTCAATGTAGAGCGCTTAAAAAGAAAGAAAAAATTGTGTATTGTTTTAAAATTGCATAACTTTTGTTTGGAAAATCAGTTAAGTGATTCCAAGGTTATATTGAAGCATATATACAGCAGTATTGGGTTCTTAAATTCCTCCAAAAATAAAGAATTCCACACCCATTAATCCCTCAAAAATATCTACTATGATGCATGAAGAGGAATAATTGTATCACGATATATCAAAATTACGGGACCAACTGCAACAAATTTCGCTCTCACAAAGAGCAACCAAAGATGCTCTAAAATGTGACATGGTTGGTTTAAAAGGTGCCATGGATGGTTTAAAAGCATACATGGAAGCTAATATGGATGGTTTGAAAGCAGATACAAAAGGTTTGACAAATTTGTTGCAAGAAAGGCTTCCCAATGGTGACAAAGTAATCCATGAAAATCATGACGAGGTTAAAAGGAAAATGAATTGTGATTTTAGAAACAAAATTTTTTGGTTTACTAACCACCACATTCAAAATATTGATATGAGTAAGTTTTATGGAAAGGATACAATAACATGGATACTACAAATGGTGAAATATTTTGATCTGCATGATGTGCATCACTCAAAAGAGGTATGCATTGCTACTTTATATTTAGAATGTCTCATTGTATTTGTTCTCGTAAAACAATTTTCACTTCCTCACTTTTTACAGAGGAAATGATAGCACATTATGAGGATACAAAGAGCAATGACTTCATTATCCAACTGATAAATCTAAAACAAAAGGTTTCAATGGTAGAGGACATTGAGGACTTCCAAAAATTGAATATTAGGATAAAAAATATTCCATAGGAGCATAGTATTGATGTCTTCATAGGGACTTTAAAGGATAACATCCAACATGAGGTTTGCCTTTTGGAATCTGATTCATTGGAGAAGGCATTCTGGGTGGCAAGAAAATTTGAAGGAAAAATTGTGGCAATAAGGAAGTATACCACTCACAACTATAACAATGGAAGTGTTGTTTTTCTTAGCCTTTGACAATCTACAAAGTTTACACAACAACAATTGGAGTAAAAAGGAGAAAAAGGGTTGTGTTATAGTCATGATAGAAAATACACTAAAGATCATAGGTGCGTTGAGAAGAAATTAGTTTACATAGATTGTGAAGAGGAGGAAGAAAAGGAGAAAGATACATCAAAAGAGGAGGATATACACCAAGAATAAATCCTAGAGAAAGAAGAAATGAATCAAATCATATCTTGTAATGCATTGGCAATAATTACCACTCCTCAAACTCTCAAGAGAGAAGCATATATAAAGAATGAAAAGGTAATAGTGTGGATTGATTTGGGTAGTACCCATAATATTATTCATTGTAAGATATCCAAGGAATTGAATTTATTCCTATATCTAGCATAGAGTGTCAAGTTATGGTTCCAAATGGAGGAACTATAAATTTCTCTCGAAAATGGAATTTTATTTAACTATCCATGGGGGAATATGTATTGAATATTCCAATGTTTTTTATTCCAATGGGTGGTGCTAATGTTGTACTAGAAGTCCAATGGTGACATTTTATTTAATTTGTCTTGGGAAGGAAAGGAAATTGAACTATGGGGTATCAGGGAAACCAGTAAAGATAATCAGCTCTAATGCCATGCCAAAGCCTCTAAATAAATAACAACTAGGCAAAATTGCGCAATTATGCTCCTTAGAGGTTCAAACATCGAAATCATCTATTTCTCCAGATCTATAAAAAAAATTGGACAATCATTCCAAGGTGTTAGATACTCCAAAAGGCCTCCCACCTATTCCTTATCATGATCATGCTATTCATTTGATTCCAGGAAGTGTTCCTCCAAACATCATGCCTTACAGATATCCTTATGCCCAAAAGTGTGAGATTGAATGCATGGTTGCAGAAATGCTATAGGCTAGTATAATTAAACCTATTCAAAGTTCATTCCCTTCTCTAGTAGTATTGTTGCACAAGAAGGATGGATCATGTTGCATGTTTTCTGATTATAGGGAGCTCAACATGCTCACTATTAAAGGTAAATTTCCCATTCCTATCATTGATGCAGTATTGGATGAATAACTTGGAGAAATTTACTTCACCAAGTTGGATCTTCATTCAAGATATCATAAAATAAGAATCAAGACTCATGACATTCTAAAAGAAACATTTATAACTCATGAGGGTCATTATGAATTTTTGGTTATGCCTTTTGGCCTTACCAATGCACCTTCTAAATTTCAAGGTTTGATGAATTCCATTTTGAGACCCTTCCTTCTAAAATTTTAGTTAGTGTTTTTGATGACATAATAATGCACAACAAGTCTTGGAAGGATCATGTTCAATATGTTGACAGGGTGTTCAAACTATTGGAGGAGAAACAATTATATGAAAAAACCTCCATATTTTTCTTTGGAGTACAGGAGGTGGAATATATTGGTGATATTGTATCTCATGAGGGTGTTAAGGTAGACTCTAAAAAAATTAAAGCCATTAAGGATTGGAAAATCCCCACAACAATAATATCTACGAGGATTTCTAGGGAAGACATGGTATTATTGTGATTTTGTTAAGAATTATGGGAGAATAAAAACACTTCTAACAACATTATTGAAGAAAGATGCATTTTCTTGAAGTCCAGAAGCAACTAAGGCATTTGAACATCTTAAAGAGGCAATGTGCCAAGTACCGATCTTAGCTACACTAGAGTTCACAAAAACCTTTATTGTGGAATGTGATGCCTCATGAAATAGAATTGGTGTTGCTATAATGCAAGAAGGAAGACCCATTGCTTTTGAAATTAATCCAATCAAAGGAAAGTATTTACAAAATCCTATTTATGTGAATTAAATTTTGGAAATACTACATGCACTTAAGAAATGATGACCTTACCTAAAGGGAAGATACTTCACGGTAAAAATGGTTCATGATAGTCTTAAATACTTTTTAGAAAAAATATTATATTCAGAATAGCAACAAAAATGGGTCACAAAGATCTTGGGTTATGACTTTGAAATCATCTATAAAAAAGGGAAGCAAAATGTTGTTACAGATGCACTCTCAAGAAAGGATGAGGATGTGGGAGCATTTCTTTATGCCATTTATATTATCCAACCAGATTGTATAACCAAAGCAAGATAAGAATGGAAGAATGATGAAGAAGTGTGGGAAATCATTAAAAATTTGTAGAAATATACCAGTACATGTGATATATTTAGCTGGAAAAATGATTCATTAGGGTACAAAGGTTGCTTATATCTTTGAAATAATTCCCAACACAAAAGAAATATTATTTTGGAATTATACACCTCTCCCTTATGACGGTACATAGGATTTTTAAAAACTTACGACACGGTTAAGTAGGAATTTTTTTTCGATGGCCTTAAATCTGATATTTTGTGGCAGAATGTTTCGTTTTCCCAAAATATAAATTTGAGACAATTAATACCCCAGGTCGGTTACAACCTTTATCCATTCCATGTCAACATTGGGAGGAGGTTTCAATGGATTTTATCACATGTTTACCCAAGTAGAAAGGAAAGTGTGTCATCATGGTGGTAATTGATAAAATTACCAAGTATGTACACTTTTGTGCATTATCACATCCATTTAAAGCTAATGCATTTTCTACTGCATTTATGGAAAAAAATCAAAAGCTACATGGAAACCCAAATATTATTGTAAGTGATACAGATCCCATTTTCGCTGCAAACTTTTGAATAGAATTATTTTCTCTTCTGGGTACTCAATTAGCTCATAGCTCATCTTATCATCCTCAATCTAATGGATAAACTGAGATAGCAAACAAATGGTTACAAGAATATATTCGTTGCTTTGTATATGATAAACAGACACAATGGGTCAAGTGGTTACCTTTAGCTGAATGGTGGTATAACACTTACTTCCATACTGTAGTAAAAATGACCCCATTTATTTCACTTTATGAATATTGTCCATCGTCCATCACATCATATTTAAGAGAAAATTATAAGGTTCAAGCAATGGAAGATCACATTGAGCATCAAAAATAGTTTCTCCAACTATTAAAGGATAACCTCACTTTGGTGTAGAATCAAATAAAACAACAGGCATACCAAAATCACATCAAAAGAAGTTTTTCTATAAGCAACTAAGTATTTTTACGACTACAACCATACAAACAAATATCCCTCGAGCAAGTTAAGAAGGATAATAAATTATAACCAGAGTATTATGACCCTTACAAGGTGTTGTAAAAGATTTGTACTATGGCATACAAATTGGAGCTTCCTGCATCTTCCTAAGTGCCCCCAGTTTTCCATGTTTCATGCTTAAATAAGGTTATAGGTGGCAAGCTCTGAGTTCAAACGATATTGCTAGAACTTGACGAGGAAGGAAAAATCATATTGGAACCTAAAGCATTCATGAAAACAAGAACTAGACAGCTACGAAATCGATATATTTCAGATTATCTCATCAAGTGGAAGAACTTATCTGCTGAATATTCCACATGGGAGGATGAGAATTTTATACAAAAGCATGCAAAACTAATCAAGCTTTGAAGAAAACACTTTTTGAAGGAGAGGAGCATGTTAGGTCCCTATAATAGTAGTGTATCCCCTTATTTTTATTGTTGTACCCGTGCAGTCCCCATATTGTTATTACTGTGCCCCATAGAAGCCCACTATTGTAATTGTTTTTCCCTTACATTATTATTGTTATGTCAGTTGTAGTTATATTGTGACCCCTTAGACTCCTATATATAGAAAGGAGGTTTTTTAATTTGAATCATTCAAGAATTGTTCATTTATGTAATGTAAAGGAGGCTTCCCCCTCGAAGAGGATCAATTTTAAGTCATTGATCTAGATTTTCTTCTATTTTGTGAGTTGGTTGCATAACAAGTAATCATGAAATGCCGAAAGGTCGAAATCACAGAAGGTTAGATCCCAGAGGTTTATTTAAAAGGATTGATGTGATTTCAGTGAACCAAAGTGGCGGGGAAAAATCCTAAAAGGTTAAAATCCTCGAGGTTCAGAAACCCGAAGAGTCAGAATACCAAAAATCTAGAACCTCGTAATTGTTTTCTAAAATAATTTCTTAAAACTTTTCAAATTGAGGGCTTTGGGATTTAGAATTGGCAGCAGTTCATGGGCACTTTGAACAACTTACAAAGCAGATATATTTCAAAACCAAAGATCGAGGGACCCTTTCTCTCTCTTATGACAAGACAAGGTGGAAATATATTATTGGTCGAGATGATGTAAGAATGACATAACATTGCACATGTGGTAAGAATTTTTGGCATTTTTTTGTTCCTAAAAGGCCCATATATGGGTGAAAAATGGACCTCTCACAGGTCAACACATGGAATGAATGACATTAGCATGATATCACCCTAGTAGTTGGCATTCCCTAGAGGTCAGAAACCTCGTAAATATTTTTTAATTTGAAAAAGAGTGTCAGGGTTGCAGGGAGTAGGGAAGAGTAGTGGAGAAATCCTAAAAGATCGTAAGATAGAGGAAATTATTTTTATAAAATGTTACGGCACCAGGGCTTCTAGGATCCAACTAAACTGTATAGGAATTACAATGGTACCGATAGGAATAGGAAATGGAGGCCTATAGGTGGAGGTCTTTAGTACAAAAGGCCGACAATTGGAGTGTGAGCAATATCTATAAACCCAGAAGCCCGTAAGGTTTAAGGAATTCCATTTAAAAAGGCTACAGGCATGCAGCCATTATAGCTCCAGCTAAGTTGCAGTATATGTATATGAGTGTGGCCTAGTGGATATTCTGTGGTGGTTTTTTCATGTATTAGTGACCAGGGGCATAGAGAGCTATAAAAAAAATTAAGTCCCCGTAGGCCAGTAAAGAATCTTAACACTTAGAAGCCTAGCTTGAGGTCACAGTTGTCGGTCCAGTGATGGAAAACATAAAAGATCGTAAGCACAAGTGGGAAAGGTTAGAATCCTGTAAGATGTATGAAATATATTTTGAAAATTTTACAGGTACTAGGGCTTCCAGGATCTGACTGGATAGTGGCTTATGTTTAATGGTATTGATGATTCAGTAGGTGAGTAACTACACACAGTAAGGTTGGTTCCATTGGTTTAATGGCATCTATAAAGAACTACTAATTCAAGAAAAAAAAGGACCATGATTTCTAGAACTAGTAGAGACTTAAGAACAATCGTGCTTGTTCTTCATTGCATGCTAAGGATAATTAAATAGAAAATATGATTGGGTGAAAAAGCTCTAATCACAGTCCAGGAGAGCCATCCCAAAATTTACAATATCAACTCTAAGGACTTCGATGGCGTGTTGTATATGCAATTGCCTTCTAATGGACGCTACAACATGTAGGAGGTTGAGATAAGAAAAAAAATGGAATTTCTGGCAGGAGCATTGAAGAGCCATACTTCCAGTACAAGTCAAATTTTAATGGAGGAGCTCCTTGAGTGTACAGGGTGACTAACATTTAATTCTTAGTATGGAGAATGATAAAGTGGACATTATTAGTGTTTAATCCAGTTGTGGTGGGCTTGCACTTTGATGTTGCTACAATATGCATATCCATGAAGATGTACACTTCCAGGCCATTGTTAGAAATTTATATCTTACGAGCAATGCAACACATAAAATATGCGGAAAACGCAAGCACAAAAAACACATAAAACCAAAGAGACATAGATATACATGGTTCACCTAGTTTGGGCTATGTCCACCCCGAACAACCAGTCCTTCCTTTCTATTATATTTAAAAATGAAGAGACACAACCCACAACATATCCATTGTAATATCCTCTATTCTCTCTCACAGTCTCCCTATATGTTTCTCGCTCTGAGAATACACATAAAATACACAGCCGTAATACAATACCCTCATACATGTGAGGGTTTTCCTTCTAGGGAAAAAAACCCTAAACTAAACATAACTTCTACAGTCAGATCATCCGCCTAATGAATGGCCTAGAATGACTATAAATTACTATACTTTTACAAGGAAAATGTACATCTGTTTTTAGCTTCGGGGACACTGCCCCTGAAACCCCCCGCTAGGGGTCGGGGGGCTCCATAAAGTAACAGCCGCCCCCCTGGACCCTCAAGCAGCGTTTAATTTGTTGGAAATGTTGTCATTGATGGCAAAGGTGGTAGCAGATGTAGAGACAGGAACAATTACAAGGAGACAAAGACAGACAATGGAGGCAGCAAAGAGGAAATGAATATAAAGGAGAAAGGCAGAGGCGGAGAAAGCAAATACAGAGACAGAGCCGTTATCACAGCAGTAGAAGCAGAGGCAGAGTGACAGAAGCGGTAGAGGCAAAGCCATAGCTGTTATTGCAGAGAAACCGCTGTTATTCCAAGAATATATATATATATATATATATATATATATATATATATATATATATATATATATATATATATTCCGAAAATCTTTTATACAGCCGGGCGTTACACATAATATAAATTAATTTCCGGACTTTATATTCAAATGCTCTTTATTTAGTTGAAGAACTCGACTTCTAGTTGATGTTGTGTTTTAAATTGTACATTGTAGTAAGCTCTACGTCAAAGAAATAGAATCTCACTAACCCATGTATAAAAACCATAATCATGAATGTAGGTGGAACCAAAACAAGGGTTGTATATATGGTATAACTGTGCGTCAACAGCGATTTCAAATCATAATAATACATTAAAAAGTAAGAAATTTTTTAAATAATAAAGACGGATGGAACCATGAGCGAGGAAGTGGAACCATGACCCGATGAACAGTAGCAGTGGTTTGGAGCGAAGAGTGAAATTCATCGCACCACTATTATACGGAAGGCGGTATTTTGGAGTTTCACAGCGATTCCATTGATTGATCAACGTGTGTCCCTGGATGAACAGTAAAACCACCATTTAACTTGCGCCATCATGCATTAACTATCGACCAGAGACGCCGAGCGAAATTGACACGAGCCGTTGATCTGGAAGAGGGCCATCGGACGGTGATCGTGCGTCGGACTTGCCCGGAGTTTAACCAAGGTGCGCGAACAATAGTCTAGATGTGACGCGCCATCGCGCGTTATCTTTCGCGCAAGTTTCCCGTGCGATATCCGTTGGATCGGGCAATGCAATGATAGCCGTCGGATGGGCGCGTGAGTTAACAAAGGTACGGTCTATGCATTCACAATTTTATTGTGGGCCCGGGGCGGAGATATATACAATGAATTTGGTCTATATTAATTATTTTTATTAAATTTTGACGGGTTATTAACATACGGTGGAAGACTAAGGTTTCTAATTAATAAAAGATTTCCGATTATCTTTGGACTCCGTTGTAATGGTTCCAATATTAAAGAAAGAATAATATATGTGTGGATATATTATGTATAATGACTGTATATGTGAAGTGGCGAAACATGGAATTTGTGAATATGGTTTAATACGCCGAGGGTCAATTATTATGTTGCATAGAATGGTTGTAAATGCAGAATTAGCGCATATGTACACATAAGAGATTGTCGGGTTATAACTATAGAGGATTATTGAATTAATATTGCAATTCCCTGAATTGAGATATTAAAATAACCCAGACTTGAAATTTCCAGCGTGGAATTAAAGAGAAGTGTGAGATTGCCCGGATTGGGAAATGATTGGGCATAAAACTTGAATGAAATTATGGAAAAGGAAAAAGAAGAGGTGAGCATGTAGATATACACAGAGATTACAGGTTTGACAGGAATATGTACAAGAATGAGTTGGACAGGAGAATAAGCACAGAAAACAGGGAATATGCATATAACAGTGAAAAAAGAGTATGCAGAACAGGTTCTTAACAGCAGCAGGAAAAGACAAATCCAGTAAAGCCAAAATCTAGAAAAGGAGTTGAGTAAAATTGAAATATGTAATTAAAAATGTGAATGTAAATGTTGTAAATAATTTTTTATTGTTTGTGATGCAAAGGAAAGTATCCTAAGGAAAAGTCAAAATCCCACTGTAGCATGAAATTTTGTACATATTTTTATGATTTTAAATTGATTTGGATAAATAAATGAGGCAGAATACCAAGGGGTATGACCATCCATTTTGAATTCCTAGAGGAAAACAAACAGTCATCAAGAAATTTCTATAATTAATATCAACTTGATATGCAAAAAGAGAGAGGTGTGAGAGAGAGAGAAAATATAGAGAATGCAGAATATAGAAGAACAAAGCAGAGAAGATTAAGAGAAGAAGAGCAGATACAGAATAGAGCTGATATCTGGAGTAAATCAGCAAACATTCAGTTTGATAAATTGAGGAAGTTGGAGCTTCCCTATCAAGTTGCAGCTTGATAGCTGTCAGTTGTAGCTGACTAAGGTTGAAGCCTCCTATAGGTTGGTGCCTGCAGAAAATTGAAGGGAGTTGGTGCTTCCTTGCAAGTTGTAGCTTGCAGAATTGAGGTTGGAGCCTCCTATAGGTTGGTGCCTGCAGAAAAACAGTGGTGAGAGGGAGTTGGAGCTTGCCTTTGCATCACAAAAATAATAAGACGTGGTTTTCTCCCTTTATGGGTTTCCACTTATATCTGGTGTCTCTATGCATGATATTTATGTATTGATCTGATATGTATCATCTGTTGAATACCTGCTGCTCTCATATTAAGTCTACTGTTATACTATACTAACACTTGCTGCTTACATTCTAAGACTACTCACACATTAAATTGGATATGAAATGAAGGTGTAAATAAGTTTAATGAAAATTTCTAAAAGATCAGGAATGTGTTAAACTAATTCACCTCCCCCTCTCAGTTTAAATAAAGGTTCAACATAATTACGGGTGGTGTTGCCACCCCATTAAGGTACATGGGTCCAACGCTGAGATGTAAAATCAAACAAGATAATCAGGCTCCACACCCAACAATCCCGCACTTCGAGAATGATTGTAGCAACTCCAACCCTACTTCATTTGTTTGACAATGACTCCTCTTTGGACCTGGATGTTTCTCATCTTCATTGTCATCCTTGAAGACCAATTGAAACTAAGCATATTCTAAGTTTCTCCCTGGTTACAACTTTTGTTAGCATATTTGCAGGATTCTGGCTAATATGTATCTTCTCCAGCCTCAAATGTCCATCTTCCAATACTGACTGTATGAAATGGTACTTGAGTTGTATGTGTTTAGTCCTAGAATGAAATCTTGAGTTCTTTTCAAGATGAATGGCACTTTGGCTATCACTGTATAATGTGCCCATATCATGCTTCTTACCCAATTCATCAATAAACCTTTGTAACCAAATCATTTCTTTATTAGCCTCTGTAGTAGCAACATACTCTGCTTCTGTTGTTGAAAGTGCAACAACACTTTGTATTTTTGAAACCCAACTGACAGCTATTTCACCTACAGTAAATACATATCCTGTAGTGCTCCTCCTGTTATCTCTATCACGTGCCATATTTGCATCAACATATCCCTGGAGAGAAATGTTTAAACCACCAAAGCATAATGCTTCATTTGTGGTACCTCTCAAATAGCTGAGAATCCATTTCACTGACATCCAATGTTCTTTTCCTGTATTGTTCATGTACCTGCTTACAACTCCCACTGCATGTGAAATATCAGGCCTTGTACAGACCATTGCATACATTAAGCTTCCAACTTCTAAAGCATATTGAACTTTAGACATATAATCCATTTCTTCTTGCGTCTTGGGGCACATCTCCTTACTATGTTTGAAATGGATAGCAAAAGGTATTAACTGATTTTGCATTCTGCATATTAAATCTTTTCAACACCTTTTGTATGTACTGATTCTGAGACAGTGTTAATTTGCAATTTTTCCTATCTCTACTTATTCTCATACCAAGGATTATTTTTGCAGCTCCCAAATCCTTCATTGTAAATGAATTTGCAAATTTTCTTTTGAGCACATTTATTTCCTGCATGTTATACCCTGCAACAAGCATGTCATCTACATACATTAACAATATAATATAGCTGCCATCATTTTACTTTTTTAGATAAACACAATGATCAGAGTGACATCTAGTATAACCTTGTTCAGACATAAAATTGTCAAATTTTAGACACCACTGCCTTGGAGCGTGTTTTAAGCCATACAAGCTCTTCTTTAGTCTGCACACTAATTTTTCCTTTCATTTGACCTCATATCCTTCTGGTTGTTGCATATAGATCTCTTCCTCCAAATTTCTATGGAGAAATGTTCTCTTTACATCTAATTGTTCAAGATGAAAATATTCCGCTGCTACAAGACTTAAAATAGTTCTAATTGAATTCATCTTAACAATAGGAGAAAATATTTCATCAAAATCAATACCTTTCTTTTGTGCAAACCCCTTCACCACAAGTCTAGCTTTGTACCTTTTTTTTCCTCCATCTTCTTCCTTAAGCTTGTAAACCCATTTATTCTGCAATGTAGTTTTACCTACAGGCAACCTGACTAAGTCCCAAGTCTAGTTGTGCATTAAGGAGTCCATCTCTTCTTCCATGGCTAGCTCCCACATCTTCCTAAATTTAACTTAAAATCTTATTTGTCCCTTCATATAAAGATTATAATTAAACCAAGAATCATAAACAAACATAATAAATCTTCACACATCTAAATTACTGAATAAATATGAAGCAAAACTGGTTCATGGAAATTAAGCTAAATTAACCAAAAAATGTACATAGCTTGGTGTGGGGGGCCACCAATGTTTCCTTGCATACTTGAATAACTTTTCAGCTATAGAAAATTCAATCAATCATAACATTCAGGTTCACCAAAATCAGTCAACAATAAATAATATAATGAAGGAGAGTAACGTTCAAGGGGTATACTTATCCTGGTAGATCTTCTAACACCACTTTCAGGTATTTTAGGTGCATTTTTCTATTGTGGTGGTTGTTGTTATTGTGGTTGTTGATTATTATTATTTTCAAGCACCTTTACTTTTTTAGTGATCTCATCAAGAACTGTGTATTCTTTGTTTTTTTTTTCCTGTTTCTTTTCTTGCAACTGATTCTTATACAATACCTTTTCATTGAATATTACATCTCTGCTCCTAATGATTTTTTGATTTTCATAATCATATAAGCGATAAACAAAATCATTAACACCATATCCAATAAAGGTACATTTCTTTGATTTTGCCTCAAGCTTTGTTCTATTTTCTTTATTAATATGGACAAAGGCCTCACAGCCAAAAGGCTTTAAAAAAGAGTAGTTTACCGTTTTACCTGTCCATGCTTCCTTTGGAATACCACCATCCAAGGAACTTGAAGGCCCTCTGTTTTTTAGATAAACAACAGTATCTACAGCATCTGCCCAGAATTGTAAAGGCAATCCTGTTGGCAATATGATGTAATGTGTTGTCCTTGATGGAAACCTACTTGATGAAGCTGTCCTTGATGGAAACCTACTTGATGAGTTGCCTATGATAAGCAACCTATGTGTTAAATATGTAAGAATGATGTATCTACAGATCAGTTCAGATGTGACAGAGAAAATAATTCCATTAAGTGATAGAAAAATGATAAATATAATATGTCACAATGTATACGCTACTTTTGTGAAGGCAACCCGCATATGGATGCAATGTATACGCTAATTTTGTGAAGGCAACCCGCGTATACATTCAGGGTTAGCATATACACATTTTTTATGAAGATAAGTTGTGTATACATGCGGAAACAAACGCTCCAAGTCGCGTATGACTTTTTGCGCTGTAAAATTATAATACCAAGAGGCATTACCATGGTATTAGTCCACAATATTGAGCGTTGTATTGTCTATTTGATTCCGTCCAAGAATACCTTCAGCAATTGAGTGGTTTTGACTCATGGTATTGGTAAAAGCTAAATCTATATAAGGAGAAGGAGTTCATAGTGCTAGATGTGCATGTGTAAGGGTTGTTGATGAATAAATTTCTCTAAGGAATATCTGCATGGATGAATTCTGTTCTTAATTGATAGATCCAAATCTATGATGCACCCATGGATATAATGATGGTTCAAGGTCTCTACATCTGATGATAAATCTATAGAATGACCTACTGAAGGAATAATGAAGAACTAGCGCAAGTCTGTTGAAGAAAATGAAGAAATACAGGTAAGTTTTATAGATCTAGTCTATTCTGCAAAATTTACATTTACAGATCTATACTCTAGTTGGTTTCAGTAAAAGCGCGTATATACGCAGGTTCGCTTCATGAAAAGCGCATATGGAAGTTAGGGTTTTCTGAAGAATAAAATACATAGAAGTATATGCGGGTTGATGTGTAGGAAAGCGCGTATGTACACAACTTAAGTAAATAAAATTAGCGTATGCTATTTGAATCAATGATTGTTTAGGGGTGAGTTTGTATCTGCATATCTATTCTGAAGTCTGGGTTATTTCTGAAGTTCTGGTCACAGTGTTTTCAGTGTTCTAATTGAAGTATTGGGAAATTTTTATAATTGTTGATAAAGGGTTGTGTTGAAGCTGTTTGATCCAGTATGAAAATTGATGAAACATGGTCTGCAATAGGTTTAAGGATTGAAGCCTTCAGTATGGAATTAGAAACTTCCTGCCAGTAGAAGATGGTGTTATTTTCAGGTGGTTGAAGCTCTTTTCCAAGAGTGACTGGTAAACGAGATCAGGGGGTTGGAGCTCCCTTCCAGTAGCAGCTAGTAAATGAGTGAAGGTTTCTGCCTTCTGCAGGTAGAAGCCTGCGTACTAATTTGAATTCGTATCAGTACAATGTTGTAAACTGTTTTCCATATAAATATTGAAGATAGAGATGACAACAACGGTGGTTTTCTCCCGAATTGGGTTTCCACCTTAAATACTGGTGTTCATGTGTGTTCCACTTGTGTGATGTTTTACACTGTTGTTACTGCACATATTTCTTGTTTATCTAACCTGATGCATAACTGGTAAATATGTTTTAAAGTCTGAGATACTTTAGAAAATAGAAATTTATATCAGTATACGCGAGTTTCTTTTAGCATATCTGCGTGTATATGCGAGTTAAGTTCATAAAAGCCATGTATGCAACTCTGAAAAATAAAAATTTAAAGTCAAGATATAATCTCTAAATACTGATTCACCCCCTCCCCCTAGTATTTTTCCCAACAATTGGTATCAGAGCAGTTCCTTCTGAAGAAACTTAACCGCTAGAAGGAAGATCTTCCAAGATGAGCAATCAAGATGGGACAACATCTATCAAGCCTCCACTTTTCAATGGAAACAATTTAATCTTCTGGAAAACACAGAGAAGATCATATCTCCAGTCTCTTAGAGCAGATTTATGGGCTATTGTTGAAGGAGGTTATCAATATCCAACTTCAGTGCCAACAGATGAAACGGCAAGAAAGAAATATGAAACAAATGCAAAGGCGGTCAATGCACTATTGGGGAGTGTAACTGAATGAGAATTTTTCAAGGTCATGTAGTTGAATACAACAAAGGAAATATGGGACAAAATCATTCTAAGCTATGAATGTGATACAAAGGTAAAAAGTGCTAAACTCCAAACTCTCAGAATTCAATATGAAAATCTAAGGACGCATAATGAGGAGAGCATTGCCAGTTTCTTTTTACGTCTAGATGATATTGTGAATCGTATGAGAAACTTAGGTGAAACCATAATTGACACTACTCTGGCTGAAAAAGTTTTAAGATCTCTAACTTCAAAATTTGAGTCAAAAGTGTCTGTTATTGAAGAGAAACAGGATCTTCAAAGTCTTACTATTGTCCAACTTCATGGGATTCTAACTGCATGTGAAATGAGAAAAGGAGGATCTTCTGAAGTCAAAGAAACTATCTTTAGAGCCTCTACAAAAGGAAAATAAGTACAATAAACAAAAGGATCAGAGTATGTTCCAGAAGAAGATAAGGTAAATTTTGTAAAGAAGCTCCAACTTGGCACTGAAAGATTCAGAGGTAAGCTTCCTTTCAATTTTTTTGCTTGTGGAAGAGTTGGTCATTATGCTGCTAAGTGTCCTCATAAAGAAACACATGAAAAAGGAAAAGAAGTAGCAAGAAGAAATAAGAATCGATTTAGCACTAGAAAAATTTATTATACTCATAAAGATAGTGATGGGCTATCAGATAGTGAGGAAGAATCTGATCAAGATCTTAGACTTCTCATGGAATTTGAAAAAGAGTCTAGAGAAGAAAAGGATACTTTTATGGATGCTCTAGAAGACAATAAGTTTCTTGAGGAAATCAATCAGCTCAAAATATGTTTGGAAGAAAAAAAAATATCCATAGAAACTCTAAAAAATGAGCTTGAAGAAAAGGAGGAACACAATGAGAAATTAAAATGTGAAGTAGTAAGTCTAAGAAAAGAAATTGAGAAAGTAAAGACTTTGAATCTTAGATTTGCTAAAGGATTTGAAACCTTAGATGAAATTATCAAGGTACAACGTTCTCCTCTTATAAAGACAGGTCTTGGATATGTCAGAGAATCTCCTTAGTCTTCAGCACCAAACTATCTAAAAGTAGCTACAGCCAGCCTACAACATTCTGTCACTCAGCAAGTAAGCAAAGAAACTTTACAGGTAAAGCATGACCACCTCAATACAAAGAACACTAATAGGAATACCTTTCAGAGAAATACCAACAAACAAGTAAACACAAATAGAAGGTTCAATGATTGCCAAAATTTCTTCTTCAATGGACAATGTTTCTCATGTCATAATTTTGGTCATAAAGTTGTTCAATGTGTTGCATACAAAACCATCATGACTATAGAAGAAAGAAGGAAAATAATTGATACTGGAATAAAGAAGAATACATATAACAACTTTTCTCCTCTTCAAAATGAAATAGAATGTGATTATTGCAATAACTTTGGTCATGAAGAATCTGAATGCAGGAGCAAACTTCAGCCAAAAGAGCATATACCATCAACTTCCAAAGTATGGAGAAATAAGGAATTACAGGTTGAGAACTGTGGCATAGCTTTATTTGTAGAAGGAGAAGAAAATCAATGGTACATTGATAGTGGATGTTCAAAACACATGACAGGTGACATAAATAAATTTCTTGTATACAATGCTCTAGAAAGAGAAAAGAATGTTTCTTTTGGAAATGATACTCCTGCTGTCATTAAGGGAAAAGGTTTTGTTTTTCTAAAAGAAAAGGTGAAAGCTAACTCACCTCCATTTTATGATCTGGGACACTTCAACTTCAACTTCTTTCCTATCTCAATCTCAACCAAAGCTTTCCATTTCTTGAAAGTATCAAATACATCAGATTTATTCTGAATACAATAAATCCAAGTTTTTCTAGTTGCATCATCAATAAAAGTAACATAATAAGGAGAGACACTGAGAGATGATACTTGAGCAGGTCCCCATACATCTATATGCATAAGCTCTAACTTTTTTCCCTTTGTTTCTTTCCCAACTCTGAGAAATCTAACTCTCTTCTTTTTTCCATAAATGCAACTCTCACATAAATCCAAATCAACATTCTTCAAACCCAACAACAAATTTCTTGAGTGCAGAATCTTCATCACCTTCTCACTCCCGTGTCCGAGCCTATGATGCCATAATGCTGCATATTTTCCTTTGGAAGTTAAAGCATTAACAGAGTTATAAATACCATTGCATAAATACAATGTACCAACCTTTTCGCCCTTTTCTATTACCAGGGCTCCTTTGGTGACCTTCCAAGTTTTATCTGTGAAAGTTGTCACACAAATTTCACCGCCTACCTACCCTGTTGAAATCAGATTTATCTTTAGATCTGGAAAATGCCTTACCTTCTTTAATATCCATTGGTTTCCATTCTATTGTTTTACAAGAACCTTACCCATTCCAACAATTTTACAGGGTTTATCATCACCCAAATGGACTTGTCCAAAATCTCCTTGAACATAGTCATGAAAATATTTCTTATCAGGTGTGGCATGGAATGAGGCCCCTGAATCTACCACCCAGGAATCAGTAACATTTTCAAAAGAAAGAATCACAGCATCTTGTAACACATCACCTGTCACATTTGCTTCATGATTTTTTTCTTGCTATGCGTCTCCTTCTTTTCCCTTCTGATATCTACAGTCTTTCTTCAGGTGTCCTTTCTTTCCACGTTTCCAGCACACTATACCCGATCTGGACTTGGATCTTCCTCTCCTTGATTTAATGCGATATCATGAGCTCTTTCCTCTTTCCATTCTTCTTCCCCTAGACTCTGCACTCAAAGAATTACCCGATGTCTCACTGAAGCTTTTTCGTCGCATTTCCTCACTAAGGATAGCACCGAAAACATCATCAAACTTTAAAGTACTAGATCCAGAGACAGAGTTACTAATGGCCATAGCTAAACCATTCCAACTTTCTGGCAATGAGCACAGAAATTAAAGAGCCCTAACTTCATCATCAAATTTTACCCCTAGAAGACTTAACTGACTGGTAACTGTATTAAAATCATTTAAATTATCTGCAACATATCCACCTTCCGACATCTTCATATTAAATAAATGTTTCATGAGAAATATCTTGTTTGATGCTAAGGGTTTTTCATATAGTTTCGCCAATGCCTTAATTAAACCCATTGTTGTTGTTTCCTTCAAAATATTGAAGGCTACCAATGCCACAAGGCACAACTGACCTATTTCGAGTGCCTTTCTATCGAGAATCTCCCATTCTGTGACTGTCATAGCCGTCAGCTTCTTTGTTTTTCCACTCAATGGTAGGTACAGATCTTTCTGATACATATAATCTTCCATCTTCATCTTCCACAACAGGAAGATTTTGCCGTTAAATTTCTCGACCCTAAATTTACCATCTTCCGCCATTGCTCCCACTCGAACCAGGAACCCTTCTTTCTTGTGAGTTTATCAGCCAAATAGACCTCTGGCTTTGATACCAATTGTTAGAAAATTATATATTACAGAGCAATGCAACACATAAAGTATGCATAAAACACAAGCACAAAAAATACATAAAACCAGAGAGACACAGATATACGTCGTTCACCCAGTTTGGGCTACGTCCACCTTGAACAGCCAGTTCTTCCTTTCTATTATCCAGAAAAATGAAGAGACACAACCTACAACAGATCCATTGTAATATCCTCTATTCTCTCTCACAGTCTCCCTATCTGTTTCTCGCTCTGATAATACACATACAATACACAGCCACAATACAATACCCTCATACATGTGAGGGGTTGCCTTCTAGGGAAAAAAAACCCTAAACTAAACATAACTTCTATCGTCAGATCATCTGCCTAATGAACAGCTTAGATTGACTATAAATTACTGCACTTTTACAAGGCAATTTTACATCTGTTTTTCGCTTCGAGGGCGCTGCCCCCAAAACCCCCTGCTAGGGGGGGCTCCATAAATTCGCAAATTCCCTGCCCTGGACCCCCAGGCAGCGTTTAATTATGGGCAGCGTAGCCACCCCATTAAGTTATAGCAGTCCAATGTTATGATGTAAAATCAAACAAGATAATCAGGCTCCACACCCAACAGAAATATGAAGGACAACATTGACAAAATTATTCACTGCGCAATAGAGAAAGTAGGAGGATAGCAGAGACAACATAATTCTTTGTGCAGCAGAGGAAAAAAACCTACAGTTATAGTTGATAAATTGGGGGGGAAGCAACATTATTGAGAGTGTGTGTGGAGAGCTCTATGAGTGATGCTAAGAAGAGACCAAGTGTTCCTGTGCTCCAGAGAGGTGGTTGAGAGTGCCTATGTACAGAAAAAATGCCTAGAGTGTTCCTGTGTTCTTGTGTGAGGCTAAGAGAGCCCGTGGAATAGAAGGGGACATGAGATAATTATGTTATGTTGGGAGTAGAGGGTCGTGAGATGAGTTTATGATGTTGCAGTGTGATTAGAAAACATATTGGTGTGTGTATTTATTAGAGTGAAGGTTTCAGAGGAGAACAAAGGTTATATAAGGTAGATTGGATGCCATCTACAAAGAACATTAGTTCATTTTTTAGTGTGTTTTGCAGCCTCCATATAAGAAGTTGGTGCTTCCATCTCTAGTGGGTGTCTAAAGAAAGCTTTTGGATTGGTTCCTCCTGCAATTTGGTATTTTCATAAATTGAAGGAGTTGCAAGTTGGTTGTTGCAATAAATCTGTGAATTTGGTGCTTCACATGGTGCATTTGGTAATCTAACTAGGTGTCTATAAAATGAGGGAGTTGGTGCTTCATGCTAGTGGGTGCTAGCAAAAAATGTAAAGCATTTGGTTCTTCTTGTGAGTAGTGGTTCAAAAAAAAAAACTGATGTAATAGAGTATATTTTATTATTTACATCACAATAACAAACAAGATTTTGTATTTTTTTTTTTCAGAATGGTTTCCACGTTAAACCTTTGTGTCTCATGTGTATGCGTGTTTTGGATTGGTTCCTTTTGCAGGTTCGTGCTTTCATAAATCCAAAGACCTACAAGTTGGTGCTTGCAATAAATATGTGAAGCTTATGCTTCACATGGAGCTTATGGTAAGCTAATTAGGTGTCTATAAAAGGAGTTACTACTTCATGCTAGTGGGTGCTATAAAATAATCTAAGGCAGTTGGTGCTTCTTGTGAGTGGTGGTTCAGAAACAAAATTTGATGTAATAGAGTAGATTTTCTTATTTACATCATAATAACAAACAAGCTTTGGTGGTTTTTGTTCTAGAAGGGTTTCCATGTTAAACCTTTGTGTCTCATGTGTTTTTTTTTCATGATCTGTATGCTTAGTATTGGTTGATATATAAGTTGTTATTTTTGCTTAATGGTTGCTCACATAATGATTAAAAGTCTGAATGTTAAATATAAATTGGCAGAAAAAATGGAATTAGATTGAATACTTATTCACCCACCCACCCCCTCTCTCAGTATTAAACATTGTTTCCAACAATCAGTATGAGATCCAAGTTCCTTCAGGAACAACTTAACCGCTCGAAGGTAGATCATATGAAAACAATAGCTAATCAAATTTGGGTAACAATAGAAGGAGCTCCATTTTTTAATAGATAAAAATGTGAGCTTTGGAGGATTATAATGGGAACATGTTTAATGGTAATCAATGAAGATATTTGGATACCTATAGAATATGGAGAGGAGAATGAGTTTAATGTAGAAGCCAAGTAGATTATCATGAAAGGGTTGTCTAAGTCAGATGATGATAAAGTGATGCTTTGTGATATAAAAAATGAAATTTTGGACATATTGCAATGTTTGTATGGATAAGATTGCAATGTGGGTCAAGAGAGGGTCAGAGAACCTTGCTTCTCAAGTAGTGAACCAAAACATGTAGATGTTAGTGATAATAATCAAAGGAAGAGAAAGGAGAAGACATCTCAAAGGAAAGATGCTCAAAATATTGAATGTCTTTCTTTCTATGAGAAAATTATTGATCTTCACTCCTAGGATGGTGAATAAGAAGACCTGGATGAGAGGCCATGCTACTCAAAAGTTAAGTTATTGCTTTGTGATAAATGTAAATGAATAGGTCATTTGTTATCTACATGAAGACGTGAATCAATTGAAGATAGAGATAGTCATGCATGTAATAGTAGTAATGAAGATAGACCTACTTTAGTAGAAATAGCCAATGAGGGTGTTATCACTAGGCTGGAACATATTGGCTTGTGTCAACCTTCAACCTAGCACAACTATTTCAAACCAATTTTTAACTAGAAGTTAGCCCTTCTAGTCTGAGAGGGCTCTCTCAAAATATCTATAAGGTTCTCAATATAAAGCTTAAAATCTCATAACGCTAATTATGTACTTGTTATGTGACTTTATTTTGTAGGTGAAAGAGTATGATGATAGCCACCATTGGGCATGGTGTCTCTCCTATTGTTCAATTAGAAATTTTATTTCATTATTTAATCTTATTTGGTTCTTGTTATTTAATTTAACATAATTTTAATTTATTATTATTTAATTCCAATTTAATATTCATTAAAAAAATTCCAATTCTTTAATGTGACTTAACCCAATTCTGTAATCTGACTTAACCCAATTTCAAAATAGAATCTTTCTCTTCCCCCTCATTTATTTACTTTACCCATTAAACTTTTTAATCATTTATTTTTGAATAGTTTTATTTTTTTTGAATATTTTTACACCGATTTCTCTCTCTTTCCATTCATTTACTTTAATTTTATAGATAAAAACATTTTTAAAATGTTTTTGTTGTACAACTATTTATTTAACAGCTAGTTCAATTTTAAATTAAAATTCAGTCCATTAAATCAGTCTAAGAGCTATTTAATCCTGAAGATGAATGAAGTGTTCACCCTAAACGTTAAGCACATTACATAGTATTTTAGAAGCTCAAACCTACATTATAGAATTGGAATGTTCATTCATTCAAATTATATATCAAAATAAAAATAAATATGTTTACACATTGATGTAAATTTTAGATACATATACGATAATGATTCTGTGCAACAAAGGCTAAGGTCATAAGAGTTTCTCTTTCAGCCTAGCTGTGCTAAATGCTCATCATTCTCATTTTTTTTTAATGTACTAGGCTATGGGAGTTTGTGTTATAGCATAAAGAGATTTGGTTAGTGGCACATCTTTGTTTCCTGCCAAGGTGTTATTTTTTATTTATTTTTTAAAAATATTTATAATATAATAATAACTACACTAAAAGTAATTTAAAACTACAAGTTCCTCTTTCTCTATTTAAAAAAAAAAAAAGGTCTAACAATAACGCTAAATGGGTGAAAAGGTCTCCTAATTAGAGGACTGCATTAGCTTAAACCTAGCATAGAAAGTATTTCTTACGGACTTTCCCTTTAAATACTCCTGATTAACTTAAACCTAGCATAGAAACTATTTCTTAGGAACTTTCCCTATAAATATTAGTGACTCCTTGCCATGAGCTTTTGTCAATGTCTTGATGTTCAGATCTTCCAATAACGAGGAAGCATTCCCTGCACCGTTTTCTGGAGAAGCGCAAATACAGGTATCATAATTGCTTCGCATTTCTCATTCTCATTCTGTGGTGGATGGTGGATGCACTGCAACAGCTAAATGTTTATTAATTTCATGTAGTTGTAGTATATGGAGTTGTCTTTAGTGCGGCTTTTTGGAATTTCAGGTGCCGGAATCCAGTGAAAAAAATTGAGGTAAAATCTTGATTTCTGTTATTTAATAAAACTGCATATGTTGCACCAAAGAAAATTAAACACGTTGTACCCAACTACTTATTACTTATTTATTGAAAATTACAACTAAAATATATAAATAAAAGTGTTGTGTTGTGGCGTGCAGGCTTAATGCAAACGCAAAGTCTCCAGATGGCACAGCCGTTGAAGCAAACAATACTAAACCTCAGCAATATCCACAGTCGTCGTCATTTTCTATACCGCTGCTCTAGGATTCTTTTCCATAATCCTCTGCCATGAATAACCTTCTGATATTATCCAAACCTCCAAACCACCAATTTATTACGCAATTTGATAATACATTTACCCCACGGTACATTGCAGTTAATCATAGCTATTTATAGCAAAAAATTGAGAATAAAAGGACATTCCAATGGAAAATAAAATGTTATCTTAATTCAATGAAGGGCTGAAATAGTCCTTGTTTTTTTCTCTGTAATGTAGCCATTGTGTTTTTGGTAATGTAACCAAAATCATTATAGTATAAAGATAATATAATAGACTCCCCGTTGGTTGTATAATTAAGCTTCCCTTAACATGTGAAAATGCCATCAGCATATATACCTAACTTCAAGATGACAAAACGTGAAGCAGATGATTCCGGAATTAATCATCACGGGAAAATTCATGTCCCAAACAAAGTGGGGAAGAGACCAAACAAAGGAGGGCCACAGAGTAATTAGAAGGTTGCCTTCCATTATAAAGGGCATACAAGTAGGATAAGGCTTCACTAAGGAAATTGGTATAAGTATTGAGCAATTGGATTGGAGATATGATAGCATGATGATTGTTTACGGATGACATTGTTATAAGTATTAAGTAATTTTGTGGGTTAAGAATATAATATTAGCAATTGTCCCAAAAGTACAAAGTGTAAAGATGATAAATTTGTTATCTCAAAGGTGGAATCGATGCATCTAGAAGATTATGATTTGTTTAAAAAAACTTCCATCAGTGATTCCAAGGATTAGTTAAGTGATTTAAGGGAGGAAATCGTGGATCCTAGATGATCCACTCTTTTGTAATCTCTTTAAATACGAATTTTATTTTTGTGTGAGGAGGCCGACGTAATGTAAAGACCAGAATTTTCCTTCTTGGCCAATTGTGTCCAAACTGGCCCAACCATTGTGCCATATGTGATTATTTAATTTTCTAAAACATTTGAAATAAAATATGGATTTCAAATTTGTGCATTTATGTTTATTCCTCGAGTTATTAGAATTCATTAATAAATTCACAAATTGTGCTAGAATTTGGGATTCAACAAAGTTGGAGGGGAAGTTTATAAAAATCACGACTTGTTCAAAAACTCGTGTTTTTGTTTGAAGCACTACGCATTTGAGGTTAGAGATCACAAATCGCAATCACAGCGAAATATCGCACATCGGTAAAGGAAGCACAGTTCACAATGAGCTGGATAAGTTAAAGTGGAAAATTTGTGATAAAGTGCAGAGGTTGCGATGCAATAATAAGTGGGGTTTGTGATGCGATGTGATCGCATATCTCATATTATAAGAGGACCTTTGATTTGAGATGAGTATATATTTGCGACAGTGCGATGGTGCGATAACCAGAGAACTGCGACTGGCTTAATTTTGTGAAAGAGCGATGAAGCCTCGGTTGCGATATTGTGATAGTTGTCTATTTGCTGAATATAGAAATCCGATTTGCGTGCTTGGAAATTTTGTGAGCCCATAGCCCATAGGTCTATGTATTGTGACAAACTGCAGCCTTGCTACATCTGGTTTCATTTTGTGAATCATGGGTAGTTCAATTTTAGAGCAACTGGAGAGTGAATGGAGTGGGTTGGACCATGGCTAGTCTATAGATCAGAAGGAATTTCAACACAATTAGTCAATGTTTGATTCTCAACATACCCTTCCAAGAGTACAAAATGTAGTGTTTCAATCACACATTGTATATGGAAAATTGGTTGCTTTATATTCCAACAAAACAAAAAACAAAAAAATTGTTCGAACGTTTACTATGCACAATAGTAAGTGCCAACCTCATGATTCCCACTACTATTAATTGTTGTTAAATCTTTTTTTTATCCTTTATTTGATTACAACTTAAATTCAAACGAGAATTTCACTCAATTATTCAGACTATTATATCAGAATTATAATGCTAAGTTGCACTCTAAGTTGTGGCACGGCGAGAAGCACGTTAAAGACTTTTTATTTGACATTGGTATGGTAGTGCTTCCAAGTCCCTATAGTTGTACACTTCAGAGAAAAAACAAATCCATAACTCTCACATACTGCCATAAATATACTGGTAAAAAAAAGTGTTGGATATGATTAAAAGAATATAACTTTGAATGAGAAGATGAAAAATAAGACAAAAACCTTGCAACTTGGAGAAAACTTCCTTTCAGTATGATCATTTGTTGAAGGAAAACTTATCCCAATGTTTAAGAAGCTCTTGTGAAAGTAAAATGCATTTTGAAATTCATGTGAATGGTTGATGAGCAATGGTTTAGCAGTCGCTTACCCTATTCTTATAAGCTACTAGGACAAGGTTGCTCACCAAAAAAAGCTCCTCGGTTTTTTAAAAATACTTCTAATTATTAATTTAAAAATAATTAAAATATATAAAATTTTAATTATTAATTTGAAAAACACTTTTAATTAAAAAAACAAAATTATTTAAATTTCTATAATCACTTACATAATATTCACAATACCATCTTTACCTTTTTCACTACTTAATATTCACAATACCATCTTTACCTTTTTCACTACTTAAAGACTAAATGATTATAAAAACATCTTGTTAGTACATTTTATCATCATAAAATTATTAAAGATTTAAAATAAATCAATATTTTTTTATGACCTTTTATCATTAAAAACATCTAATTATAAATTAATTATAAGATAAATCATTCTACTCAATTAACAGATAAACCATTCTACTAAATTAACTTTATCCTTATAACATTATAAAATTAAGGTAAAATTCCATTCGTAATTACATTAAAAACTAATCACTTTATACATAACCTTCAGAACCATTAAAATTTCCAAAAACAAAAGCTCTTCGTTTTTATTGATATAGAAATTAAGGGAAGAGCTCATTTGTGTAAAAGTGAATCACTTTATACCAGCCTTAACCTTTATGAGGACTTTTATAATTTCGAAAGAAATAAGCTTTTAGCTTTTATTGATATTGTTTTCTAACTGGTTTAAAATGAAAAGGAGTTTTTACCTTTTGCCTTTACTAACATTTAAGATTTTCCATAAATAATCTCTTTATTTTTATTTAATAGAAATTTTAAAAATATTTTATATATCAAATATTATTAAAATTGTTTTTTATTTATTTTATTATTTTATAAAATCAAAATATAATTATTTTATTGTAAAATCATCAACTGAGTAAATGATAAAAAATATATTAAATTGACCATACGTGTTCTAAGTAGAATACTACTGTCGCGTATAATGATGGAACTTTCTAATGAAATTTGTGTACAAAGAAGGCCATGAATAGTATATTAGAGAAACCCAATGGCTTGTCTCTCCTTTCCCATGGTTATCAATATTAACAAATAATATTGTGAGATGGACATGCATCTGACTTTAAACCCAATTAACTTATTTTTATATAAATTCAAATTTGATTTGTTATTTTAATTAATTAAATAGAATATAGGGTGGGCGATCTAGCTTCACCTGTTTTCTCTTTTGAAGAGAACTTAGAGTCTAAACCTGCACAAATTAAGTTGGAAATTACAATCTCTCGAATAGGGTTAAGGTCCACCGACAAATTTTCCTTTTCTTCTCCTTGGCCATCACACATTTTCCCACACGTCTCAAACAAATCAATCGATGGGACCTCCAGGCTATTGGATGTCGAGGAACCAAATAAACTAAAAGGAAATGATTTTCTGGCTTGACGGTCCACCATGGGAACAAGATCTTCTTGACACGTCTTGTTGAGAGCGTTGTGCATAGACGCAACTGCGTCACTGTTTCTCACCAACAAACGCTCCACCGTCCTTAGATATAGGACTAATGTCATCTTTAGAGTAAAATGGTAGACAAAGTTTGATCTGACCATTTTCAAGAAGAAAGACGCAAATATGTTATTAAGTAATTTTGCACGTTAAGATTCAAAATTATTTTTTAGATCTCCAAAAATGTCGCTTAAAATTATCTTGAAGTTTAAAAATATTGGTTAATCTTCATCTTTAACATGCAAACTATAAATTTGTATTGATGTATTTGTAAAACTATTCAAATTTCTAAGGATTTTATATATACTCTCTATATAATGTTGGTAAAACAATTTTATATTGTAAAATTTGAGATAATATATAACATGAATAAATTATTCATGGTGATCTGAATAGGAAAGTCAATTTTTACTCAACATAAATTTTCATATGACTCTGATTGAGGTGATTTTTGCATTGTTTGAAAGATATTACTCTTACATAGGCATGTGGTGCTTAAGTGGAAATTTTGACACTACTTGATTTCTCAAATTTGTTCCAAATAGTTTCCTACCCCAATTCACCAAACTAGGACTCATAAGTGAAAATGGGCATGTGATTTGATTCCTCCACTATTTCCACTCTGACACCAATAATATGGATGATAAATAATAAAATGATCCAATATGGATAACACTTCTCATTTTCATTGGGTTTTACTCCACAAAAACTTCTATTGAATGAGGTGAGGAAATTTTCCCTCTATATTCTCTCGATGTACCATTAAGCCTTTCATAAACTTTTTCCTTTTAACCCAATATACCAAAGGTCATGTGACACCTTTCTTGTAGTTCTATAACTCTTCTACAAAACGGTAACATCTATCAATTTTTCCTAAGCATCTCGAACCAAATCCTCTACAAAAGGTAGGATATGTTCCTCTTCTTGATTCAATGTGGAAGGCCCATAAAGTTTAAAATTATCTACATTCACAACAAAGTAAATGCACATGTATGGTGGTTTATTGAGTCTATAGGAATTATCTCCCACTTTGTTCAACAATTAAAAGGGACCTTGTCACAGTCTCTACTTGCTCAATTGTGACCTTACACTATCCCCACCTTGAATGATTTCTAAATTCTATGTTGATCATGCCTAGCCTTGTATTTATTTATGACTTTTACAGTGTCTCATATACCTATATATGTATTTTCCTAATTTTCTCAATAAACCATTCTTCCCTTAATGAACTCCATATAAGACCCTCCCTCACTCCTTGTTGTGCATATGCAATACCCAAAGGTGAAGGTGGAAAATACCCAAAACAAGTTTCAAATGGGGACTTGATAGTATACGTGTAGATTGTTCTTTTATACAAGTGTTGTATAAATACTATATTCTCATCCCAATTATAAATGTGACCCGTCAAAACATGCACCAAAATCCTACTAAATACTTTATTTTTCCATATAGATGTAATGTTATATACCTCTTAAACTTCATGCTTATCTTCACCCATATTGGATTCTAAAATATACTAAGAAATCTTATGTACTTATTTGAAACAGTGCTCCATGTTATCACAAAGTGCAACAAAACATGTATAAACAAGGATCCTAAAAAATATCAAACCACTTCGAGTCTCTTGAACCATTCATAATCCATGTTCAAAATGGAAGCGAATGTCAATATCAAGTCGTATCTAGGTGAGATAGACGCTTTCAAGCTAAGTCACAATGTGTATCTATTAGAAGTTTAAGCTAGTATTCATCATATAGGGGATGAAAAAAATATTTCATATGTGAAATTAAAATTAGAGGACCATGCCCTGACCTAGTGGGAAAGACAAATGTAGATTTTGACATTGGAGGAAAATATTCTAGTTATTATTTGGGAGGACTTTAAAGCACTCATAATGTCACAATTTTAGCTTATTGGGTATGTATACGACCAATGGATCTGATGGAACTACTTTAGGAAAAAATTGGGGAAGAGTGTATAAGACTACACCATAAAATTTGGAAAGATGGTAATTATGTTGGGTATCCTCCAAAGAGACTGGATGTAATCCTCAAGTATCTAGGGAGTTTACACAATCATCTATGGAAGAAAGTGATATTGTTTAAGCCAAATCAGTGGATGAGGCTTGTGTATAGGAACAATACTTCGAGAACATAGGCTAGAATAAAGGGAAATCAAGTGGATCTAAGAAGAAGGAGCACCATGACACTCTTAAGGATGGAAATGAGAAGTAGAAATAGGGAAATATAAAAGGAGGACAATTATCACACACTAATGTGAAGATCCTGAAAACCACTCCAACAATTGTAACATTGATGTTCATCCAAAGGAGGAGTTGGAAGTTGCATCGAGAGATTAACCTAAATAAAAAAAAATAAAGGTAATAAAAATAAGAATCCCATGGCCACTAATTTGAGCAAATAGATTGAAATAAGCTCGAATGAGGATGATAATATCATCTACACATTAATGTAGAAGGTGATAAATTTCGATAGCCTTCAATAGCAAGAAGAGAAGGAAATGACCAAACACTTCCACATATAGTTACATGTCAAGAAGAAAAATATTGATGCTATATTTGACTTAAGATCATAGGTGACTCTTATTGTAGTAGAATTGGTCAAAAATTTGGGATTGGAAATTCATGATCATTTATAACCATGTATCATTGGATGGGTAAATAAGGATGCATAGGTAAAGGTAAGAAAATAGTGAAAAAAATAGATTTCCTACCATTGTTGATTTTACTGATGAAATAGAACTAGATGAAATTTACCTTGATGTATGTGGTCTGGTGTTTAGAATTACCTATATATGCAATCTTCATGTATAGAGACAACTAGAACTAGTTTTTCGAGGATGAAAAATCATTCACCATCAATGCACACAATGGAAACTTGCAAATTCCATAGGAAAGTTCCAACAAAGTTGAGAAATTGATTGGTTCTTGTAAGAAACATGTTTTATTGTTTTTAAGAGAAAATCAATTTGTATAAGAGTTAATGATAGAAAAATCATCATTGGAGTAGGGTAATAAAAATCAAAAACCACTGAAATAGTTCTTATATCCATATAGTTGGAGTTCCAGGATCCTAAAGGGCTACCATTGATCCATATTTTGAAGGAACAAAATGAAATACATATATGAACAGGAAAATAGAAATACACCGAAAAAAAAAACTTCAATTCATTAATAACAAAGCACTAACCATTGTTACATGTATAATGGAAATAAACTAGCTCAAGTGATGGTAGCTTATCTTTGAGAAGAAATGTGGCAGCTACATGCCTTTTGAACTATGTTACAATGAGGCTCATAGGAATTTTTATTATTAAGAAACAACGGGAAACCCTAAACATCCAAAAACCAAACCCTAGTAGATAAACTGCCAAAATCTTGTGGGCCCTATTGGGGTTAATTGGAAAGTCAACTTCCTAAAGTCATAATTTTGGCATATGATCTCTATTTTTCTATCATAATACCTTGTTTCGAAGATCTCCAAGTGGAGTTCGAAAAAAGAATAATAATGTAGTGTTGTGTTTTTCGTGTCTCTTTGTTTTCCTAAAAAAATATTTAGGCCCTCAAAATGGCTCTGGAATTTTAAGACTCAAAAAACTTCCAAAAATAGTAAGTTGTGCTACAATTAAGGAAAATGAAAGAAACAATGGTGGGGGTCCATGTGGAGTAGATAGGTGACCACCAATATCTACCTTGATCACTCCTCCCCACTTAGGAAGCAATTGTCCCCATTACGTTGAGTGCCTCCATGAGATGGGAAAAATTTTACTAAACTTGGTCCCTAATGAGCCACTTGTCTTCGTACAGGAGTTGGCCAACTTTGATGACCTGGTATAGTTGGATCCTCTATTGGCCATTGGTATTGATCAGTGTGTCCATAATTGAATCAGTTGTAGCTTTTTCCATGCAATCTGGGTTGAGATTTGCTGGTGTGAGTTTTTCTGCAATGTCTGATGTGTCCAATAGTGGTGGAAAGTATGGTTAAAGGAGGTCCACATTGAACATTCGGTGCAAGCCTAGAAATGGGGGAATGTTGAGCTTGAAAGCATTGCCACCACAACCTTTATGATCATGTAAGACTTGTATCAGAGAGGTCGGATATTCTGATGGGCTCCAACAACGAGTTCATTCTGCAAATGCATCCAAACTTTGTCTCCCACCTAAAACTTATGTAACACCGAATGTTTATCATGTCGCTACTTGTACTTGGTATTGGACTTCTCGAAGATGTCATGAACCTGTTGGTAGATGTGCTAGATGTGCTCAATAAACCTGGTTGCTTTATCAACCTTGCACTTTACATGTGTGGATTTTGTGTGGGTAGTCATATGAGACATCACAACATCAATCAGACATAATGGTTGAAATCCTAGACCCAATAGAAAGCGACTGCGACCAATCGAGCTATGGAGATCTTTGTTATAAATTTTCTACAGATAGGGTAGGTTCTAATCCCATGTTCGTGGATGCTCGGAGTTGTACATACGTAGTATGTGCACTACCTGTTAGCCACCTATAAAATTTGTTATAGCAAAAGGTGGCTAAGACTTTTTGATCCTTCAAAGAACAAATTTTATTGCTAAAAATTGTTGGCTCTTGAAGACTCTTGAAGGCCTTATGCCTCTGTCTCAAAATCTTCATTTACTATTTCCATTTTATACTTAGAAAATTTTGTTGATTCCAAGAGAAAGACTACTGAAAATCCATCATTTCCCCCCTTCTCCCACTCAAAACTAACATTAATTTGCTCCCCTTTTTCTCCATGAAACTCCTTTGATTTCATGATTCCTCTTCTTCCCCTCATGACAATCACTTTTACAAAGTTAAAGACTCACTCTTTAACCTTACCGAAACTCTCAAATCCACTTAAAACTATGAAAAAAGTCATAAAAAAAAAGTTTTATTACTAAGGACTCAAGCCCCCTTGGGCTAAGTCCTAACCACTTCCCCCACATGCCCACACCCTGGAACTAAGCGCTAACCCTGTTCGGCGCTCGTCGCATCAGAAAGATCCAAGTGCGCAAGTTTTTTGCCATGTTCTGAAAGTTTCGATGCGATTAGCCTTTGTATTTAAAACCCCCGATTATATTATTTTCATATAAACCGTGGGCCCGCCTTCCGCGCGTAAAACCTTGTAAAAATCCTTTCCCGATCACCTTTTTCTTTTGTAAATTCATAAAACCCATTTATCCAAAGTTTGATCTAAAATGCCAAAGCCACGTGATTAAATGAAAATGGTTAGATTAAAAAGACCGATCGTGCAATCGCATTGGAGAAAAATACAATGGGTTGATTGAAAGACCCGCATCAAAAGTTTCGATGCGATTGGGTCATATATATAAACTGCGCCCCCCCACCTTGCTACTCCATATAACTTTCACCCGGGACCAAGTGTTAAAGATCCCAAGGGCTTAATCACATTGCAAGATTCCAATGGGTTGATTGAAAAGCCCAAGCTCGAGGCTCCGATTGCGATTGGCCCTTTGTTATGAAAAAGCCCCAAGCCCATCATATTCCATAAACCCATGGCCCCGCAAACAGGCGCCTTTTCATATATATATTTTTCCGCCCCGATCCACCAAAACCTTTTTTTTATTTAAATTTTTTGGGTTTTGAATAAATATAAGGGTTTACCGCCGGTTCTTTCTAAAAAATAATCCCCGCCGTTGAATCGTAACCCGATCAAACGGCCAGTGCTCAAACGCATCGAAGTTTTTCATTGCATGCCTTTGTTTTCTCCCTCCGATCGGCCATTCCCCCGATTCATTCTCCAGCATTGATCTAAAGATTAGATCAACGGTCTACGCTACATCGCATCACGCAGTTTCATCACATGTATTTGTTTCTTCCCCCGATCGCTCATCCCTCTGATTCATTCCCCACCATTGATCTGATCCTCAGATCGACAGCTAGCGCTAAATCGCATCGCATTTTTACATCAGCGCCAGTTGAGTGTTGCCTCCAATTGTGATCCTCCGATTGAATCTGGACCATCCACGTGTCTAGATCAGACGGTCCAAGATCATTCCATCTTATTCTTTTCCCCGCTCTCCTTTTAACCTCCTCTTGGTTGATCTCCACCGTTGGATGCTGCCATCCAATGGCTACGCTCCTCCCCCACCTTCTGAAGCAGTTCTTCCCCAATTATGCAGGATTTCATAAATGTTTTGTTTGTTTTGTAGGTTTCGAAGGTTTTTTCCCATATTATGAAGGAAAAGAAAGCTGAGGGTGATGATCCTCTGGCTTTTTGGTTATCAAAGGGAAAGGCACTAAAAAGTATCCACTATACATTTCGTCGATGCTCCATGGACATTGACGCCATACGAGCCTTGCGCGGCCTGCACATCAACAAGACACTGTGTTATTAAATCCGATTAAAAGAGTATCAGTGTTAAAAAATAGAGCACAGCAGAACAAAAGATTGAAGATAGATTTGGGGAATTACGGCTAAGAATGATTATCAAAAGCCTAACTCCCTGAATTAAAACACAATTAAAGGAACATCATAAGTGTTTAACAGACAAAAAGGCCTCCATTGCTGCATTTGAGGCGAATTGACTCCTCCCAACTACCATAAGTGCCACCTGTGCCTCAAACCGTTCAAACAGAGGCTGAAGTTATTGATCCAACGAAGATATTTGCCCCAGCGCAGCCAAAGATTTAATTCTGCCACAGAATTCAATACAAAAAATATCTGCAGAGTTACTCCAACATAACACAGAGCCTCAAAGTCAACAAAATCTCCCACCGAGCTTAAATCTTAAATGAAAAACAATTAATACAGATAGACCACCTGTAAACTTCTCCATTGAGCCCCTCAAAGGCCAAGAAGTCTTGAATCTGTATTAATTGTCCCGAGAGATCTTTTATCAGATCTCACCTCCTCATTCTTATATAAATGCCTCTGTAGAATATGAGAAATTGTTGGTTGTGGAACTTTGAAATACATTTGAGCTTAAACTTTTGATTGTAAATAGTTTTCACTGGCCCTTGGAGCTCTGTTTGTGCTAGATTAGTTAGGCTGGATAGTGAAGATGATTGCTGAACTGAAAAATTGGACTTGAAGACTGTAACTGGTTTGACATTGATAACAAGTTGTTTCTTGGGATCCTGGTCTATATCATTGGTGAAGTGCCCCTTTCTTTGTTATTGTTTTCCTTCTATGTATGTCATATTGTTAACTATTCTCTGATAAAGAACAACATTTATAGAGTTAGGACCTACTGTATATCAGTAACCTTCTTTGACTGAAAATATTTATCTCAATTTTTTCCTCCTATTTGTTTATTTAAGAATGATTTAATACAATTTAAGCAGTTAGGAATGTTGGAGTTCCCTCGTCCTAATGTTTTCTTTAAGCATTGTTCTTGAAAGTTATTTTCCTTATTTTCTTATTAAAGTTAGACTAGTAAAGCCATGGTTTGCCCTGTTTCTAGCTTCTATTCTCCAAAAGCAGATTCTGAAAGTTTCCCTTGGTGTTGACTGAAAGCAGACTAGGTTTAAAAGTACTTTATCTGATCTTAAGTTACACTTTGTCTTCTCTTATATGTTTTCACACTTTCTGAAGGTAATTATGTGGATTACTGGATTTTTCTTCAATTAAGCTGCTTTACTACAACTTGCCCAAGAGGTCAATAGTTAGCCCTGTCCTTGGTTGGTTTTAAACAGTTACTTAAAAGGCTTTTCTTGTTTGGATTGACTATAAATCCTTTGTGAAATTATTATCAGTTTCCACCCCTCCAACACATTACTGTTTCCATTCCATCATTTTAATCTCAATAATATTGTGATATAGATGACTTTCCCCTTGGATCACTCTTGATGTTGTTGCTCAATTAAAGCCCTGTTATGACTCCATAGCCCAATGGACTAAAAACTAGCGTTATATCTATATTTTTAGCCATAGTTGTTCTATTCACTTGCATCTTCTCACCTTTGAAACTTTTTGCACTTAGAACATTCTCCTCAAAATAATAATCATGCTCAATCATCCAAAAACAAACAAAACCCTTGGCCTTCATAACTAGCCTAATATCATTACCCCAAACTTCAAAGACAAATCCATATTTGCACTTATTGGAGAGATCCCTCTCCGGATTCAGGAGGGCTAGATCCTAGAATCCCAAAGTTGGTTGAAACGATGTTTCTCCCTAAGATCGGACTTTTCCAATCTTGCTGATTACAGGGAGCTAACATTTCTGGCGACTCCGCTGGGGATTTTCTGAGTTAAATAAAAGTTCCAAAACCCCTTAAAAACTCTAGATTACCCCTGGTTTTATGACAATTGTTCTGTTTGACAGCTGAGCCACCAGTAACTAACATTTCTTGCGACTCCACTGGGGAATCAGTTGAATTTTCACCTTAGGTTCCCTTTAAACACTTTATAAAAATTGTGAGTAAAAAGCAGCCTTTTTCAAGCACTACCAAAGAATGGTAATCATGATGAAACTTGTTTGAATCTGTGACAAACTAGGTAAACCCTAGGATTCTCCTAAGACTTTATCGAAACCTTGAAAAATCAGTTGGCTTAGCCATAAGTGTGGACTTTATTTGTCTCATAACCATAGCAAAGTTTTCAAATAGAGTTAGAACATTCTTAGAAACCACACAACTAAAAAATAACTCAAAAAACCTAAAAAGATTTTAGATTGGTATCCAATAAACATGGTGGTGGACCATAAAACCTTTCACCTCTGAAAAGAGCTAAATACTTCCACTTGGCGACTCCACAATCCTTAACAGACCTTAAGACTCCACTAGGAAGAACCCTTATCATCATAGTATCACTCAAACTCAGTTAGAGGACTGTAGGATTGAAGTTTGTGAAAACATACTAGTTAACCTCTTAAAAAGATTGTCATATCTGGTTGCACTTTTCCTGTTCATTTGGGTCTGAAAAACACAGCATAGTGGCTCCTAGAAAGATTCACACTAGAGCCCATCCTGACCCTAACCCACCTGAAATAGTTGATAACCCAGAAAGTATCCTTAGGAAGTCTCCTAGGAATAAATTATCAACTGTTTTCAAATCACCCTTGAGAGGTAATTCAATACCTAAAAATCTTTTAGCTCTACAACAATCACAAGCTGACTTAGTAAATCCCTTTAGAACTAGGTCTCCTGGTGATTTAGATTAGTTAGATCTTGAGTCTTCACTTTCATCTCCTGAAACAAGTGAACATCCTGGCAGCAGAGAAACAACACCTTCTTATTTACATTTCCTACACAACTTAGGTGTATCTCACCCAAGATCAGCTCAGAAATCTACTCCTGGTCCATCCACTTCTGCTCACCCTACATCCACTGTTCAAACCACTCTACTTCAGCCCACTTTCCCTTTTGTTAATCCACCTCCTGTAAATCCACCTACACCACATATCATGGCAGCATGGTATTCTCCCTTATTCCTTCCTGCACCATTAGTCAATCTCCCACAGCACTATCAGTCCAAAATTCAATTATATGATGCTATTAATGTTACAATTGTGTCACAACATGTGGATAAGATGAATGACTACATTGACAAAAATGAAATTGATGATGATTCTGTCAAGCTTAGATTATTTGCTCAGAGCTTTGGGGGAGAAGTAAGAAAATGGTTTAAAGGTTTAGCCCCCCATAGTATTAATGATCTCCAAGCCTTCCATAAAACATTCTTAAACAAATGGGAAGTAAAGAAAAACCCTCTCCAAGTCCTTTCTGACTACAAGAACCTCCATAGAAACATTGGGAAAAGTGTGCAAGCTTATTGCACTAGATTCAATAGTGTGTATAATGCACTTTCCCCAGAACTAAAACCTCCACAGGGCTCAGCTTTAAATAATTTTCCTGAAGGGTTTGACTCTGACATGACCTATCAGCTGAGAGAGAGAGATTTTTCAACTCTTGAAGATATGCAAAAGGGTGCTCTTTCTGTGGAAGTCAACTTAATGGAGAAGAGAGCAATAATGAAAACTGAAAAGAGAGTATCTTTTAGAGAGGAATCCACACCCTCTACTTCCAACTCAAAGATGGAGAAAATGATGGAATAAATGATGAAATAAATGAGCATAATTAAGAGAGCACAGGCAAGACAAAACCAAAATGCTCCTCAAAATAGAAATCAAAACTAGAGTCAGAATTTTAGAAGGAACCAACCTCCAAACAGACCTCGGGAAGATGATCAACAGATCACTCCTCCCTTTCATCAAAATTATGTGAGTGACGTTGAGGAAACAGATGAAATAAAAGAGGAGGATGATATCAACATGCCGGGGGTAGATAATGATGACTTTGAGATTCATTATGATAGAAAACAAGGTCTATACACACCTTATGATGACAGAAGAGATGATGATGAAAATTGTTATGAAGACATGGAAAATGTCATCATAGAATCTCAAAAATAATATGACCTTAGAAGTAAAACCATTCAAAAAACCCCCAACAACAAAACCTCTGAAAAATCTTCACAAAACAGCACTACGACCAAGCCTAAAGTTGTCAAACAAAAGGATAAAACAGTGGCTGTAAATTCTGGTAATGATAAAGAGAAAGACACTCACATCAATGAAAAACAGAGTGCAGACATTAGTAGTACTAACACTTCAGCTAGTACTCCTCTGAAAACAATTTTTTCATGTGTAAATAAAACAAATCAGCAAGTTGATGTTGTTGATAGAGTGGCAGCTAATAAGGCTGAAACCAACACTTTAAAGAGCTAGATCCCTTTCAGCCTGGAGCAGGGAATTTCAAAAATCAAAATCTTTGTTCCCCTCACCAAGTTAGCTGCCCAACATGTCTATAGAACCCAAATGTTGAAGGCTTTAAAAATAGAAGAAAATGAGGATACAGTCAATCTTAATGATGACCAACCAGAGCTTATTTTCGGTCCAAAGATTGAAGGTAGATATCAAGAGGGACATGTTCCTCCCTTTTATGTAAGTTTAAATGTTCATGACAAGATTTTGCACAACACTATGCATGATTCTGAGGCTTCTCATAATTTAATGCCTAGAGCTGTGATGGAGAGCCTTGGTCTAGAAATTACCAGACCTTATAAAGACCTTTACTCCTTTGACTCAAGTAGGGTAAAATGTTTGGGATTAATCAAAGACCTCTATGTTAACTTAGCCCAAATTCCAGCCAGATGTCTAGTCATGGATATTGTTGTGGCTGATGTGCCCCCAAAGAATGGAATTTTATTATCTAGATCTTAGGGGGCTAAGTTACAAAGGACTATGCAAATGGACATGACCTATGCAACTATCCCTGTTTTCAATCAGAATAGAAGACTATACAGGAAGTTCCATATGAAATTCACAGTTACAAGTCAAGACAGACCACAAAACTCTCCCCTGTATTCTGTAAATACATGCCTTGATTCTTTTATTATGTTTAATGATGAAACACTTGGTGAGCAAGTCACTTTAACAGGATTAACGACCGACAGAGAGGAAGAGTTACACAACGCAGAAATGTTAAAACAGTTTGTTGTATTGGAAGACGTTAGCAAACTAAACAAAGGTCTTGAACTACAGGTCATGCGTCCTTTTCTTTTAAACCTAGACACTAAAGAAAACGACCCTCAAATGAACGCAAATCTTGGGGAATCAAAACAAATACAACTAAGTGTTGAGTTTCCACAACACCCTTTGAGCACGTTATTTTAAGAGGACAGTAACCAGGATGAAACTAACAATAGTCCTCTGTGGAGTATGTATTTTGATGGATCCTGCACTAAGAAAAATGATGGTAGAGGTGTTTGGATTACTAACACTGAAAATAACCACATAGAAAGCATTTCCTGTAAAATAAACTTGCAGTCTTCCAATAACATAGTAGAATATGAATCCCTTCTCCTAGGCTTACGTTTTTTGAAAACGATAGGAGCCAAAAGAATTAAATTTCACGGGGATTCAGAGTTAGTCATTAGGCAAGTCAATGGGGAGTATAATGAAAATCATCCCAAACTTAAAGCCTACCGAAACGATGTCATGGACCTTTTGAAAACATTCGAGGAGTCCAAACTATTTTTTGTCCCAAGAAAAAGAAATATTGCAGCCCACAATTTAGCCTTTGCAGCTAGAACATGCTTAACGTCATATAACACCAAAGACTGCACAACTCAAATAAAATTTAGACCAGTTTTGCCTGATAATGAGAAGTATTGGCAGGTGTTTGATAATGACAAACAAATAGAAGACTTCATGCAATTCAGAAATGAATTCGAACTAAACAGTTCAGACTCAGACTATGAAACAGACTCTAAGGAAGAAAATTTTCTTGATGAAGAAGAACCATCTCCTGAACTTGCTAATATAAACCTGTTATCAAGCAAACTTAAAAACAAAAAGGAAAGGACTGCCAGAGGAGTTAGAGACTCTACACTCTAAAGATGAAAGTTTGCCTAAGGGTCTGGCCCCTTTAGAAGAGCTGTTTGATTTTAACGATGTGGCGAATAAACCGAAACTGGAACCTGTAGAGACTGAAGTGGAAGAGTGCAATATTGGCAGCGAACTTAAGCCGAAAATGATTAAACTATCCAAGACTTTACCAACTCATATTAAACTTAAATACATTGAGCTGTTTAAAGATTTTTCTGATGTTTTCGCGTGGAGTTACAAAGATCTTAAGTCCTATGACCCTAAAATAATACAGCACAAAATTCCCCTCAAAGAAAACCAAAAGCCATTTAAACAGAAACTGCGCAGAATAAACCCTGTCCAGCTGCCTTTGGTTCATAAGGAGATCATGAAAATGTATTATGTTGGTATTATTGTCCCTATTAGATACTCTAAGTGGGTGTCTAATCTAGTGTTTCTTAGGAACAAAACTGGAGAAATCAGGTTTTGTATAGACTTTAGAGACTTAAAAAAAGCTTCATTGAAAGACAACTACCCTTTACCCAAGATGGATCATATTTTACAAAGGGTGGTAGGGTCTAGAATAATTTCTTTGCTTGATGGCTATTCAAGGTACAATCATATTTTAGTTCACCCTGCTGATCAATTAAAGACAACCTTTACTACACCATGGGGCGCCTTCATGTATGTGAAAATGCCCTTTGGTCTAATGAATGCTGGAGCAACTTTTCAAAGAGCCATGGACATAGCATTCTCGGAAGAACTGGGCTACTTCATCATTATATACCTTGATGATGTCACCGTGTTTTAAAAAATAGATGAAGAGCACTTAGAACATTTAAGAAAGGTTTTCGAGAAATGCAGAAAGATTGGAATATCCTTAAACCCTAAGAAGACACTATTTGGTCTCCAAGAAGGTAAACTTCTTGGACACATTATCTCTGAAGAGGGTATAAAGATAGATCCAAAGAGGATTGAGGCCATATTGCAAATCTCTCATCCTCGAAACATCAAAGAATTACAATCTTTCATTGGAAACATTAACTTTTTAAGAGGGTTCATCCCCAACTTGGCTGAGCTCCTTAGGAATATCACAAACATGTTAAAAAGGGAGCAAGGGGTAAAATGAACCTTGGAAGCAAAGAAGTCCTTTGAACTAGTGAAACAAGCGTTAACCAAAACACTAGTTCTTATAAGTCTTGATTTTTCAAAAGATTTTTATATTTTTTCATTTGCATCACAACATACCATAGCTGCTATCCTTTTGCAGAAAAATCCACAAGGACAAGAGCAGCCTATTGCATTCTTTAATAAGGCATTGAGGGATGCCCCTTGAAGTATAACACTATGGAGAAGCACGCTTTTGCTTTGGTTAAAGCTTTGAAATACTTCAGGGTGTACATCCTTCACTCACACATCATTGCCTTTGTCCCAAACTTGGTTGTTAAAGACATTTTAACACAGGACCCAGATGGTAAGAGAGGTAAGTGGATTGTTGTTATCCTTGTATATGATTTAGAGATAAAACCCACTAAACTCATCAAAGGCCAAGGTCTAGCTAGATTAATGGCTGAATCAAATTTTGAAGTTCTTGATATTAATATGATTAATGCTTTGGATAACCAAGAAGAATTTTCAACTCCTATAGTTGAAGATCATTTTATGAATTCTCCTTGGTATGCTGATATTATTTATGTTTTGCTTAAATTGAATACACCTCCTGGTTTGACAAAAACAAAGGCAAGGTTCCTAAAGTTAAAAGCTGTAAACTATTGCATTGTAGATAGATGTCTTTATTGGAAAAATGCAAGTGGTGTATTGCTTAAATGTTTGCCTGAGTTTGAAGCAGAGAAGGTTAAATACTAGTTCCATGAAGGAGAGTGTGGAGGTCATTTGTACTGGAAGACAATAGCCAACAAAATTTTGAGGGCTGGTTTCTATTGGCCTACTCTTTTCCATGATGTGCATAAGATGATCATATCCTGCCATAAATGTCAACTTTTTGAAGGCAAAAGAAAACTGCTACCCCTACCTCTGCATCCAATCACTGTTGAAGCCCCTTTTCAACAGTGGGGACTTGACTTTATAGGAGAAATCCATCCACCATCTTCTACCCAGCATAGATGGAATCTCATTTCCATAGACTATTTCACTAAGTGGATAGAAGCCATTCCTTGTAGGCAAGCCAATGATTCAGTTATCATAAAATTTATGGAGATTTACATTCTCTCCAGATTTGGCTGTCCTACCAAGATCATCATTGATAATGCAATAGCATTTGGATCAAAGACGATGGTTGAATTCTGTCACAAATATCAGATAACATTGGGGCATTCCACGGTCTATTAACCTCAAGGTAATGGACTAGCAAAATCCTCAAACAAAATTTTAGTGAACATAATTAAGAAACTGTTGGAGGACAACAAAAATTCCTGGCACACAAAGCTAGTTCATGCACTGTAGGCTGACAAATTGACTTTGAAGAAATCTATTGGTATGTCACCTTTTCAGCTGGTGTATGGTACTGATGCAATTTTTCCAAACAGCCTTGGTGTACCAGTGTTGAAGTTCATTCAAGAGTTGCAAACTGAAGAAAATGATATGATCAGAAGAATAAATCAAACCATCCATCTTCAGCAAACCAGAGAGGAAGTTTATAACAAAGAATTGCAGAAACATATCAGCATCAAAAAGATTTTTGACAGAAGAACAAAGGCTACCAATTTCAAAATTGGGGACAAAGTTTTAAAGTGGGACTCAAGGAGGGAAGAAAATGACAAGCATGGGAAATTTGACAACTTATGGCTTGGCCCTTACTCTATTCATTCAACGGCTGGTAACAATGCATTTTTCTTGCAGGAATTGAATGGACCAGAATTGTTTGGAGGTCCGGTCAATGGCAGGATGCTCAAACATTACTTCTCTTAATCTATGTTATGTTTCGAAAGCCTTTTTAATCTTTTTTCTCATTATAAATATCTCATCCACCATTGCATTTAGAGTTATAAAAATAAAAATACAAAAACAAAGAAAAGAAAGAAAAGAGGGCAGATTATGAAAACAAGAAAGGTATAGCCCCATACCAAAAAAGAGAAACACAAATCTGAAAGTGTGCAAGCTTAAATGCCACTCCTGAAAACCACACTTCTAGTTAGTCAAACAGCCTAATCTTGACTAATAAGTTTTAAATTTTCTGTTGATAGGGTAGTGAATTTGATTTGCCAAACTGTTTAATCTTGGCTTATCAGTAGATAGATTAGGACAGAAATTAAAGGTTCAAACATGTTCAAAATCTGAACCTAAGTTTCCAAAGAGAGATGACTCAAATCTGTTTTATTTTCTGAGTCAAGAGATGTAAAAATCTGGTTCTAATTAACTCAAAATCTGAACCAGAGTAAAAATAAGGAATAGCTCAAACAAAAGTCAAAACAGAGCTGTTAACAAGATGAAGGAAGTGCTTTGAATTTTCAGATCTTAAGCCTTCCATTTTGTTTTAAATTTTCTGCAAAATAAATGTCTATGTGCAGCCTATTTTTATGCCATAGACCAGCATCAAGTCAGACTATTCAATCCTTACTTGAATGCTTTTAAATTTCTGTTGTATAAATTAGAGAATAAAATCTATTAGACTGTTTAATCCTAACAGATTGATACAATAGATAAATAATCATATGGGCTCAACTATTTAATCTGAGCCCATGGAGAAATAAGGAGTAGAAATAGATTATATTTCCTGCTTTCAAAAGAATAAAATGTTGTGAAAAGAGTTTGCCAATCCAAGTGCACTCTAATGAAGAAAAAATGCTAGATCAGTAGGATTGGGTAGGTAGAAAGCTTGTTGATGAAAGATCCATTGTTTTTATAGTTGCTAATATGTTTTCAGAGCAAGATCATCCCAGCAAAGGAAGGGCAGCCCAATAGATCAGGCACAGGTCAGCCTCCCAAAGAACATAATGGATGTGGTACAGGTCAGCCTCCCAGAGAATGCAAGTATGAAGTTCTTGATGCCTTCAAGAAGGCACCATCCCCAAGTGGAGCCACTGTTAGCCACCTATAAAATTTGTTATAGCAAAAGGTGGCTAAGACTTTTTGAGCCTTCAAAGAACAAATTTTATTGCTAAAAATTGTTGCCTCTTGAAGACTCTTGAAGGCCTCATGCCTCTGTCTCAAAATCTTCATTTAATATTTCCATTTTATACTCAAAAAATTCTGCTAATTCCAAGAGAAAGACTGCTGAAAAGCCATCATTTCCCCCCTTCTCCCACTCAAAAATAACCTTCATTTGCTCCCCTTTTTCTCCATGGAACTCCTTTGATTTCATGATTCCTCTTCTTCCCCTCATGAAAATCACTTTTACAAAGTTAAAGACTCACTCTTTAACCTTACCGAAACCCCAAATCCATTTAAAACTCTGAAAAAAGTCATAAAAAACAAAGTTTTATTACTAAGGACTCAAACCCCCTTGGGCTAAGTCCTAACCACTTCCCCCACATGCTCACACCCTGGAACCAAGTGCTAACCCTGTTCGGCGCTCATCGCATCGGAAAGATCCAAGTGCAGTTTTTTGCCATGTTCTGAAAGTTCCGATGCGATTAGCCTTTGTATTTAAAACCCCCGATTATATTATTTTCATATAAACCGTGGGCCCGCCTTCTGCACGTAAAACCTTGTAAAAATACTTTCTCGATCACCTTTTTCTTTTGTAAAGTCATAAAACCCATTTATCCAAAGTTTTATCTAAAATGCCAAAGCCACGTGATTAAATGAAAATGGCTAGATTAAAAAGACCGATCGCGCAATCGCATCAGAGAAAAATACAATGGGTTGATTGAAAGACCCGCATCAAAATTTCTGATGCAATTGGGTCATATATATAAACTGCGCCCCCCCGACTTGCTACACCATATAACTTTCACCCGCGACCAAGTGTTAAAGATCCCAAGGGCTTAATCGCATCGCAAGATTCCAATGGGTTGATTGAAAAGCCCGAGCCCGAGGCTCCAATTGCGATTGGCCCTTTGTTATTAAAAAGCCCCAGGCCCATCATATTCCATAAACCTATGGCCCCACAAACAGGCGCCTTTTCATATATATATTTTTCCGCCCTGATCCACCAAAACCTTTGTTTTATTTAAATTTTTGGGGTTTTGAATAAATATAGGGGTTTTCCATCGGTTCTTTCTAAAAAATAATCCCCGTCGTTGAATCGTAATCTGATCAAAAGGCCAGTGCTCAATCGCATCAGATTTTTTCTTCGCATGCCTTTGTTTGCTCCCTCCGATCGGCCATTCCCCCGATTCATTCTCCACCGTTGATCTAATCTTTAGATCGACGGTCTGTGCTACATCGCATCGCGCAGTTTCATTGCATGCATTTTTTTCTTTCCCCAATCGCTTATCCCTCTGATTCATTCCCCATTGTTGATTTGATCCTCAGATCGACGGCCAGCGCTAAATTGCATCGCATTTTTACATCGGTGCCAGTTGAGTGTTGCGTCTGATTGCGATCCTCCGATTGAATATGGACCATCCACGTGTCCGGATCGGACGGTCCAAGATCATTCCATCTTATTCTTTTCCCCGTTCTCCTTTTAACCTTCTCTTGGTTGATCTCCACCATTGGATGCTGCCATCCAACGGCTATGCTCCTCCCCCGCCTTCTAAAGCAGTTCTTCCCCAATTACGCAGGATTTCATAAATATTTTGTTTTTTTTGCAGGTTTCGAAGGTTTTTTCGCATATTATGAAGGAAAAGAAAGCTGAGGGTGACGATCCTCTAGATTTTTGGTTATCAGAGGGAAAGGCACTAAAAAGGCTCCACTCTATGTTTCTTCGATGCTCCATGGGCATTGACACCATACAAACCTTGCGCAGCCTGCACATCAATAAGACACTGTGTTATTAAATATGATTAAAAGAGTATCAGTGTTAAAAAATAGAGTGCAGCAGAACAGAAGATTGAAGACATATTTGGGGAATTATTACTAAGAATTATTATCAAAAGACCAATTCCCTGAATTAAAACACAATTAAAGGAACATCATAAGTGTTTAACAGACATAAAGGCCTCCATCGCCGCATTTGAGGCGAATTGATTCCTCCCAGCTACCATAAGTGCCACCTGTGCCTCAAACCGTTCAAACAGAGGCCGAAGTTATTGATCCAATGAAGATATTTGCCCCAGCGCAGCCAAAGATTTAATTCTGCCAGAGAATTCAATGCAAAAAATATCTGTAGAGTTACTCCAACATAACACAGAGCCTCAAAGTCAACAAAAGCTCCCACCGAGCTTAAATCTTAAATGAAAAAAAGTTAATACAGACAGACTACCTGTAATCTTCTCCATCGAGCCCCTCAAAGGCCGAGAAGTCTTGAATCTGTATTAATTGTCCTGAGAGATCTTTTATCAGATCTCACCTCCTCATTCTTCTATAAATACCTCTGTAGAAGATGAGAAACTATTGGTTGCAAAACTTTGAAATACATTTGAGCTTAAACTTCTGATTGTAAATAGTGTTCACTGGCTCTTGGAGCTCTGTTTGTGCTAGATTAGTTAGGCTGGATAGTGAAGATGATTGCTGAACTGAAACATTGGACTTGAAGACTGTAACTGGTTTGACATCAATAACAAGCTATTTCTTGGGATCCTGGTCTATATCATTGGTGAAGTGCCCCTTTCTTTGTTATTGTTTTCCTTCTATGTATGTCATATTTTTCACTATTCTCTGATAAAGAAGAACATTTATAGAGTTAGGACCTACTGTATATCAGTAACCTTCTCTGACTAAAAAGCTTTATCTCAATGTTTTCCTCCTATTTGTTTATTTAAGAATGATTTAATACAATTTAAGCAGTTAGTAATGTTGGAGTTCCCTCATCCTACTGTTTTCTTTAAGCATTGTTCTTGAAAGTTATTTTCTTTATTTTCTTATTAAAGTTAGACTAGTAAAGCCATGGTTTGCCCTGTTTCTAGCTTCTATTCTCCAAAAGTAGATTCTGAAAGTTTCCCTTGGTGTTGACTGAAAGCAAACTAGGTTTAAAAGTACTTTATCTGATTTTAAGTTACACTTTTTCTTCTCTTATATGTTTTCACACTTTCTAAAGGTAATTATGTGGATTACTGGATTGTTTTTCAAATAAGCTGCTTTACTACATCTTTTCCAAGAGGTCAATGGTTAGCCCCATCCTTGGTTGGTTTTAAACAGTTACTTAAAAGGATTTTCTTGTTTGGACTGACTATAAATCCTTTGTGAAATTATTATCAGTTTCCACCCCTCCAACACTTTACTGTTTCCATTCCATCATTTTAATCTCAATAATATTGTGATATAGATGACTTGCCCCTTGGATCACTCTTGATGTTGTTGCTCAATTAAAGCCCTGTTATGACTCCATAGCCCAATGGACTAAAAACCAGCGTTATATCTATCTTTTTAGCCATGGCTGTTCTATTCACTTGCAACTTCTCACCTTTGAAAATTTTTGCACTTAGAAATTTCTCCTCAAAATAATAATCATGCTCAATCATCCAAAAACGAAGAAAAACCTTGGCCTTCATAACTAGCCTAATGTCATTACCCCAAGCTTCAAAGACAAATCCATCTTTTCACTTATTGGAGAGATCCCTCTCCGGATTCAGGAGGGCTAGATCCTAGAATCCCAAAGTTGGTTGAAACGATGTTTGTCCCTAAGATCGGAATTTTCCAATCTTGCTGATTACAGGGAGCTAACATTTCTGGTGACTCTGTTGGGGATTTTCTGAGTTAAATAAAAGTTCCAAAACCCCTTAAAAACTCTAGATTACCCCTGGTTTTATGACAATTGTTCTGTTTGACAGCTGAGCCACCAGTAACTAACATTTCTGGTGACTCCGCTGGGGAATGCCTTTTGTTGGGACTCAGACTAGGAAAAATTTATGTTTTCTACAACCCAGGATAATCCCAACATGAACCTACAATAAAATTGGCAAGACCCAAAAATCTACAAAGATTTGTTAGAATGGTTCAGGAGGGCTAGTCCCAAATTACTTAGATCTTATCGGAATCCAAATGCACACCTTTCCCATCCATGATGTAACCCATATATTGGACCTGGTTCATGCCAAAGGTGGATTTATCCAAGTTGGAACACATTTTTTGCTATCACAGGGTTTGAAGGACCCGCCGAATTCATTGCAGGTGCTCTTCCAAAATATTGTTGAAGATGAGGATGTCGTCCAAATAAATAACCATGAATGAGTTGGTGAATGGTCGCAAGATGTCTTCCATCAACCTCATAAAATTAGTAGGGGAATTTGTCAACCTAAAAGGCATGACCAGCCATTAAGAAAGGCCTTTCTTGAATTTGAACATAGTCTTCCATACATATGTGGGCTATATTGAAGCATGGTGATAGCCGTACTTCAAATGATCTAGCTGAAATACTTTCCCCCCTTAAGGTGGTCCATAAGGTCATCAATTCATGGAATTGGATACCTATTCCTAACAGTGATTTGTTTTAGTGCTCTAAAATAAATGTAGGTACTTCAGGTCGCATCCTCTTATACAAGTACAATCATCCTTCCACAAGGTGAGTAACTTGGTCAGATGTGCCCTTTTTATAGTGTTATCACTCTAATAATTCCAAAAGTTGTGATATTTTGATTTTATAGTTTTAAGAATATTAGAGGTAACCACATACCTACTTTCAAGCTCTAGAATCTAGCCTTCCTAAGGCTCAAAGAGGGCTCTCTCTATAAGATTTAACTTTGTTCTTATGTCAGATTTTAGGCTAGTTATATGGGGAAATTGGGTTTTGATATTTGGTTTGGTTTGGTGGGAAAAATAACTTATTGAGATGGATAGAGATAGATCTTTTTTTAGATTGGGAAAATGGAATCAATGTGTCAAGCAAATAGGCCAGGATCAAAGTCTAAATTCAAATATTTTCAAGGCAAGATAGAAAAGTTACTTAAGATCTTTGAGGTTGATTGGTGAAGTGGTCTAATCAGGATAAATAACAATCAAGGATTCTTTGATCTGAATAAGGAGTGGAGAGGAGAGAGGTCATTTGAAAGTGGGAGAAATTAATGGTTCCCTACTCTGGAAATCAGTAGAAAACATCAAAATGAAAAACAATAAATAACAGAGTGCTATTAACAAATTTTGATATATCACTTACTGATTTCACATTTAAATTTAGAACACATGTATGTATGAATGAAAAAAATAAGAAGATTGAACAATTTAACAGTATAAAATACTTCACTTAAGTTCGCCCAACACATGAATCCTGAAACATGATGCTTTATTGATTTGATCCAGCCTTACTAACTTGAAATTTGGTACAAAAGCCCTTCACCTACAAAAACATTGTCTATAGAAACCTTCAGCAATTTATTCCACAATAATACTTCAAAGGGTAAAGATTTTATACAATAAGTGTTACAAAATATCCTAGAATACTCATAGGATTTTTCTAAGGAAAATAAAATACCTTTTACAAAAATATAGTGACAGTTTCTTAACAACTAGCAAGTTGTCCTATTTATCCAAATAAAATAGAAAATTTGTTTTGGATTAGGTGCAGTTGGCTGTTGTGTTGTCTTCAATGTTGGCAAAATATCTTTTAATCTGTTTTGAACTCTATCTTCTCATTTGATACTCTTTTACTAATACACTTTACCTTTGATACTCTTTCATCTACTTGAGGACTATTTTTGTTGGGTATGTATTATATTCTTTCCACGACTAAGCACGCGCGGGGGGGCGATAGCCCCCCCTTTGTGCTGGGCGCAATGGGGGGGTCACAGGGGGGGCGATAGCCCCCCCTGTCGGGGTCCGGGGCAGCGCCCCAGCGAAAATTTTGGTTCCTTAATTTCTGCTGGGTAGTCTGCGTCCATGGTTTTGTGCATGGTTTTGCACATGGTTTTGGGGTTTGATGGTTTTCGGCCCCTGGTATTTTTGTAGATCCGGTCAAGGGAACTACGGTTATGTTCTAATCCAGGGTTAATGGATTGGGGTTTATGTATGCTTCGGCATGTATATATATGTGTTGTAACACTAAAAGGAATATAATGAAAAATCAAGCTGGTCATCCCGATTTTGGATCCAGGGGAAAATCTCTGTGTTTATCTGTTTTATGTTTTATGCTCTCGCAATTGTTTATTTTATTTTTTTATAAGATTCGTGTGTAGATAATTTTTGTTCAGGGTTAAAACCTACAATTTTACTACTGTAAATTCTGTTTTTACTATTTAAAAACAACAATCTATTTTTCTTCCTCTTTTACCGTAAAATTGTCTTTTACAGTAAATCAATAAGCTTCCACCAAAATTCTTCATTAGGTAACTTGATCTCGGTAAGTTTTCTATAATTTTCATCAATCTCTGTGTATCTGAAAAAGTTCAGTTTGACCACAAAGAGATGTTTTATCTCATGCTATAAATAGAACAAATCTTCAATTCTTTTGTGCAACACTTTTCCTGCAGGTACTCCTTGCCAATCTACCTTGTTTACCTATTCTTTGGAAAAATCTCTGATTTTCTTGTTGTAATCCTCTTGCTTCATTAATTTATCATTTAGAACAAGAATGTTTGGCAAGCCTTTTTGCCTTAATATATCAAACTTTACCATAAATGATCAGGAGATCATGTCCAAGTTATGAAAATGCTCAAAAATGAAAGTTCTTAAAAATGGTTACAATCTAAACGATTGGAAAGGTCTCATCGTTGCGATTCTTTCACCACAAACAGTTCTCAAAACAAAGGTCGTATGCAGAAGTTATGGAGGTTTGAAATCGTTTAGTAAACTCCAAAAATGAGTTGACGAAGTATGACTTTGTTAATTTGGAAAAAAATTTAAAAAGAATATTCTAAGGAATATTTTAGGAATATTCCTCAAAATATTCCCCAAAATATTCCCTACAGACGAGTAAGAATCCGACAAGTGTCAGCTTGAGACTTGATGTTGGTTGACTTCATTTGGTTGTGGCCAATCATAGGGTGCCACGTGGCAAGCCCTGAAGCCGCCACATGGCCCGAGGTCGGAGGAGACTGGCATTGTAAAAATTGTTTCGACCTTGCAAGAATTGAACTCGGGTCTCCCGCCTGCCAACACAAAGGCCCAACCGCCCCGCCTCTATGGTGAATTTTAACTTTCATTAGGCGCAACTTCATTTTGTGGTTTGATTTATTTTCGGGCGGGAAAAGGTGGAGGGATAGCCCCATTGGTTCGTTACTGGGTGCTAGAGACTATAGCCTTAAGGCCTCCACTCTGTAGAAGTTTAATCTGGTGGTTACAGCCAGTTTCGTTGGTTGTGCGGTCACGTGTTCACAACCTGTGGACCACACTTAATACAATGGTTTATTGAATCGTTCGTCCGTGGCTAGCGCCAACGGTTCTAGCGGGGGGTCATGTGACCACCCCGCCCTAACTTTTATTGCCACTCCTAATGGTCCTAAATAATTTGGAGCAGATCCGACATTTTCAGGAGGGTGGCCAGTTTGGCGCTGCTAACTAGCAGTTACTCCACACTTAGTACGGTTTTTGGTGGACATTGGGCAGTTTTCTTGGATAAGCCATAACTTCCTCATTATTCAACCAAATTGAGTGCAAAAATAGTCAATTTTGGGTTTTTTCGACATTCTGAGCAGTTTGGCATAGGTTTTAGGTCGAACAGAGGTCATCTTCAGTAGTTTTAGCTTCGAGGAAGATCAAGGAGCCATCAGGGCCATCATGGAGAAGGCAGTATATTGGGATTTATTTATCCTTTTTATGTAAATGAATAGTTATCTCTGGCTATTTCATACCTTTTGAAGCTAATTTTACAAATATTTTTTCCTCTTGAGTCATATTTTCAATTGTAATTTCATTTTGAGAAAATCAGTGCAAGAGGGACATGCCATTGGGATTTGGACCAGCAGATGTAGCCTAGGAGGGGTGAACTGATTCAACAATTTTTTGACTAATGTGCTTTTTGAAGTTTATTTCTCTCTTCTTTAATGTTTTATAATCATAAACATATAAAATACTTAATCAATCCTCACACAATAATATGTTTAACAAAGGCATAACTATTTATTTAACTTGCAAATTAAGGAGAACCTTATGCACACATTATTATAACTGTTTGGATACTTAGCACAAAATAACTAATACAATCCATTTAGGTCAAGTTGGTGTCAGAGCTCAGGTTGAGCTTTAGGTTAAGCTAGCATATTTTCTCTGTTTAATATTTGTACAAAAGCATTTGTTTAATAGTTTGCATAACAACTCTTGCAAGTTGTGCAGAGCGAGGTCGGTCGCTTGATTGATAGAGAAATTTATTGCTTGTATTACTGCAAAGGTGTTAAAACAATGTAAAAGATTGACTATTTTACTGTTTGCAAACTCATTGTTGTTTGATTTTTCTAGAGGTGAAGCGATAGCTATTGATAACTAAGACTTGGAGAGGACAAAAAGGAAGAAAGGGTTGAATGCTTCTTCCTTACCCCAAAGTACCTCAAGGTCACCCTTGGAACACAAAACCTCTTGATGATTATTTGTTGTTTGGCTATTTGAATAAGAGTTTTTCTCTACACCCATTTGGTTTAAAAAATATTGTCATTTGTTTAGAAAGATTTGTGAGATTTTTTGAAGCTCCTTTTGTTCATTGACATCATAATGACAAATTCTACAAGTGAGGTTTCCTCCTTCACGAGATTCTTTGATGAAGATATGAAGCATGAATTTATTATATTGAAGGACATGGTGCTGATTTTGTTTGAGGATAGAAGAGAAAGCACTAAACTTTGTGAGAAATTGCTGGCCATGAAGGAATAGAAGGAAGAAATTCTTCAAATATTGCATGATATGGAGAATCAGCTCCATCAATATCAAAGATCTTTGACCAAGAACATGCGTGAGGAAGAGGTAATCCATTCTAATTTGTCTTCAATTTCCTCATTAGAAAGATGTGTTGGTTCTTTCGAAAAGCACACGAGAGGTATAGGGTCCAAGTTAATGATTAAAATGGACTGTGAAATCAAGGGTTTAGGAAAGAATGCACAAGGCATGGTTGAACCTATTTTGGTTGAGGAATGACCCAAGAATCTTGGTCTTGGTTATGTGCAATCTAATGGCAAAGACTCCAAAGCCATGAAAGCATGTGAGGCTACTTCAAAGAGAAATTTTGTTCCAAGTTCCAATATGAAAATATGTCAAATTTGTTTCAAAGATGATTGCCATTTCTTTAAGCCTTTGTTACAACAATAATATGGTAGACATGCAGCTTATGGCAAGCATGCAAGTTCAGACAGTTTTCAAGACAAGAACGATGATGTTAGTCTGAAAATGAAAGCCGGAGCCTCTACTAGTTCATCTCCTCATGAAGGAAAAAAGGATGAACATGCAAAGCAGCACAAGAGGTATAAATCTTCCCATGGTCAATTTCATTGTGTTTCTACAAGGCATGATAATTTTTCATGCTTAAATGGAAGAAAGATTTGTTGTACATATTTTGGTCGATTTAACCATAATGTTTCGAGATGTTGGATGAGGAAGAAAGCATACAGGAAGCAGATGAGGCAAAGGCAACTTTCAAATAAGGTGCATAAGATTTTCACATATTTCCAGAAGAGGGGACATGTTGTCTCCCATTGTTGGAATTTCCATCCAACTAGTCGTCCCAAGCACATGCAACAAGAGGACATAAATACTGGCGAAGGTGGAACCAAGGATTCAATTATTGATGTGAAAACGAAAGTTTCACATGAAGAAGAGTTGCAGCAACAAAAGTCTCCATGGAAGTGGCTTGGTATGAGGTGGATGGACTTCTTAACACAGTAAGACATACTCCTTTGTACATATGCAAATTTTGGTTGTATGCATGTATTTTATGTTGTAATCTCTCGTTTGTTTGAGCCACCTTGGATCATTTATCAAGGCAGTGATGTTTAGTTTCCTTCTACAAATTTCTCGCCAGAAATTTCTGAGTGAGTGCAAGAAAGACAATTCTTGACAGGAGGACAAACACATCCAAGAAGGGAAGTGTCAATTGCTTTCTATTTGTGGTTCAAAGTAATTAGCCATGCAAGGCAAGTGTTTGGAGGCTGAAGAGAAGAGTGTGTTGTAGTCTCATTTACTGTACAGATCAGTATATTAAGCTTTTGGGGTCCAAAAGCTTCCCAGTGGGGAGGTGTGATCAGGAGATCATGTCCAAGTTATGAAAAATGCTCAAAAATGAAAGCGCTCAGAAATTGTTGTAATCTAAATGACTGGCAAGGTCTCATTGTTGTGATTGTCGCACCATGAACAGTTCTCAAAACTGAGGTTGTATGCAGAAGTTATTGAGGTTTGAAATCGTCTAGTAAACTCCAAAAATGAGTTGACCAAGTTTGACTTTGTTAATTTGAAAAAATTAAAAGAAAGAATATTCTAAGGAATATTCTAGGAAAATTCCTCAAAATATTCTAGGAATATTCCTCGAAATATTCCCTAGGGACTAGTAAGAATCTGACAAGTGTCAGCTTGAGATTTGATATTGGTTGACTTCATTTGGTTGTGGCCAATCAGAGGGTGCCACATGGCAAGCCTGGAGGCTGTCACGTGGGCCTAGGACAAAGGAAATTAGCATTGTAAAAATTGTTTTGACTTTGTAGGAATCAAACCCAGGTTTCCCGCTTGCCAACACAAAGGCCTGACCACCCCGCCTCTATGGTGAATTTTAACTTTCATTGGGCGCAGCTTCATTTTTTGGTTTGATTTATTTTCAGGCAGAAAAAGGTGGAGGGTTAGCCCCTAAGGGCTAGCCCCATTGGTTCATGACCAAGTGCTAGAGACTGTAGCCTTAAGGCCTCCACTCTGTAGCAATTTAATCCGGTAGTTACAACCAATTTCATTGATTTTGCGGTCATGTGATCACAACCTGTGGACCACATTTAATACAACAGTTTATTAAATCGTTCGTCCGTGGTTAGTGCCAACGGTTCCGGCGGGGGGTCATGTGACCACCCCGCCCTAACTTTTATTTCCACTCCTAACGGTCCTGACGAATTTGGAGCGGACCCAACATTTTCGGGAGGGTGGCCAGTTTGGCGCTGCTAACTAGCAGTTACTCCACATTTAGTGTGGTTTCTAGGGGACATTAGGTAGTTTTCTTGGAAAAGCCATAACTTCCTCATTATTGAACAAAATTGAGTGCAAAAACAGTCAATTTTGGGTTTTTTCGACATTCTGAGAAGTTTGGCATAGGTTTCACATTGAACAGAGGTCATTGTTAGTAGTTTTAGCTTCAAGGAAGATCAACGAGCCATCAGGGCCATCATGGAGAAGGAAGTGTATTGGGATTTATTTATCTATTTTATGTAAATGAATAGTTATTTCTGGCTATTTCATATCTTTTGAAGCTTATTTTACAGAGAGGTTTGCCTATTAAGGCTTATTTTCACTAGTACTTGCATTTTGAGCAAATTAATACAAGAGGGACATGCCATTGGGAGTTGGACCAGCAAATGTAGCCCAGGAGGGGTGAACTTCTTCAACAATTTTTTGAGCAATGTGCTTTGTGAAGTTTATTTCTTTATTGTTTACTATTTTATAATGATGAACAGATAAAATACTTAATCAATCCTCACACAATAATCTGTTTAACAAAGCCAAAACTATTTGTTTAACCTACAAATTAAGGAGAACCTTATGCACAAATTATTATTACTGTTTGGATACTTAGCACAGCATAACTAATACAATCCATTCAGATCAATAAATCTAGTTATTGCCAAATCCATGTTTTGGCACTTCTCTTCAAGCCGCGTCATCAAGTTTTTCATTGAAATTACCTTTCTCACCTCAAGAATTGTGTCAGTTATATCGGTTATTCCTATCTCATCCAATTATTGTTTGTTCTTGGTGTTGAGAAACTTGATTATTTCTTGGGCCTCTTCAATTTTAGCACCAAGCCCTTCCTTTGTCTTCACAATTTCTTCTTTGGCTTCTTTAACCAAGTCTTTTTGTTAATAAATGACTTAAATGGAAGTCCAAGGATCATTGATTGAATCAATGATCTTGGATGAAAACTATTTTTTTATGAAAGTCATTGGTTCCTTTAAAGTAAATTCTACTTCAACTTTCTTCAACTATTCACTTGCCCTTTTAGCTTTTTGTTCCTCATTTTTAGCATTGATTTGGGCTAATTTCTTGTCATCTTCCAAGTTCTTAATTTGTTCTTTCAACCTATTGATCTCATTACTCTATATAGATATCTCTTCCATAGCTTTAATGAGCTTGCTAGTTTCATCTATTTGCTACACTGCTGATGTAGATGATTTTGTAGCAAAGGTAGTAGAAGATATCATCGGCATAGTTGTAGGCAATGGGACTTTTGGTGCTAATTCCTCTGCGAAGGTTGATCGGAGTGTTGTACGACCATAGGGATGACTGTGGGAGGAGCACTTTTAGTTTTTTTTTTTCTTCTTTCTCTTGGACAAGCTTGTCCATTTCTATCTCCATTTCCTTAATATGTGATATCATTTGGAGAATGAGACTCGTCATCTTATCTTTTTTATTTTTTTCCTGCACAATTTCTTTTTCCTGAGGATTTTCTGTTGGAGGAAATTTTAGTTTCTTTCTAAGTGTTGTAATGTTAGAATTCTTCTTTTTCACAATTCTTCTGTAGCCTTTATATTTCTACAATTATACCCTATCTCAATTACTAGTTCTTCTAATGACTTGATTCTTGTGTCCTTGATATAAGAGGAAGATTTTTCAATTTTGATTTGATCTCTCGAATTGGTTATAGTGTTCTGAAGTTTCTGGGAACAAATTTCAATGGTAGTCATAGTAGAATAAAGCATTTCATAGCTTTTCTTATGAAACTCAATTTGATCTAAAGGATGAATGCTATCAACTGGTACTTCCAAATAAATTTTCTTGTAGTCTTCTAATGTTGTAGGTTTACGCACTGTTGGTTGTAGTATTTTCATAATAAATTTCTTATTGGTGTAATCAAATGCAGATAATAATATTTTTTGAATTCCTGGAGTTTGTTTTAGAAACTGTGAATAGATCTCATTCTTTAACTCTTCATTCTGAGCCTTGATTTCCTTGTATTTATCTTTGATGTCCCTCTCTATATTCTCTTCTTGCTGTGATGAGGATGCATCCATATTTTTTGGTCTTTCAATCATCTGAGTGTCTAGAGTATCATTTTCCTGCTCATTTATAATAACTGTAGCAGCATCTGTGTTCTTCTCTATGTTTTCTTCATCTAGCACCTCAATTGTTTCTTTTTCCTTATTCACAAGATTGAGCTTAGGCTTCTTATTATATCTTATTTTAAACCTAGTCTCTATTGTTGTTTCAACTGTCTAGGTGCCTTCTTCCCTGATTCTATTAGTGGCTTTATCCTCTTGATTTACAGTTTTCAAGATGTGACTAGTATCACCCTGTTGAACTGTTTCTACCATGGTATTTTCTAGCCATTCTATTTGATTAGCAAACTGTTCAATCGCTGGCCTCTTATCATGGATATAAGGGGTAAATTTGCATTTTACCCTCATTTTAATGAGTATTCTCTGAGGATCATAATTGTGTAAGAAAATTTCTTCAAATTTGTATTCCTACAACTGTTTTGCTGCCTATGTACCTGCATCCCTGTGATTGAAAATGAAAGATCCTACTTGGTTCTTCAACTTGAATTGAGTCTTATTTTTGGCAGCCAAGAAGTTTCTAGAATTTGAATTGAGAATTTGTCTTATATACTCTAAAGCAAACACTCTCATTAGCAAGTATTTTGGAAGTTTATAGGGTAAAAGGTTTGACCCATAAACTCTGATCTCTATATGATTTTGGTAAAGGTACCAGTCTCGAGTTCTACTTTTCTCTGAAAAATGTAACAATTTCTTTATCTCATTACTGATTCTTGGCTGTACACTGTTTTCCATGATGTTTATCAATGGATGAACAAAACAATTTATAAAATCCACATAAGTGAATTCTGTTGATTATTTTTTGATTAGAGAAGTCCAAAAGATGATTGACAATGGATTACCTTCTACATCCAATTTCTAAAGGTTTATAGGGAATTTATCATCTTGAAAATAAAGGAACATGTGAAAGAGGAAGGAAGAATATCTGAAAACTCCTTAAGTGGGAAATTTCACAAGCTGATGATGGATATTATCAGCTATGTATTCAGCATAGTTATAGATGACAGAAGGAGGTTGACTTGGCACAAAAGTGGATAGAAAACCAAGAATAGACTCATTTGTGTGCTCATCCGTAAAATAACCTTGGATAAAGGATAACATAGAGATGGCATGCCTTGATCCTTCAAGAAATTTAGAAGATGAATAGGGAGGGTTTATCTTTGGGATTTCAACATATGCAGGCATGAAAGTTTGGAAGATATGAAATCTCTTAGGAAATTCTGCCTCAATATAAAGCTTTGTGAGAGCTTCTATGGATAATGGAACTGAATTGGGATATGGTTTCAGCTGAATCATTAGGTTTATAGACTCTACAGTAATTGTAAACAATACTTCTTTGTTAGCATCAACCATAGCTCTTTGGTAAGGTGAATAATAGGTTTGAAATAGCCTAATGACTTCTGGACACTAATGAGTAAGGACTACATATTTGGGTAGATTTGACTCCCAAATATGAACTTCATCTCGCTGATCTAAGGATTTTTCTAGACTCCAACAGTGGACATCTAGCAGATTGAATTTAATGACTGGATCAGTTATTTTTTTAATCCACATCAGCTAGAGGTGTATGCTCCACATCTACTACAGGAGGTTGTAGTGAATTTATAACAATGGTGGTTTTTGAAGCCATTAATCAGGTTTGATTTTGACAATTTTGACATTCTGGATGCTTAATATTTGGTATTTAGGCTTTTTGTACTCCTCGGTAAGCTTAAACTATTTACATAAGGTATTTTTCACTTGATAGATGTATTTTTAACAAAAAAAGATAAAATCAAGCTTTCTTTTGGTTTAAACTTTCAATTTGGTTTCAAACTTGATCTTAAAACTCTTTTCAGACTCAGGAAAAGAAATAAAAAGGGTTTATCTACTCTTTTGGATAAACTGGACTAAAAACGAGTCTAATTCATGTATAAAAGAGGTTTTGATTATTTTCAAAGCATTTGAATTAGTCAGGGGTTCCTTAAGGTCTACAAAAAGCTAATACTACATGAAATATATTCAATTTTTATTTAAACAAGTTACATTATTCAAAACAGGGGTCTCATCAGGATTTCACATCAAATATATTCTTTGAGGGAAAATACAGGTCTTTTTGTGGACAAAATAGGCTTTACAAGGTTCAATTTGACAGAAATAACTCTTTTTGATGACGAGAAGGTTAATTTTTTCAGAGAATACCTGTTTTTTGCAGGTATTTGGTCTTGAAACGGGGTTTTGAGGCATCGGAAGGCCTTTGGAAGCCATAGCAGTTCCTTGGAAGTATACTAGAGAATTCAGGCAGTTTTTAGTAGCAATTTATTGGCTTTTTCTGGTTCTTTGGGCATAAAATGGAGTACAGTGCTTATTTCTTCAGTCAGAAGGGTTTAAACATGCATAAAACTCAGAAAAGTTTTAAACTGAGTGAGTTTGAAGTTTTATAGCATTTTTAGGTTTAAACAGGTTCTACATTAAATGCCGGTCAAAACAGAGGGAAGGTGGTTTAGCATTAGGAGGAGAAACCATAAGAAGTTATCGCACGATGAGAAAATGGTAAGTGGTTTATTTGGATCGGATGCGATCTAATTATTAAATGTCGCGTGGAGGAGAGAGAATAGGGTAAAAAAACCTATTTCAAAAATCTCAAATCGATTAGAAATTGCGCTTGTGAAAATGCAATATGGCATCTGGATCACTAGATCTGGAGGAGGATATGCAAACGATGAAGAATAAACAAAGGATTAGCTCGGCATGTGGGGTATGGGGCCCAAGAACTTCATATGTTTCGGGGTTAATTTATATGTTTAAAACATAATTTTAAATATACAAACTAATGTAATAAGTGGATAGGTGGAATATGGTTTTACACAGCAAATGAGGGATTTGTAGGTGTTAAAAGCGAAGGACGAGTTACATTATATATAATATGTAATATATTTTAACCTATGGGGGACACGGGATAATGTTTAGCACATGGGTATTAAAACCATAGGTCAAACGTTAATATATTGGGTTTCCGGTATAAAATAAAGGAATTAATATATCTACGAGAAAGTTATTTTAATGGAACTAATACATTAAATTAAAGTTAATATGAAATGAATATGATGAGTGGAAAATATACAAATTTACCAATTATAGTGTATAATACACAAATGAGTACAATGGTGGTTCCATTTTTGAACATTTACGCTTAATACTTAGGATAAATTGTATTTTGTGTGGTTTTGAATGTTTTTGCATGAAAATGAGATTAGTTTAAAGGGGATTTTTAATTTCCCTAAGAAAAAAGTTATTTTTAAATTAGGAAAAGGGAGTGATGTTGAGGAAAAGGCCAATTATGAATGGAATTCAGTACTTATTACCAATCAAATATTAATCCTTTGGTCTAGTCCCAACAAAAGTCAGAAAAATTCTCTGAGCCTTTTTAACTGAAGGTTTTGAATACTGAATATTTTGACGGGGGGGGAATTAGTAATTTACCAGATGATGTTTTATTACATGCCCTATACAACTTCTTTATACCTACCCATCATTTACTCTAACTGTTTTTCATTATCTGCATGGGTGCATTTGAGCTTGCAACCCTAAATCCATTTTTCTTTTAAAGCATAAACTATCTAAATCTAACCTTATTTCATCCGAGGACTCAGATTAAACTATTGAGCTCCTCATTTATTCTCAAAGTATATACTGATTTTTCAAGTTTAAACCATTTGACATATCTTTATTCTCTATCTATAAACGTGAAATTCAAAGCATGGAAAATTTAAGATTAAGCTATTTAACTCATCATGGATCATGGCATTTTGAACAAGCTGCACATAATCATTATTGTTGCAGTAAAATTAAAAGTAGTGGCATTTCGAATTGAATTACTTTCATGTCTTATTCTTATCTCTTTTCTGTGTTTGGGGTCCATTTTTTATTCTTTCTTATCTTTCCTTTTCAAATCCTATGATCTTTCTTTTAGGAATTTTACCCTCTTTTCATTTTTTATTATTTTCAAATATGGGAAAACAACTTACAGAAAACAAGGTATGTACATATTTACAATACTAATCATAATCAATTCAAAAATTATGAACCCTATTATTATAGGACCCTAACAGTGGCTCCACATGAGAATAGCATTTCCTGGTGAAATGTCAAGAACTTTGAGACTAGTAGCCTTTGAATTTTGATTGTGCTGACCGTGTAAATGATGTCTGATCTCTGCAATTGTTCATACTTACGATATTTTACCTTTCAAAGCTTAGGGCCTTCTCTCTAGGCTTCAACTTTTTTAGGAAAACATCCAATCCAATCTTAAAATCTGCAATGTTATGTACATTGGATAAAGTAAACAAAATTAACTATTGGTTATTTTTGAAGAGTGGTAATGATTCAACATTCTGCCATTGACAGGTCAACATAGCATATCTGATCCATCCATTTCTTTCAAAAAGAAAGCATTGTTACCTTTATAACCATGAATAATATAAGGTCCTTTCCACAGGAAATCAAATTTCCCATGTTTACCTTTCTCTTCTCTCCTTGAATCACATTTTAGAACTTTTTCAACAATGTAGAAAACATCTTATTTACTCTTTTTCTCAAAATTCCTCTTAATCTTATCTTATATAACTTGAGACTTAAGATAAACCTCTTCTCTTGTTTGCTCCAAATGAATGGTTTGATTAATCCTTCTTTGAATTTCATTGGTCTCAAATTGTAACCCTTAAATTATCTTCATTACTAGTACTCCTAAGGAAGATATAAAAACAACATCAATTCCATAAACAAGCTAGTAAGGGGATGTACCAATAGATTTTTTGGTGGTAAGTCTATCTGCCCATAAGGCATTAACTAACCTTTTGTTCCAAGTCTTCTTTTTATATTCTAGTAGTTTCTAAATGATGTTCACAAGGCTTTTATTGGAAGATTCAGCAAGGCCATTACCTTGATGGTAATATGCAGTAGAATGGCCTAGGGTAATGTAGTATTTATGGTAGAAATCAATCATCTTTTTGGACTTGAATGCAGCTGCATTGTCAGTGATAATATTTTGTGGGCATCCAAATCTTGAAAGTATGTTGTTTTCTAAAAAGGAGATAATGACAGTGTTAGTGGCTTGCCTGGAGGGTATGGCTTCTATCCACTTAGTAAAATAGTTAGTGGCTATCAGAATCCACCTATGTTGGTCTGAAGATAGAGGGTGAATTTCACCAATGAAGTCAAGACCCCATTATTGAAATGACATTTTTGTTGAGATGGGTTTTAATTTCAGGGTTAAGAGCTTTTTCTTTCCCTAAAATATTTGACACTTGTGACGGGAGGTCACATACCTTTTTACATCTGCAAAAAAAATAGGCCAGTAAAAACTAGCTCTCAGGATTTTGGCTGCCGTAGTCTTCCAGTAGAAATTTACTCCACAGTCATCTGCATGAAATTCTTCTAAAATTTTATCAGCTTCTTCTTTAAGCAAACAATTCAGTAATAGTCAACTATGACCTTTCCAAAAAATTACATTGTCTAAGATACAAAATCTTACTGCCTTTAATTTTAAGAATCTAGCTTTTGTTCTAGATAATCCAGGAGGATCTTGTAAATTTAGTAATACAAATATAATATCTGCATACCATGGTGAGCCTGAAAAGGTTCACTGATCTTTGGAGTCTCCATCTCTTCTTGATAATCTACTTGGGCAATAAAATTAATGTCTAAAGCATGACAATTTGATTCAGCCATGATTTTGGCTAAACCTTCACCTTTTATGAGTTTAGTGGGTTTTATTTCTATGTCATATTCCGAAATTGTGGCAATCGATTTGCCTCTTTTACCATCAGGACTATTATGAGTTATAATGTCCTTTACAACTAAATTTGGAACATAGGCAATGATGTGTGAATAAAGAATGTACACTCTAAAGACTTTGATGGCCTTTACCAAAGCTAGGGCTTGTTTCTCCATTATATTGTACTTTAAAGTGGCATCTCTGACTGATTTTCTAAAGAAAGATATGGGATGTTCATAACCTTGGTCATTTTTCTGCAGTAAAACTGCAGCAATAGTGTGCTCTAAAAAAAAGGAGAAGATAATAAAATACTTCTTAAAGTTAGGACTTATAAGGACTAGTGTTTTGGTTAAAACTTGTTTAATTGATTCAAAATATTGCTTCGCTTCAATAGTCCATTTAAGTACCGAATCCCTTTTAAGCATATTGTTAATCTCTATGATTATTTCAGCGAAGTTTGAGATGAATCTTCTAAGAAAGTTAGTTTTACCTATAAAATCTTGTAACTTTTTAATGTTCCTAGGAGGACTAATGTTAAGAATGACTTCTATTATGGCAGGGTCTATTCTAATTCCTTCTTTAGATATAATGTTTCCAAGTAACTTACCTTCTTCTAATCCAAATAAAGTTTTCTTAAGGTTTAAAGAGATGCCAAATTTTCTGCATTTAAGAAAGACTTGTCTGAGATGATCCGAGTGTTTATAATTAGTCTTTGAGAAAAAAGTAATGTCATCTAATTAAATTACTAAGAATTCATGAATTTCCTTTGCAAAGGCTATATCCATATCTCTTTGAAAAGTGGCTCCTGCGTTCAGTAACCCAAAAGGAATTTTTACATACATAAAAGTGCCCCATGGAGTGGTAAAAGTAGTTTTGGCTTTGTCCTCTGGTTGGACTAGGATTTGGTTATACCCTGAAAATCCATATAAAAGTGAAATCCTAGAAGAACCAACTACCCTTTGTAAAATGTGATCCATCTTTGGTAAAGGGTAATTGTCTTTTAAGGATACCTTATTTAAATTTCTAAAATCAACACATAATCTAATTTCTCGTTTCTTTTTCCTAGTGGGAACTAGATTAGAAACCCAATCCCAATATCCGATTGGCACAATTATTTGGGAATCATAAATTTTTTTTACCTCTTTCTTAATTAAAGGAATAAAAACAAGATTGATCCTTCTTAACTTTTGTTTAAAAGGTTTTTGTTCCTTTTTGTGGAGGTAAATCCCCTCTGCGGACAGAGGCAATCCCTACTAGCCCAGACTGGGTCTAGCAACAATCATCACATGCTATAGTGCAGGTTCCTAATTGGAAATTAACCAACTAGCGATGAAGGCTTACCTGGAATCCAATGTTTTCTCTTGTAGAGAAAGTAGCACTCTCGTTCCTTAGCTCTAGAAGATCACGATCCTCACGATCTTTGTGACCGGACACCTGCACACTCAAGAAACACAACAAACGCAAGTGTAAAATCTAGTATATGAAACTATATGTCAGTCAGAGAAGACATAACTCATTATCATAATAAAAAACAAGAGTAGAACCATAACCAATAGTCGCTTATCATTAATCAATCAAAGGAGGATTCAACCTGGCTCTGACGTTGAATTCTCCTTCGGAGGGTCGCCAGCAGAACACGTCTCGAAAAATCCTTTCGGGGATGGGACAAGCCTCTCTCTTCGGATGTCTCGACAATAATCTCCTTGCTTGGATTTGGACTGAAAGGAATGAATCAAGGCTCTTGCAGCATAAGGCTCTGATGGCTCTTGGGAACTAGCTTGCAAAGGAGATGAGCACGCTTTTATAGATGGAGGAAGGGGAGTTGGGATCCCTATAATCATGGGATTGGCCCTATCCTCAAGGAAGCTTCCATGCGAGGTGGGAAACCACTTCCTCTACATGGAGATCTAGAGACAAACCACCCAAATCAAATTAGATACCAGTTTATGAATTGGTTAGGACGAAAATTTCGCCATTTATTTTTAAAAAACACTCCTTAAAATGGCTGGCGTGAGTGCGACTCTGAGACAGAGCGCCAATTGGCGCACCCCTTTTGAATGATTTCCCCCATTGGCGTGGGTACTGAACTTGCTTCCCACGCCAATGCAAAAAGGGGTGTTTTTAGGGTTTTTCACAAGGAGTTGTCTTCAGGGCAATGGAAGCTCATGTTTAGAGGGATGTCATGAAAGTGGTTTCAAGTCATGTCACTACTCACAGGTCATGGAATGAGCCCTCCAATTGTGTGGGATGGGAAATTGCAGAGACGGTGACAAATTGTTGTGTAACAGATGCCCCCTAAAGCATGAGGCCCGAAAGAGAGAGAGGGGTGAAATGCTTTACGAGAACGTTTCCAACTGAAAACACCGCCGTCAGAAAACCTACGTAGAGAAATACAACTGATATCTTAGATACATGATATATACGTGGTATGGGCGCAGCCATCCATAACAGAGTATACAATAATCCAGATCCAAGGCATGGACGCAGCCATCTAGTGAGGATCAATAAAGAGACTCAGGTATGGTCGCAACCATCCAATCAATGAGTCATGTAACTAATCATAAGAATCCACAAAATCGCAGCCTGGATTATAACAGACAGGAATCCAGGGTCTTGCGCTCCATCTCGACCCGAACAAAGCACAAGTTCAAGCATGCGAATATGTGAGCTGAAGTCGAACATGCAAGAACATCGCCTGATTACCAGCCAATGATGAAAGATGTTAACAGATGCGAGAGGTACCACCAATGATGACAATGATCCTCAAGGTACTATAGGTACAATCTACGACATGTGAATCAATGAGCTAGCATCGAACACCCATAGAATCACTCGATCGGAGGCCAATAATGAAAACCTCACGTCAAATGCGAAGAACCTCTCATTGAGGCATGTAGGCTCCAAGGTACCGGAACGGAGTCTCTAGATCAACTTCCTGGATAATGAGTTGAAGTCGACAGGAAGTGACCTTGATCGAAGGTGGGCCATAGTGTTTCCCACATCATCGACACGAGGCAGAGGAACATAATGTCTTTTTGAATCACGATCAGGTGAGAACCAGAGGAAGTTTGAAATCTGCAGAGGTCAACTTCTCTTGAACATATCGGCAGCACGACAGTGGATTTGGCAGTATTTGACATCAAAAGATAAAGGGTCATGATGACAAGGCAAAGAGCAGATGAGAGCTCAAAAGGGATCACCCACACCCAAGGAGGCAAGTGGAAAAAATGAGATGAGATATCCCCAACTTGACACGAATGCAGACAAGTGCCATGTTCAAGAGCAACATACTGCCGACACGACAATGTTGTTGGTTCCATTTTCCCCACCGTTTCTGACGAGTACCTCTTTATTTTTACACAAGCTTGAACAGGATACCATATGCTTTCTATATAAGTCCATCCTAGTACATTTAACGAGCCCTAGGAAGGATGAACTCGAATAGCGTCATTATGACTGAATCCAATGTCATCAGGGTTTAACGAGTCTAACAAAGGAAGAACTCGACATCTTTTCATGTTTGGAGAGTTTGAAAAGACAGTGGAAAATTAAACTCCAGCGGTCCCTTTTCATAAATAGTTCCTCAGACCCGAAAAGGTAGAAAACAAAATCTGAGAAAACCTCCTAGTCGCAATAGGCTAAAGTATTCCTTTTTCATAAATAATATATCCCAGCCCGAAAAAGGGGTAAACGTATACTGGGTAGATGTTGTTTCGTGTCCACTTTAACGAGATCGAAAATGACAAGGGACTCGACAATCTTTTCATGTTTAGAGAGTCAGAAAAGAGCTGAAAGATGACTCCAAATGGAGAGGATGCAAGTATAAAAGGGTAACTCTTGGTTAGAGTAGCTGCTGGTGCTTATGAAAACATGATAAAAGTCAAGAGGTTGGCTAACAAGACCACTCATCATAGCGGTTCCTCAGGAATGGGTAAAACAACCAAGTGAAGGCATACGATCAGCCAAGAAGATAGTGAATGAGAAAACCAAGGCTCATCTAGCAAAAACAGGCTGATAAAATGGCAATCACAAGAGGTAAAATGGGAAAGGTTTCATTTTTACACAATCTTGAAATCAGGGAACTCTGCTTGAAGTTGGTTTCATTTTTACACAAGCTTGAAACAACGATAAACTATGCTTGAAACTGGTTTCATTTTTACACAAGCTTGAAACAAAAACAAACTATGCTTGAAAAATTAAGCATGCCCCCAGCATGGTGACTCAATTCGAGGTACATGCCCCCCAAGCTTCAGTCCATATGAAAGGAAGATGGAGTGAGGGTTCAAGTTACAAGATCAAGACAAAGACTCGACTGGGATTTTACGATAACTTAACAAAGACTCGAATTGAACGGGAACATGTTTCATTGTTTTAACGAGGTTGAAACATTAAAAGAACTATCCTCAAGACACCTTGTTTCATTTTTTAAGGAGCTTGACAGAGGAAAGGAACCATGCTCTGACAACTTTGTTTCATTTTTTAAGGAGCTTGACACAAGACAAGGAACTCTGCTCCGACCAGACGCAGTTTCATTTTTTAAGGAGCTTGACACAGGAAAAGAACCATGCTCCGACCAGCTTGTTTCATTTTTTAAGGAGCCTGACACAAGAAAATGAACTATGCTCCAAAGAGCTTGTTTCATTTTTTAAGGAGCTTGACACAAGAAAATGAACTGTGCTCCAACGAGCTCATCGTAATGAACAAGAAGTCATCACTTCCACGAGTTCCACTCCTGATGGAAGGAAAACATCCTGGAAGTCAGGACCCAATACCCCCAAAACTTGATGCACAACGGCACTATCACTGTGTACAGGCACAGGGTAGGTAGCCACATAGTTGACCTGCGGTGGGGCAGATACAACGGGCGGATAAAAACTAGGAAGGGATGATGGCGGGCTAGTTGCCACATCAGGACCAAAGAATGAAAGCTGATCAATGGTCACGATCCATCCTTCATGTGGAAAACAGACCACATGAAAAAGGGAGGAGACAAGTGCTCCCATGGCATAGGTGTAATCATGCCCCAAGAGCAGATTGAAATCCAAGGGCCTGGAACAACCATCACGTCCATATGGACGGTTTTACCTCCCAAAGTAACAGGTAACCTTGGAAGGACCCCTAATGGTTGACTCGTTCTTCTATTAAATGCCAATAGATTCTGCGTAACAGGCGCAAGCGGCGGCGAACCAAAAGCTTGCCAATTAGTTCAGGATAGAACACTAATAGATGCAATGTTCATCTATAATGGTGCTGGGTACGACCAGACCAAAGGCCTGTACCGTTATCTCGAAAGGCACATAAGATGGAAGGCGGTATCCTGAAAATCGATTCCAATCAAAGGAAGTGACCAAACTACTCAGAGGGGCTACCATTGAACCGAGATGGTATTCCCCTGGTGTTATGGAAGAAGAAGGAGCATCCTCCACGACCTCCATCTCAAAGGTAGGAGGAGTATCCTCCGCGACCTCCATCACGGGAGGTGGAGGAGCAACTTCTTGAGGTATAGGGATAGGAGAATCTTTTTCCAAGTCTGAAGAATCTGAAGAAACCAGAATAACATGAGGGGTGTGAGATCCACTATCAACGGAAAAGACCTAGTGCACCATAGACGGGGCCAGTTCAACCGATCCCACGACCAATGGTTGGTCGGGAACAGATTCCTGAATCGGAATTTTCAGGGGAGAGGGATCGACCAAGGATGACTCTTAACCAATCGTAGGATCAAATGGTGGAGGACTCAAAGAAATTTTTTTGTAACCAGCCGGAAGGCACGGTGTAGAAATAGTCAAGTTGTCCAAAACTCGCTTGGCTTCATCCATATGCGTACAAAGGTTAATGGCATGGTTCCCTTCACACAACTTATAGGGATTGGTAATCTTACCCTGCTTCTTAGGAGCCTTACTAGCACCATTTGAAGACGTGCCCCCAACTTGACTCCAGGAAGCCAAAGGCAACGACAGACGACCGCTAGACCATTCTTCAAGCACCTTGGGAATGCCAGGGCAGTCTCGAAGAAGATGGTCTTCCGTGCACAACATGCAAGGGAACTTGACTTTCCGCGGAGGGTTGGAAGGTTTATCAAGAAGAGATTTTTCAGAAGCAGTAGGTGCACTCTTAGCCTCTTGCTTATCAGACTTCTTCTTCTTTGCCTTCTTCTTCTTCTTCTTAGCCACCTGGTTACTCGAATCCAGACTTTCACCAGGAAAAGAAGGGGAGAGGTCCACCATGGAATCAACATGATGTTGTTTAGGCAGAGGAACTGACTGAACAGTAGCTGAGACATTTGGGACCACAGAGGTTGAAAGCAACCAAACAGGCAACCCAAAAGTTAACCCAGGAAGGGACGACGTTGCCATGTAAGGAGCACCAACATTTCCAAAAGGAGGAAAATGACCAGGATTCCCATCGGAGGGGATTCCTTGGTTGGTGAACTCTGGAAAAGTTTCCATCAACAACTTAAAACTGCACACGGGCTAAAAACCAAGGCACACAATCAAACGACCAACAAGCAAACTCTAAAAGTGCATGTGATCGTAGGTGATTTATTTTACCACATTGAAACTTAGAAACTTCACCGTTTCATGATTTAAGAGTCGAGAAACAGATGAAAATTTGACTCTATCTCTTTCAGTTTTGAAGCAAGCGTGAAAGGACAAGTGCTTGGTGATCCTTTCAAATTTAATGAGTCAAAAAAGATCGAAATGACTACTCAAGAATGCTAGGCAAAGGGTGTACCAAATAACCGTGAACTGCAATATACACCTTGGTTTCAAAATGAAAGAGAAATCAACCAAGGACTCGATGTACAAGCAGAAAATATCCCTGAATGCTGTGTCTGGTGTATCACGAGTATAGGGCGGCAGACTCTACTTCCTATGGATAAAGGATAGAAACCTAGTGGGTTCTCCCTTTATATACGCGACGGTATGGGGAGCACAAGTCCGTACTAGTGTTGTCTAAAGCCAAGAGGCGAACGACAGCTGCTAGGTTTAGAGACGTCGGAACACGTCTCTAGCCTAGACCACTAAATGTTGTGTTAATGTTTCAATGTTGACTTAGTGTAAATTGAATAAATTTTAAGGTTTATCTTCAATTATGTTTCAATTTCAGGGCCCTACCGCATGTTATGTCTCAAAATCTCCTAAATGCAGCTATATGAGAAAAAAAAACTTTCCAATTCGATGAATGCTATCTAGTTAAGGAAAGAGTCTCAAACAATGATGCAACAAACAAAAATATTGAAAATGAAACTTTTTCCAACTAGATGACTTTCACTATCCAAAAGTAATTTCAAACATTCAACGATGCGAATAATGCAATGTAATCTATGCAAAATCCTCTTTTCCGAAAACTATGCAATTGTAATCTATGCACAATTTCCTTTTTATTTTCAAATGATAAGAATTCACTCAATGCATTTTTTGATGAAATGAGAATCTACTTAATGCACGCTTTTAATGAAAGAGAATGCACTCAAAGCAATTTCTAGCTTTCAATCATTAAACAATGTGATCTAAGTTCAATGATAAATCTCAAAAATACTTTTCAATGCAATGTTATCTAATGCATTTAAATGAAAAGAAAACTTTGAGACGAAAACTAAAATAACGCAAATCTTCTTAATGAAGGATGAATGCAAAAGAGATGTAAACAAACACTAAGAATGCAATCGTTGTTTCAAAACACTTTGTAACAAAATTCCTCAAAAGTTGACAAGACATATGAGGTCAAACACAAAGAGGACTTCCAAAGCATGAGATCAAAACAAGGCATTCATTCCCTTTTCATCAAGCAATCATGGAGAGAAGAAATTTCAAACAATGAGAAATGTAATCTATGATTATACAGTGAAAAAAACCGGAAGGGAAAGACACACTGGTGAAGGATTTAGTGAAAAAATCTCAATTTTCACACACCCTGAAATTGGCACGAATTTATCATTGACAACTAGTGCCAACTAGCGCGACTTGCCCACTGAAAACTAGTGCCAATGGCACATTGGCGTGGTTTGCTAACTGACAACAAGCGCCAACGCCTGAAAATGAAAAAAACAAAGAATTTCTCCCAACCAAGACCAGACTCACCACTTCAAGCAGAATATCCAAGACTCAAATGAACCATGTAATCTAGGCTCAAAGCGAGACAAAGCATAATTCAAATGAATAAGAAACCAATCACTCAAATAGTGCAATAAAACGATAGACAACCACCAAACGAATGCAGAGAAGCAATCACAAAGTTGACTAAACAGACAGAAACCACAAATTCCCAAGGGAGGCTCGACGCACAATAGCACCTAGATGCCCTAGGGCTACAATGTAAAATCAATAGAAATGGGAAAACAACCAAAGGAAGAAGGTGAAAGTCAGTCAAACAAAGCCCCAGAACACTCACACAGTTGAAAAAACAAGACCAAACACCCAGATCAGTCTCAGAAGGCTCAAAACCCAGTAAACCCTAGCACCTTACAGGATTGGCGCGACTGTAAGGCTGAAACTAGCGCCAGCATGGAATTGGTGCAAGTAATACACTGACAACATGCGCCAGTGGGTGTGACTATCACACTGAAAGTCATGCCAGCCGGATTTACTAAGGAAAAATAAAAAATAAGCAATCCAAGAAGCAGACCAGTGACGGTGGAGCTCAAACCAAAAGCCAAACTCACGAAAAGAGCCAGCCAAAAGAGCTGATCAAGCAAGAAAAGTCAAGAATTGACCAAGAGATGAGACAATACTCCAAGTGTTCAATTCGTAAACTAAACCAGAGATTGACTGAAGCAGCATTCATCTACTTTCGTTGATGCAGAGCAAGAGCGTTTCGAAGGCTATCTGGCTAACTTGAGGCTCCATCTGTAGTTTATAAAGCAAACAACAAGCTAACTCCCCAGCGGAGTCGCCAATTTGTTGTGGAGGTACGTCCCCTCTGCGGACAGAGGCGATCCCTACTAGCCCAGACCAGGTCTAGCAACAATCGTCACACACTATAGTGCAGGTTCCTAATTGCAAATTAACCAACTAGCGATGAAGGCTTACTTGGAATCCAACGCCGTCACTTGTAGAGAAAGTAGCACTACCTTTGCTTAGCTCTAGAAGATCACGATCCTCACGATCTCCATGACCGGACACCTGCACACGCAAGAAACACAACAAACGCAAGCGTAAAATCCAATATATGCAACTATATCTCAGTCAGAGAAGACATAACTCATTATCATAATCAACAACAAGAGTGGAACCATAACCAATAGTCGCTTATCATTAATCAATCAAAGGAGGATACAACCTCGCTCTGACGCTGAATTCTCCTTCGGAGGGTCGCCAGCGGAACACGTCTCGAAAAATCCTCTCTCTTCGGATGTCTCGAAAATAATCTCCTTGCTTGTATTTGGCCTTAAGGGAATGAATCAAGGCTCTTGCGGCATAAGGCTATGATGGCTCTTGGGAACTAGCTTGCAAAGGATATGAGCAAGCTTTTATAGATGGAGGAAGGGGAGTTGGGATCCCTATAATCATTGGATTGTCCCTATCCTCAAGGAAGCTTCCATGAGAGGTGGGAAACCACTTCCTCTACATGGAGATCCGGAGCCAAACCACCCAACTCAAATTAGATACCAGTTTATGAATTGGTTAGGATGAAACTTCCACCATTTATTTTTAAAAAACACTCCTTAAAATGGTTGGCATGAGTGCGACTCTGAGACAAAGCACCAATGGCGCGCCCTTTTTGAATGATTTCCCCCATTGGCGCAGGTATTGAAATGGCTTCCCGCACCAATGCAAAAAGGGGTGCTTTTAGGGTTTTTCACAAGGAGTTGTCTTCAGGGCAATGGAAGCTCATGTTCAGAGGGATGTCATGAAAGTGGTTTCAAGTCATGTCACTGCTCACAGGTCACGGAATGAGCCCTCCAATTGTGCGGGATGGGAAATTGCAGGGATGGTGACAAATTGTTGTGTAACAGTCCTCTTTTATAGGTTTTTTATGTTGTATTATGCTAGTGTCATAGGATTTTAGGTCCTTATAACTCCAAGAAAAAAAATCTTGAAATTCCTTAAAAAGAGCTATGTATTTTTCATTTTCTTCCAGAGGTAAAGCTTTGGAAAGTTTAATCATCTTAGGTTTTAACTCTGTATCAATATTACATTCCTCAATATCAGATCTAAGTGGCTCCATTTTGGGTTTTCTTGCAACATCATTTGAGTCAAATAAATATTCTAAAGGAGTTAGGACTTTTGGTAAAAAGTTATCTTTTAAGTTTAAAATATCAGATTCATCATCAACTATCTCTTCAATTTCTACTTTTTCTAAATTATCTATGTATGTTTGACTAAATTTAGTAGGTTTAGAAAAACTTAGGTTATTTACATCTATGTTATTCAAATCAATTTCATTATCTAAATTCTCGTCTATTGTACAGTCTGTGTCTATTTTACAATTATGAAATTCACCTTCATTGTTCATAAAATGGTAAATCTGTTGATCTTGTGAGAAAATTTGCCAATATTTAAGATTATCTCGAATTATTGGTCTGTGTTTTACTTCTACAGTATATCTATTATTTGGCTGAAATGGAAGATTATAGGTACTAGAAAAAGTTGCTAGGGAGTGAGCCTGTATGTTCTATTTTCTTGGTATCGCAAAAAAATTACATTCTAATAGTTCTTTGATCAAATCTACCACAGTTCCTCTATATTGGATTAATCTTGGATTATAAACAAAATATTCTCCATTTATTTGTTTTACAATTAACTTTGAGTCTCCCATAATTGATATTCTTTTACCTCCTAAATTCCTAACAATCTGCAGTTCTAAAATGAGAGCTTCATATTCATCCATGTTATAGGTACATTTGAAATCAAGTCTAAAAGCATGGCCTTCTGCATGAGTGTTTTCCATATTAGTTATCCAAACTCTTGCTCCTGCTCCTAATTTATTGACTAAACCATCAAAATCTAAATGCCATAATTATTCATGAAAGATATTTTCACTGTCTGGTGTTTTATTTTTGTCTTTTAGTTCAGTTTTAATTTCAGTCAGTTTCGGAGTTGCATAAGATGAATAAATCCATGTAAGTAGGTGTGATGTAAATTGGATAATTTATTGGTCTTTATACACTACTCACCATGTATTTCATGAACGTTTCCCTATAGAGTTTCTTTGGTTGGCCAAAAACTGATATGGTTGCATATGACATATCCAATTGTAGAGATCCCTGTAACTTGGCTCCCCATGAGCGAGATAAGAGCATTCCATAACTGGGAGGGATGTCAGCTACTACAATGTCCATGAGTATGCTTTTACTAGGATATTGAACTAAGGTGACACACAAATCTTTAATAAAACCTAAACATTTAACTTTGCTGGAATCAAATGAAAAGAGATCTTTGTAAGGCCTAATGATGTCTAAATTTAGGGTTTCCATTATTGCTTTGGGCATTAAATTGTGTGAAGCTCCCAAATCTAGCGTTTCATTGTGTAATACTTGGTCATGAACACTTAAGCTAATGTAAAATGGTGGAACTGATCCATATTTTTTTTTTCCATTAACATTAGGACCAAAACTTAACTCTGGTTGATCATCATTTAGATTTACTAAATCTTCTCCATCATTCATGTTTACGGTTTCAGTGATATTGTTTTGTACAAACCATGTTTTACCAATTTTGTCAAAGGAATTGGTATTTTTAATTTTTCAATTTCAACTTGAATATTAAATGAAGGTTGTGATTTACTAAGCTGAATTATTTCTTCTTTAGTAACTGTATTTTGAGTAGGTTTTTCTTCTTTTCCTACAATTGTTTTCTCATTTTCAGATTGTGTTTCTTGTGTCTTACTGCTCTTAGTTTTCTTTTCAGAAATAGTTTGAAAAGCAGTAAATGTTTTTTTAGATTGTGAATTATTATAAGTTGTTTTAGCAGTGGCAACTTTTGGATTAGTTGATTCTGGATCAGCAGCAGGTGTTTTGGAATCTAGAATTGTTGTTTTAGCAAAATTATTTGTTTTGAAAGCAGCAGATTTTTGTAAATATGTTGATGTTTGGACAACCTCATCTGTTATATCACCAATCTTGGCACTAGGTGAAATTTTAGGGTTGGAAACTTTCTGGGATGAGTTGGAGTTTTGCTTATTTTCCCTAGGGAGAATTTGCAAAACTTTTGTAGTGGGAGCTTCTACTGTTTTTTTAGTTTGTGTTTGTGAATATTTCTTAGTAGAAGGCTCTATGTTTTTCTATCTTCTAAGGTTATATTGTTTATGTACTTCATTGATAGAAAATTCATAACCTTGTTTGTAGTCAAATGATTCACTTGAATCTAATTGAAGTTGTTGTAATTCAAATAACTCTTGATCTTCCTATGTGAGAAATATAGTGTTATCATCATTTATGCGCCTTAGATTTATAGTTTCTTCATCATTTTCATCTTGATGAGAATTTTCAGCATAGTTCTCTTGAAATGGAGGTCTTATTGTCTGGTCAGGCACTGATTCTTTAGATTTTCTTGTGTTTATATTTTTCCTGAAGTTGCAATTTCTCATTTGTTGTTGATTATCCCTATGTGGTTTCCTTTCTATATTATCTAATCTATCCATCATTCTCTCTAAATTTTTAGCTAATTTATCTATTTTTAAAACTAAACTAGATGCTTCTTCTTTTATTATTACTCTCCTCTCATTCGTTAATCTTGCTTTTCTAGCCAATATATTAACTTCTACACTAACAAAATATGTTTTCATTCATTCTAAAGTATCATCATTTCTCTCTCTTAATTGATAGTCTATGTCTGTACCAAATCCATCAGGTAATTTGAGAAGGACGGAGTCTGGAGTGGGTTTGAGATTAGCAGGGATTGAATCCTAAACGTTGTTGTATCTAGTATAGTAATCTTGGATTGTTTCATTAGGAGCTCTTTTCATAGCATCAAATTCAGATAATATTTGAAGTGGATTTTTCTTCTTTTCCCATTTATTCAAAAATAATCTATGAAAGACTACTAAATCATCAATACTACCAGGATTAAGACCTTTAAACCATTTTTTAACTTCCCCAGTTAATGTTTGAGTAAAGAGTCTCATTTGTACATTAGAATCATCTATTTCATGAATCTCAAATTAATATGTCATCCTATTAATATTTTGATGGGAAGTGTAATGAGTGGTAGCATTAAATTGAGGTATTTTACTCTGATAATCCTAAGGCACGTCATGTAATTGTCCTGAAAGGACTTAGGGAGCATACCTAGCAACCATGTCTTCGATTCTAGCTTGGCTAAGAGGTAAGTTGGAAGTGCTTGAGGTAGAACTAGAAGTACTAGCTGATGTAGTAAAAGGCGTGCTTAATGAGATTTGAATGTAAGATTATGTACTGGAAAATATGGTTGAAGAACTAAAAGGTGAAGTTGGGATGGTAGAAGATGAAATTGGGATATATGAAGAAGTGCTTGGGAATGAGAATGATGTATTGGAAGATGTAGAAGGAAAGTTAGTGGGTGGTGTTGAGGTGGGGGAAGATGGAAATAATACTCTAGGTTGGAATGGTTGCTTTGGAATAAAGGAATCGGAGGAATGGAGTGTGTTGGATATTATGGATGATGTAGTGGTAAAAAGAGATGAACCTACAAATTCTACAAGGTTGGTATCTAACTGAGAAGTAGAGGGCTTAGGTGTATATGTTGATAAAGCAGCTAGTTCAACTGAATGCTGAAGAAGAGCTTCATCTATTTCCTTAAGTATAATAGCATTTAGTTCATCAAGTTTATCATAAGCTTCAAATATTTTTGATTCAGAATCTACTAAAAAAATTTCCTTTTTAATTTCAAGAGATGAAATAAAATAAGGATCTATAACAGTGCTATTTAAATCACTATATGATTTGTTTATGAATAAAGAATGTTCAAAATTTAAGTCAAAATCAATGTCTTGTATAGTTGCTAACTATTTTGGAAGGGAATTTGATCTAACTAAGGAAACTTTATTACCTGAATCTTCACCTTGTTTATTCTTTTTTCCAATTCTGTCTAGATCATCTACTATTGCAATAGGTTTTGGATCTAGATTTGACTTGGTATAGTAGACTCTTTTGGAAGCCCAAATTAAAATTTTTTGATAAAATTATACTCACAAATTTTAAAACAGTTTTAAAGTGAAAGGATAATGAAAAATATTTCTTTTAATACCTATTTAAAACCGAGGATTAGTTAGTTCCCCAATATGGTCGCCAGTGTCTTATCACTCTAATAATTCCCAAAGTTGTGAGATTTTGATTTTAAATTTTTAAAAATATTAGAGGTAACCACAGACCTACTTTCAATCTCTAGGATATAGCCTTCCTAAGGCTTAGAGAGGGCTCTCTCTATAAGATTTAACTTTGTTTTTATGTTGGATTTTAGGCTAGTTGTATGGGGCAATTGGGTTTTGATATTTGGTTTGGTTTGGTGGGAAAAATCACTTATTGAGATGGATAAATATAGATTTGTTTTTCCATTGGGAAAATGGAGTCAATGTGTCAAGAAAATAGGTCAGGATCAAACTGTAAAGTCAAATATTTTCAGGACAAGATAGTAGAGTTACTCAAGAACTTTGAGGCTGATTGGTGAATTCGTTTATTCGGGATAAAGAGCAATCAAGGATTCTTTGATCCAGATAAGGAGTGAAGAGGGGAGATTTAATTCGAAAGAGGGGGAAATTAAGGGTTCCCTACTCTGGAAATCAATAGAAAATGTCAAAATGAAAACCAGTAAATAACACAGTGCTATTAACAAATTCTGATATATCACTTCCTGATTTCACATTTAAATTTAGAACGCATGTATGTATGAATGAAAAACATAAGAATATTGAACAATTTAACTGTAGAAAACACTTCACTTCAGTTCACCCAACACATGAATCTTGAAACATGATGCTTTATTGATTTGATCCAGCATTTCTGACATGAAATTTGGTACAAAAGCCCATAAGGTATAGAAATATTTTCTATAGAGATCTTCAACAATTTATTCCACAATAATACTTCAAAGGGTGAAGTATTTATACAAAAGTGTTACAAAGTATCCTAGAATACTCATAGGATTTTTCTAAGGAAAATAAAATATCTTTTGCAAAAATATAGTGACAACTGCTTAAAAACTAGCAAGTTGTCCTATTTATCCAAATAAAATAGAAATTTTGTTTTGGATTGGGTGCAGCTGGCTGTTGTGTTGTCTTCAATGCTGGAAAAAGATCTTTTAATCTGTTTTGAACTCTATCTTCTCATCTGATACTCTTTTACTGATACACTGTACCTCTGATACTCTTTCATCTACTTGAGGACTGTTTTACTGCTGTAAACTCTATTTTTACTATTTAAAAACAACAATATGTTTTTCTTCCTCTTTTACTGTAAAATTGTCTTTTACAGTAAATCAGTAAGATTATGCCAAAATTCATTAGGTAACTTGATCTTGGTAAGTTTTCTATAGTTTTCATTAGCATATGTGTATCTGACAAAGGTTTGTTTGACCAAAAAGAGACATTTTATCTCATGCTGCAAATAGAACAAATCTTCAATTCTTTTGTGCAACACTTTTCCTGTAGGTACTCCTTGCCAATCTGCCTTGTTTACCTATTCTTTGGAAAAATCTCTAATTTTCTTGTTGTAATCCTCTTGCTTCATTAATTTATCATTTAGAACAAGAATGTTTGGCAAGCCTTTTTTCCTTAATATATCAAACCTTACCATAAATCTAGTTATTGCCAAATCCATGTTTTGACACTTCTCTTCAAGCTTCTTCATCAAGTTTTTTTTGTAATTACCTTTCTCACCTCAAGAATTGTGTCAGTTCTATCGGTTATGCCTATCTCTTCCAACTTTTGTTTGTTCTTGGTGTTGAGAAACTTGATTATTTCTTGGGCCTCTTCAGGTTTGGCACCAAGCTCTTCATTTGTCTTCACAATTTCTTCTTTGGCTACTTTAACCAAGTCTTTCTGTTCATAAATGACTTGAATGGAAGGCCAAGTATCATTGATTGACTCAGTGATCTTGGATGACAACTGATTTTTTATGAAATTCATTGGTTCCTTTAAAGTTAATTCTTCTTCAACTTTCTCCAACTGTTCACTTGCACTTTTAGCTTTCCATTCCTCATTTTTAGCATTGATTTGGGCTAATTTCTTGGCATCTTCCAAGTTATTAATTTGTTGTTTCAACCTATTGATCTCATTACTCTGTATAGACATCACTTCCATAACTTTAATGAGCTTGCTAGCTTCATCTGTTTTCTGCACTACTGATCAAGATGATTCTGTAGCAGAGGTAGTAGAAGATGTGATTGGCACAGCTATAGCCAATGGGACTTTTGGTGCTAATTCCTTTGCTAAGGTTGATGGGACTGTTGTAGTGACCATAGGGATGACCATGGGAGGAGCACTTTGTGTTTTTGTTGCTTCTTTCTCTTAGACAAGCTTGTCCATTTCTATCTCCATTTCCTTACTCTATGTTGTCATTTGGAGAATGAGACACAACATCTCATCTCTCCGATTTGCCTCCTGCACAATTTATTTTCCCTAAGGATGTTCTGTTGGAGGAAATTTTAGTTTCTTTCTAAGTGTTGCAATTTCAACATACTTCTTTTTCACCAATTCTTCTGCAAACCTTTACATTTGTAGGATTATACCCTATCTAAATTACCAGTTCTTCTAAGGACTTGATTCTTGTGTCCTTGATATAAGAGGAAGCTTTTTCAATCCTGATTTGATATCTCAAATTGGTTATAGTGTTTTGAAGTTTCTGGGCACTCTTTGGCTTGGTATTCATAGTAGAATAAATCATTTCAGAGCTTTTCTTATGAAACTCAATTTGATCTAAAGGATGAATGCTATTAACTGGTACTTCCAAATTGATCTTCTTATAGTCCGCTACTGTTGTAGGTTTAGGAACCGTTGGTTGTAGTATTTTCATAAGAAATTTCTTATTTGTGTAACCAAATGCTGATAATAATATGTTTTGACTTCCTGGAGTTTTTTTTAGATACTGTGAATAAATCTCATTCTTTAACTCTTCATTCTTAGCCTTGACTTCCTTGTATTTCTCTTTGATGTCACTTTCTATATTCTTTGCTTGTTGTGATGAGGATGCCTCCATATTTTGTTGTATTTCAATCATCTGAGTGTTTGGAGTATCATTTTCTTGCTCATTTACAATAACTGTAGCAGCTTATGTGTTCTTCTTTTTGTTTTCTTCATCGAACACCTCAATTGTTTCTTTTTCCTTGTTCACTGGATTGAGCTTAGGTTTCTTATTATATCTAATTTAAAATCTAGTCTTTGTTGTTGTTTCAGTTGTGTAGCTACCTTCTTCCCTAATTATCTTAGTGGCTTTATCCTCTTGATTTACAGTTTTAAAGGTGTGACTAGTATCACCCTATTTAACTGTTTCTACCATGGTATTTTCTAGCCATTCTGTTTTATTAGCAAATTTTTCAATCTCTAGCCTCTTATCATGGATATAAGAGGTAAATTTGCATTTTACCCTCATTTTACTAAGTATTCCCTGAGGATCATAATTCCATAAGAAAATTTCTTCAAATTTGTATTCCAGCAACTATTTTCATGCCTCTGTACCTGCATCCATGTGACTGCAAATGAAATATCCTACTTGGTTATTCAACTTGAATTTAGTCTTCTTTTTGGCAACCAAAAAGTTTATAGAATCTGAATTGAGAATTTTCCTTATGTACTCTAAAGAAAACACTCTCATTGGCAAGTATTTTGGAATTTTATAGGGTAAAAGGTTTGACCCATAAACTCTGATATCTGTATGATTTTGGTAAAGGTACCAATCTCCAGTTCTACTTTGCTCTGATAGTTGTAACACTTTCTTTATCTCATTACTAATTCTTGGTTGTACACTATTTGTAAACATGTTTATCAATGGATGAACAAAACAATCTATAAAATCCACATAAGTGAATTCTGTTGATAATTTTCTGATTAGAGAGGTCCAAAAGATGACTAACAATTGATTACCTTCTACATCCAATTTCTAAAGGTTTATAGGGAATTTATCTGCTTGGAAATAAAGTAACATGTGAAAGAGGAAGGATGAATATCTGAAAACTCCATCAGTGGGAAATTTCACAAGATGATCATGGATATTATCAGCTATGTATTCAGCATAGTTATAGATGACACAAGGACGTTGACCTAGCACAAAAGTGGATAGAAAACCAAGAATAGACTCATGTGTGTGCTCATCAGTAAAATAACCTTGGATAAAGGATAACATAGGGATGACATACCTTGATCCTTCAGGAAATTTAGAAGATGAATAGGGAGGGTTTATCTTTTGGATTTCAACATATGCAGGCATGAAACTTTGGAAGACCTGAAATCTCTTAGGAAAGTCTCTAGTAATTGTAAACAATACTTATTTGTTAACATAAACCATAGCTCTTTGGTCAGGTGAATAATAGATCTGACACAGCCTAATGAATTCTGGACACGGATGAGTATGTGGGACTACATATTTGGGTAGATTTCACTCCCAAATCAGAACTTCATCTCCCTGATCTAAGGATTTTTCTACACTCGAGCAGTGGAGATCTAGTAGGTTGAATTCAATGATTGGATCAGTTATTTTTCAATCCACATCAGCTAGAGGTGTATTCTCCACATCTACAATAGGAGGTTGTAGTGGATTTATAACAATGGTGGTTTTTTAAGCCATTACTGGGTTTGATTTTGACAATTTTGACCTTCTGGATGCTTAAAACTCTGTATTTAGGGCTTTTGTACTCTTTTTTAAGCTTAAACTATTTATAAAAGGTATTTTTGACTTGACAAGGGTATTTTTAATAGAAAATGTTACAATCAAGCTTTCTTTTTGTTTAAACTTTCAATTTGGTTTCAAACTTGATCTTCAAACTCTTTTCAGACTCAAGAAAAGAAATAATAAGGGTTTCTCTGCTCTTTTTGATAAACTAAACTAAAAAACAGTTTGATTCATGTATAAAAGAGGTTCCGAGTATTTTCAAATAATTTGAATTAGTAAGGGGTTCCTTAAGGTCTAAAAAAGGCTAAAACTACCTGAAATATCTTCAATTTTGATTTAAACAAGTTACAGTATTCAAAACTGGGGTTTCATCAGTATTTCACATCAAATATATTCTTTGAGGGAAAATACGGGTCTTTTTGTCGACAAAATAGACTTTACAAGGTTCAATTTGACAGAAATAACTCTTTTTTATGACGAGAAAGTTACTTTTTTTGGAGAATACATATTTTTTGTAGGCATTTCATCTCAAAACAGGGTTTTCGAGGCATCAGAAGGCCTGTGGAATCTGTAGCAGTCCTTTGGAAGTATACTGGAGGCTTCAGGCAGTTTTTAGCAGCAATTTACTGGTTCTTTGGGCATAAAATGGATTATAGTGCTTATTTTTTCAATCAGAAGGGTTTAAACATGCATAAAACTCAGAAAAAGGTTTAAACTAAGCAAGTTTGAAGTTTTATAGCATTTTTAGGTTTAAACAAGTTCTGCATTGAATGCCGGTAAAATCATAGGGAAGGTGGTTTAGCGCCAGGAGGAGAAACCATAAGTGGTTATCGCACGATGAGAAAATGGTAAGTGGTTTATTTTGATAGGATGTGATCCAATTATTAGTCGCCGTGTGGTGGAGAGAGAATAGCGTAAAACAACCTATTTCAAAAATCTCAATTCAATTAGAAACCGCGCTTGTGAAAATGCGATATGGCATCTGGATCGTTAGATCTGGAGGAGGATATGTGAATGGAAGAGATTAAACAGAGGATTAGCTCGGCATGTGGGACATGGGGCCCGGGAACTTCATATGTGTCAGGATTAATTTATACGTTTAAAACATGATTTTAAACATATAAACAAATGTAATAAGCGGATAGGTGGAATATTGTTTTACACGACAAATGAGGGATTTGCAGGTGTTAAAAGAGAAGGGTGGGTTACATTATATATAATATGTAATATATTTTAACCTATGGGGGAAGTAGGATAATATTTAGCACATGGGTATTAAAACCATAGGTTAAACGTTAATATAGTGGGTTTGGGGTATAAAATAAAGGAATTAATATATCTACAAGAAGGGGTATTTTAATTGAATTAATACACTAAATTAAAGTTAATATGAAATGAATATGATGAGCGGAATATATACAAATTTACTAGGTGTAGTGTATAATAAGAAAATGAGTACAATGGTGGTCCCATTTTTGAACATTTACACTTAATACTTAGGATAAATTGTATTTTGTGGGTTTCTGAATGTTTTTGCATGAAAATGAGATTATTTTAAAGGGGATTTTTTATTCCCTAAGTAAAAAGGTATTTTTATTTTAGGAAAAGGGAGTGATGTTCAGGAAAAGGGTGATTATGAATGGAATTCAATACTTATTACCAATCAATTATTAAGTCTTGGGTTTGGTCCCAACAAATGTCAGAGAAATGCTCTAAGCCTTTTTAACTAAAGGTTTTGAATACTGAATATTTTGAGGGGACGGAAATTAGTAATTTTCCAAATGACGATTTATTACATGCCCTGTACAACTACTTTCTACGTACCCATCATTTACTCTATCATTTTTTCATTACCTGCATGGGTGCATTTGAGCTTGCAACCCTAAATCCATTTTTATTTAAAGCATAAAGTATCTAAATCTAACCTTATTTCATCCGAGGGCTAAAATTAAACTGTTGAGCTCCTCATTTTTTCTCTAACTATCCATTGATTTGTCAAGTTTAAACTGTTTGACATATCTTTATTCTCTATCTATAAAAATGAAATTCAAAGCATGAAAAAGTTAAGATTAAACTATTTAACTCATCATGGATCATGGCATTTTGAACAAGCTTCACATAATCATTATTCTTGTAGTAAAAGTAAAAGTAGTGGAATTTTGACTTGCATTACTTTCATGTCTTATTGTTATCTCTTTTGGTGTTTTGGGTCCATTTTTTATTCTTTTTGATCTTTTATTTTCAAGTCCTTTGATATTTCTTTTAGGAATTTTACCCTCTTTTCATTTTTTATTATTTTCAAATATTAGAAAACAACTTGCAGAAAGCGAGGTATGTACATATATTAAAAGACTAATCATAGTCAATTCAAAGATTAAGAACCCTATTATTATAGGACCCTAACATATAGCAACACTTAGATCTATTACTTAATATCTTCATTTTCCATAATGGAGCGACGATATATTGGCCCACAGGGTAGAGGTCCTCTGGGAGGTAGATTGATCAAATAATTGACTTGATAATGCAAGGGTGCCCTCACTACAAGAAAAAAGAAAATTGGTGAGGGTCATGCTTGTGATGGACCTTTAAGGTCTGTCACCAATGTCATATGGTGACGGTCATTAAAAAACCATCACTGTAAGTGTATATAGTGATGGTCCTTTATGGTGTGTCACCAAAGAAATTTTCAATGACACTTTTGGTGAGGGTTGTTAAAGGCCCATCACTAATTCTCTCTTTGGTGACACTTGTAGTGACGAACTTTTAATGACCCTCACCAATGCTCTTTTTGTTACTTTTGGTGATGGTCAAAAAATGTTCGTCATCATTGATCACTAAAAAATGTCACTGTAAGTGTATATAGTGATGGTCCTTTATGGTCTGTCACCAAAGAAATATCACTTTTGGTGAGGGTTGTTTAAAGGCCCATCACTAATTCTCTCTTTGGTGACACTTCTAGTGACGAACTTTTAATGACCCTCACCAATGCTCTTTTTGTTACTTTTGGTGACGGTCAAAAAATGTCCGTCATCATTGAACACTAAAAACCGTCACTGTAAGCATATATAGTGATGGTCCTTTATGGTCCATCACCAAAGAAATTTCACTTTTGGTGAGGGTCGTTAAAGGCCCATCACTAATTCTCTCTTTGGTGACACTTCTAGTGATGAACTTTTAATGACCCTCACCAATGCTCTTTTTTTTTACTTTTGGTGATGATCAAAAAATGTCCGTCATCATTTATCATTCCAATGAGTTTTTGATGACACTATTTGCCTGTTAATATATTTTTTGTCAAAAGATAACGATTTAATACCGTTATTGTGGAGAATTTTTTATAATATGTCCAAGGCCATAGTGGTTAGGGTCAGTCAATTTTTTAAGAAGTAATAAGCGTGTATCATTTCCCTCAAGTAATGACTAGTCGAATAGAGATTTCCTATGATTCAACACATGATTCATATCTATTAAGTTTATTATCTAGAAAATTCCATTTAGATAAAGTTCCACTATTGTGTGTATGAAATATATTATTTAATACATAATCGAGTTCTGACAATTCTATTAATGAGAAATACCTAACAATCTTCAACAATTTGGGCGCACCTTAAATTAATGCTTTGGCGCACACTAACATTTCTTAGCACCCCACATGTCTTGGAACATCTTTGTACCTAGAACATCTTGTGATGACATTAACGCCCAAGCACATGGTGGCATGCGCTAGCACAACATGGAACTCTCCTAGCATGTGTTGGCATGTTGCATATAGTCCCTAGTATGCCCTGGAACACCTTGGTTAAACGTATTGACATACATTAGCACTTGGCACACAATGCCACTTGGCATGTATTGGGACCTATTATTAGTGTGCCTATCATGCCCCTTTTCAAAAAGATAAATTCCTGGCTTATTAACCCTCTTATTGGTTCTTCTTTTTGTTGCCTTGACACATATTGATATACCCTAGCACCCTGTGCCACATCCTTAGCACCTAGCATGTATTGGCATATCTTGGCACTATTAATTGGCACATGATATAATTAGCACACCCTGGAACTCCTAAGCACACTTTGGGAATTCTTATCATTCCTTGATATTCCCTATCATGCCCTACCAATGCTTAGCATACCTTGTCACTCCCTCCTTGGCATGACAACTAACACTGACCATTAACACTAGTCACTGGCAGTACACGTTCCTCATATTCATTAACTTCCATGAATTTTTACCTAGTTCTCCCTTAATGTTTTTTCCTAGTACTCCTTAACACTCATCAACATGCATTATCACTCTCTAGCACACCTTATCACTCTTCAACATTCCCTTCCACTTCATAACATGCATAACATTAACCCCTGACACATATTGGCGCTTGGCACGTGTTGGTGCTTGGAAAGTCTTAGCATGTATGGAATACGTTGAGATGCCTTGGTATGATTTATCATGGTTTAAAATTAAATTTATTTGTGATGATCAATTTTTGGAAAGTAGATGAGAAGCAACAAAGGAATACTTGGCACTTAGAATGCACTAAAAATTTTCATTTGGCACCTATTGCCACCTAGTGTTAGTGTGCCTAGCATTCCCCTCTTGGAAAAGGTAAATTGATGACTTATTAACCCTATTATGTGTTCATTTCCTTGTAGTTTAACTTTTTTCTCCCTTTTGTTGTCTTGAAAGTCCCTGACATGCATTGATCACACCCTTGCACATATTGGCATGCCTTATCACTTGGCACATCTTAGCATGTTTGACATGTATTCCCACTATCTGGCACATCAAGGGGGTGAAGAGAGATGTAGTCCTAAATTAGGTCGAGTACGAGGGCCGAGTAAGGTTGCTAAAAGGAGGTCATGATCATCCTCCAAGAGCAAGATCATCATGTGAGGGTTCAGAAGAATGTTTCATACCTTAATGGTTGGTTTGGACTAGGAAGTAGGATGGCATATTGTTGGTTCTCTTCTGGCAGATCAAGCTTAAGAGAGGTTTCTCACGAGAATCTTGGCATGTGATTTCAATGGTGTCTTTGTGTGAAGGCCGCGTCAAATTTTAAAATGTTGAAATTTGAAACAAGAAACAGTGAGATTGGAAACTAGAAAGGACAAAAAAAAATGCACCCACACTGGTGAGGAATTTTGATGCACCAGGAGTGAGGATTGTGGGGCGTCTAATTTATTTTTCCCTTAAATAAATTGAACAATAAATTGTAATTTCGTCTCATAAGAACTTGTGTCAGTTAATTAAGTCATGATGACTGTGTTAGCTCAAGAAATTCGAGTTGAGGGTCTAATATGAGGCATCTAGAGGGATTCTAATATTTTTGGGGTGCAGTTGAAGTTGATGCATTAGTGGGGTGCAAGTGTAATTAACTCAATTAAATGAGTTAAAATCAGTTTAACTAGTTCTAACTGAGTGATGTCCTAGTGAGAGGTCTAGTGAATTAAATTCGATTTAATTCACAATGAGTGATCAATCAACTGATAATTCACTATTAATTGTTGCATGCATGTCAGTTTCGAGGAATACCTAGTTGAGACATAATTTAAAGGGAACATAACTATCAGTTTTATTCAGAGAAAGTTTCCCATGTGCAATTATAAAGTCATTGGGATGCCATGATGGATTGCACAATCAAGGAAGACTAATTTTCATAATTAATAAGGATTTAATTCCCTAGGAATTGCATGAGCAAGGCAGGCTGAAGTAAGGATGAGAATTGGCTAATTACTAGATTGAGTTTTCCTAGATCAACGGGAGACAATTGACAGAGTGCTAGAGAATCTCATGAGAGATTAAGCATTGTATTGTTTCACGATTCCTTGACTTAATACATAATAGATATAGAGGGGTTTTGATTAGTTGCTTTCCCCAAATACATCATGTTGTTGTGTGATTGATAATTTATTCTCTTACTTATATATGATTGTGAGATCGTTTTTTTTTCCGTAAATTGTAGGAAGGATTCAATATCTTGTTTTAGTATATTACAAGATCAGATTGAATCTCGTTGGTTAGATTTTCTACATGGTATCAGAGTACGAATTTTTGGGGCGGTGAGTTTGTGGAGAATATTTGAATATTTTGGTGTAAAATTTTCGAAAACAAATAGAATATTTTGATTCCTTGCAAAAATCTACCCAAATGGAAAAACAATCGGTCAAATCGGAGCTCGAATGAGGGAGATATCATCAATTTAAAATCAACTCTTTTTTAGAAAATTTTTGTAACTTCAAGACAATTACACTGTACGCGAGTCAACAACCTATATGCACTTGAGGTACTAGATGCATGCAAAGCTTTGAGGAGAAAGGCAGAAGTTAGAGACTTGGTGGTTTAGAGGGAGCATAAATTACCTCTCAACATGCATCCTCATGAGTAGCAGTATCAGAAGGTTGTGGAGTAGCTGCCATAATTGGAGAAGCAGAGAGGAGACCGAGTGGAAGTGTCCACTCAAGAAGAGACCTCCATGAGGGGGAAATTTCGAGCCAGATGGGAAGAGGGAGCAGCCATACCTCGAGGTGTAAGGTGGGGTTATGTGTAGACATAATCCCAAGATAAGAAATTTGGGCAAGGTCCATTGAGATGGCATGTCTCATGGATCAAACCTGGCTACAAGGAGCCCACCGTACAATAGTAGTAGGAAGGATCAGTTAGATTGATGTAGTCAGATGTCAGCAAGCCAAAAATCATAGTGACAGATGTCAAATACTGGAGCACAAATAGAGTTAGAAATAGTTCAAAGGGCATAGATGGAGATTTCAGCAGTAGTGCATAGAATCCAGTACTAGATAGGTGCAGTAGCTAGCAGTAGTTAGAAGACTCTGATTATAGATGCATTATACTAATTCAGTTGTTCAGAGGCTATTCAATTTCAGGATTTGCAGGTGCAAACAACACTAGAGAATTGTAGCATGCAGAACATTCCAAAGGTACCAGATGGGGATAGATTGAATTCCTTTTTTGTTGAGAGGGAGCTTTGAAATTTGCAGTAAGAAACAGTGAAATTGGCAACTAGAAAGTGAAAAAAAAAATGCACCCACACTGGTGAGGAATTTTGATGTACCAGGAATGATGAATGTGAGGCGTCTAATTTATTTTTCCCTTAAATAAATTGTAATTTCATCTGATAACAACTTGTGTCAATTAACTAAGTCATGATGATTGAGTTAGCTCAAGAAATTTGATTTAAGGTGATCGAGGTGGATATTGGTGGCCACCCACCTATTCCACTTGGGCCCTCACCATTGTCTCTTTCAGTTTTTTAGTTTCCTTAATTATAGCACAATTTACTATTTTTGTTAGTTTTTCGGGTCCTAAATTTTTGAAGCCGTTTTGAGGCCCCAAACGATATTTTTTGGGCATGAAAGGTTTGGTGATTTCATAGAAATCTTATTAGAAGTTGTAGTCCTCGAAGAGATCTTTCTAACGAGGTATCATGTGCGTTAAACGAAGATCACATGACCAAGTTACGACCCCAGGAAGTTGGCTGCCCAACTAATCCCAACGGGGCCCATAAAATATTGGTGTTACATCTCCTCAGGATATGGTTTTGGTTGTTTAGGGTTTTATCTTATTTTAAATAATAAAAATACCCTTGATACTTATTGTAACATAGTTTAGAGGAACATAACTATCAGTTGTATTTATAGAAAATTTCCCATGTGCAATTATAAAGTCATTGGGATGCCATGATGGATTACACAATCAAGGAAGGTTGATTTTCCTAATTAATATGGAGATAATTCCATAGGAATTGCGTGTGCAAGGCAGGCTGAAGGAAGGCTGAGAATTGGCTAAGTACTAGACCGATTTTTCCTAGATCAGCAAGAGACAATTGGCAGAGTGCTGGAGAATCTCAAGAGAGATTAATCATTGTGTTGTTTCATGATTCCTTTACTTAATAAAAAATAGAGATAAAGGGTTTTGAGAATTTTCTTCCCCAGATACATCTTGTGTTGTGCGATTGATAACTTGTTTCTCTTACTTATATGTGATTGTGCGATTGTGTTTTGTTTCCACAAATTGTAGGAAGGATTCAATATCTTGTTTTAGTACATGATTACAACATTAGATTGAGTCCCATTGGTCATATTTTTTACATGAAATAGAAGAGAGGGTTGATACCATCTTTCCTAGTGGTGGTTAGTAGGCCGCAAGGTCTGTGATAAAGACCAACATAAATGGAGGACGACTTGCACTGTAATTTAGAGCCATAACAGAAGTCAATGCAGGCGTAATATTGACTGATTTAACCCTAGTTTGAGGGTTGACATTGAGATCTGAAGTTCATGTCAAGAGTCAGTCAAAGAAATGCCCAGAATCTATGGATCCATATGAGCTAGGTCGAGTCTCTTATGGAGGCAAGTGTCGTGTTTTTTCTATGTGTGGATAGGGTTTGTTCTACAAAAATTAGAAGCACATAAGCATAATGCCCTAGTTAGGACATTTTTCTAGCATGTTTAGTTCATAAGGTATGACCTTAATACTGTGAGAAATTTGCGTAGAAGAAGATGGGTTATGACCCTTAGAGCGAGGTTTATTTCTACAATAAAGACCGAAGATCTGGAAGATGGTTTGTAGATTTAGTATGTGTGGAGACAACAGATCCAAAGGAGGGTGGAACCTGAGCAGAAGATTGAGCATGCAGAAGAAATGTTCCATATGAAGAATGGATTGACATGCAGAGGAGTTGATTTTGGTGGACTTTCCATAGAGTTTTAGACAAAGATCTAAAGAAACCTATAAACAATTAGTAAATGGATTGCTAGTGGCTAATTTGTGACCCTAGTTCAGTCATCTACAGATTGTTAGAAGTATGATAAGAGGAGTAGTTCATATTTTTTCATAGATTGGACAACAAAGATCAAATTTTCAATACACAAGAACAATGATCTTGAGAGGACTCAAACCATTGTTAGGTGGCAGATTTGAAGAGCCCTAGATGAAGACAATATTGTGGCCCCTAGATCAGTAAAAAGAATTGACTGTGGTTGGGTAGATTGATGGTAGGCCAAGTATAGTTGGAGGGTTGTTAGGTTACTATCAAAGAAGAGCCCTAACTCTTGTTCTGGTGAAGGACAACAAAATTGGTAGCAGGGCAAGTGTATAGGGCCTAAGGATGTGCAAAATTTGAAGGACTAAAGTAACATTCAAGTGGGCGAACCAACTAGCCCTAGTTCACTATATTGTAGAGGATTGATTCAGTGAGAAGAAGGGAAGCCTCCATAGCCCTGGACTTCTCATCTTGGAGATGTAGTATGGAAAAAGTGGGCATACCAAAAAGTTGGTCACAAATGGAATTTTGAACAACATATTACCACTCAAACTAGTAGTGGATCTAAAAGGGGTTCCTAGGAGGGAAACTGCTAGGACAATGGAAATGATGGAGGCTTAGCCCATTGTCACCACAGCTAAGGCTCCTTGCTCTTCACGAAATTTCACCAATGGGTGGAGCCCTGATAGTTTAGGAAGTCACTTGTAGAGTATATGTCAATGGATAGGTGGGAAGTGACCCTCGAAACCCTTTCCCTAGTATAAAATAAAGAGTGGGACTTGCTTTCCTTTTAAGCAAGGGAATTATCTTCTAGGGAGAGAGGAAGGGGATTAAAGGGCTGAGGGAGAATAATAAGACTTATGAAGGAAGTTCTCAATCCCTAAAATCCTTTGGGAACTTGGATTCCCAAATGGTCCTTGATGAAAGGCCTTTAACACCAAATGGGACCACATGGGGCCAAGTGGACCCAGCCCAAGTTCGGGCATGGAATTTAGCAACCAATGATGTTTCTATGCTGGACAAGGTGATGGGAAAGGATCAAACAAGTGTTTTTACTTCGATAGGTCAAATTGATCCTACTAGGTTCTATCTTTGGGAACACCTCGGTAGAACTTGATCCTAGAGCTAGGGCTTGAGGTATCTGGAGATTCCACTGTCGGAATTGGCCCAAGTTCCGAGGAGAGTGAGGGCACCCAGCAACGCAGCTGCCTCTAGGAGATAGAAGTTTTCCTCTAGCCAGATTCCTGGGAAATTTTTTCCCTAGGTGACCTAATGGGGCTAGACCTAGGGAATGTGAAAATTTCGTAATCTAAGAAACCCTATTGCAGTATCTTGATTTACTTCTCCTACTTGAATTAATTTACAAGTTAATTTCTAAAATATTCAATAAATTAGCGAAGTAAATAGTAAATACAACCGGAAACCTACACATACAGATCAAATACTGAATAACATCCTCATAGACAAAGTGACACATGGATTTTCTAGACAACTATCCCTGGAAAAAACATAATGTGGTAAAACCAGTGTAGCTAGCTCTGGAGGGTTTTCATTATTATGTAGAATCTGATTACAACAATCCTGGGCACGAAAACTGGTTCACCCAACAGAGAAATAAAAAAGGCAGTACTACACTGCTCTGAATCCCTCTACGTCAGCCTAACTGGCTTGCGTCGGCCTCTGCGCTGCTTAGTAAGGGCGTCTGTCACACCTGAAGGGCTTACACTACCCCTGTGCTGACTTGACTAGGCCTGCGTCAGCCTTGCGTGGCTCCTGCTGCCTGTGTGTTTCCCCTGTTGGGCTTTGGCTAGACTGCGTGGCTCCTGCTGCCCCTATTGCTCTGGCTGGCTGGAATGCTTAAGAAGAAAAAGCATAGGTAAGAAATAAGGCACTGGCCAAAGGCAACGCATAAAAATCAGAGAATTTGAAGAAATGAAATGAAAATAGATCAATGTCCACAAATAACTTAAATAGCTCAATGGGACTAGAGAGTAAAATCTTTGACAACAACAATAAGTGCTTATAGAATCAGCTAAGAGAATAGAGGAGACTAATTCATGAAGTTAAAATTTTGTATAATTGTTGGCACAGAAAAATTGTAGAATTGTTAGAGTAAATCTCTGCAGGTACCATTAGTTCGTGATCATCGATAATCATTTCATTTCGTCAAATACCCTGATGAATGGGCCTTACAAGCTACTTGCGTAGACAAACCCCACAAAAATTGTGTGATGGAAAAACATTCACACTATATTGAAGAAAACACCTACCAAATAAGGATGACATTTCAAATGGGGCAAGAAACAATAGAGAGATAGACATTGAAAAAGTTAAAATGCTATGGAAACAGGAAAGCAACTAGGTAGCATGGTAGAAAGCACAACAAAGAAAATTATAAAAATGGAAAACCCTACAAATTAGCACCCATCCAAACATCACCACAATTTTTTCTTCAACTCTAAATCTCCAAATTCATCAAATTATATCCTGTATTCAAACTTGATCCTCTCTGTTAGCCATTCTAAATATAAGGCTGAGAACTTACTACAGAACCATCACCTACATGTAGTGATGTTATTCTGTGACCAGAAAACCTACTTTTGTGAAGACATGGAAAGGTAAACACTCTCTGCCAAGATTTTCCATATAGCCTAGGATGAGCAACCACATATACATCACTAGTTTTTTCTCTTCAGATTTGTAACTTAGAAGAGCTTTGTCTGACCACCTCCGGGTTGCTCCCAGAGTCACCCAAGTAAGCCCTCTCAACATCATCCTCTTTCTTTAGTACCTAATTAGTAATTTAATTAACCATAACAGTTTCTTGATCATGCAGGTATTTCAAATATATTTCCAATAAGCATAAAGCTTTCATGTTAAACAATCAGGTCAAAAGACTTTAGACTATGATGCAAAAAATACAAAGAAACCTCACCAACACTCAAAGGACAAACAAATTCAAACCTCTACAAAGTATAAATAGATATCTGATAAACTTCATTCCACCACAAAAATGTGCTTAACTAAATAAAATTCTAATTACTGTGCTTTCAAGACAAAGCTTTCAAGGGCAGTGATGTTATAAACATACCCCTAACACCTCGTGAACAATCAATGTGTATAAGTAGACCATCATAAGGCTCATTTTAAACATCATTATTATCATTTTATAAATCATTTTTATTAAATCAACAAGAAGAAAGCAACAATTGCATTCAGTTCCACTGAAGCAAAGTATATGGCAGTTTCATATACTTATTATGAAGCTATCTAGATTTGCAACTTGATTGTAGAGTCAACCAATCAGCTGTTGAAGCCCAATATTGTCTCTTGTGAGAATCAAAGTTACATCAAGCTCTATGAAAATCCAATGTGTCATGACCATTTCAAACACATTGATATTCAATACAATTTCCTAAGATTCCAAGTTTATTAGGGAGTTAGTAGTGTTGGACCACATTCTGAAAAAGTTGCATATGGTTAATAGTTTGAAAAAGCTCCTAACAAAGGGGAAGTTTGACAAGTTGGGGGAGAATCTTGGGTTATTGGAAAAAAAAAATGTCAAGTGTGTTAGATTACCTAGTTGGTCTCACCTCAGCCTTGAGAAGTTGAGCAGCACTAGGATTGCAGAGCTAGATTGTTGTACACCAGTTAGAAAGATTCTTAAATATAGCTAGAAGCTTATAATGACACCTTCGAGGATAGACGAATTAGGTTTTGGGTCACACCCACCAAGTATGGCACACTAGTTGAGGAGATTAACACCATCATCTTAGGTGCATTCATGAGTGCACACTTATGGAATGAGGCACCTTCAGAAGAGGAGTTATATCTACTATGATAATGCACTACTCTAAAATAAAAGCCTTGATTACAAGGCAAAGTTATGAGGGAGTTGCTCATTCTCAAGGGAGATGCACCACTAATGCTATCATTACCCTATTTTCTAACAACACCTTCTCTTAAATTATAAATGAAAAGGATGGGCACAGTAGTTATACATTTGTAGAAATAGATAATAAGATTGAGTAATGTTATCTTATAGGTTGTAGTAGGAGCTTTTGTGAGATGACAACTTGTTGTGACATTCTTCTATTTGAGTAATAAAGACTTCTATGCAATTGTTGTTGGAGCCTGCTCTTTTTATCCTGAATTCTCAGATTGCAGATTTGTGTAGAGTGGGCCTAATACATTTGTTGTTTTAATCCATTGTACTTCTTCTCTCTCCCTTTCTCTCCTACCTGGCTCTCTCTTCCCCTCTCTCTCTCTCTCTCTCGACCCTCCAATCCTCTCACTATATCCCTCCCTCTATCCTTCTTTAATCTGCCCCCCTTCCATCTTTGTGTCACTGTCTCCCTCTCTTACCCTTCTCTACCTCTCTCACTCCTCTCCCTCTCTCTCTCTCTCTCTCCATTCCTTCTCTCCCCTCTCCTTCAGTTTATCTCCATCTCTCCCTTGTGAATCCCCTTGTCTCGCCACCTCTATCAATCTATGTCTTTATTATTCCTTCTCATAAATATCTAGAGTTAATATATATCATGACATATTGGGACCTACGATTGGGTTAATTCCACCTTATTGGCAAGGTTAAAATGGTTAATCTTCGATAGAAAAAATTTAGATCAAATATTTCATCAAAAAGAGGGAACCATACCCTATCTTCCAGGCTATGCCTATCAGTCGCTTGGCCTCTTCTTACTCTCACATGAATGTAGTCTTGCTTGACTGGTACAGAAGAAGGTTTCGCATTATCAACTATTTGTTTGGGACAAATTTTAGTTGTTTCAACACTGCTACATTCTTCAACCTTATCCTTTAAACCATCTTAGTCTTTTGTACTCTCTTCAACTTTGTAGCGCTTTCCATTCCTCTCAGTCAAATATGTTTGCTTGGTCTGTTAAGGGACAAGATCGACAACATTAGGATGCTTTTACAATAAACAAGGGTATTTCCAGGACACAGTTAGGTGGAGCAAGAGTATAAGAGCCAAATTTCTCATGAATGTGGGACACTCGAACTTAAGATTTTCTGGAGTAGTCATGAGGTGTAATATGGTTATTAATACTTCATCAGATGGCCATTATTTGGACTTAAATTGTGTGACAACACTATGGCTAAGTTTGAAACTAGAGATTGAACATACATTTGGTTTGATTGCAATAGAAATTTTCATCAATAAATGTAAATCAATGACTAACAAATACTATAAATAAATAAATAAATAATACATGGAAACAAGAAACAATACTTACAAAATTTTTGCATTGAGACACAAAGAATAAGAAACTATTGTGCACAAAAAGCAACCAATGAAACTATCATATTAACCCCTAACCCCTTAAACACTAATTCCTAACCCTAACACATTTAACCCCCTAAACCTCTAAACCCCTAACCCATTTAACCCCTAAACCATAAACCTCTAAACCCTTAACCCCTAACCCCTAAATCTTTAAACCCTAACCCATTTAACCCCCTAAACCCCTATTAAACCCCTAACCCATTTAACCCCCTAAACCCTAAACCTATAAAACCTTAACCCCTAACCTCTTAAACCATAAAGCTTTAAACCCTTAACCCTAACCGCTTAAAACCTAATTCCCAACCCTTAACCCATCTAACCCCCTAAAACCTAACCCCATTAGCCCCTAACTTATAACCCCTAAAATACTTAACTGCTAAATCCCCTAACCCCCTAAACCCCTAATCCATTTAACCCCCTAAACCATAAACCTCTAAATGTATAATATTAACCTCTTAACCTCTAAATACATAATATTCCCTTAACCCCTAACCCATTTAACAACTAACTCATTATTCCCCTAACTCATAAATGCTCCTAAATCCCCTAAGCCCTAAGCCCTCAATCTCTAACCCCTTAACCCCTAAGCCCCCAATCCCTAACCCCTTAACCACTATTGTTGGCAATATGATGCAAAGTGTTGTCCTTGATGGCAACCCACTGAATGAAGATGAAGACATGAGATTGTTGGCATGTGTTGTCCTTGATGGAAATCCACCTGATGAAGTTATTCTTGACTTGATGGACTTGGTAAATGATGTAAATCTGATGTGATATGATGCTTGTTGACAATATGATGTTGAATGTTTTCCTTGATGACAACCCACTTGATAGAGTGTTGTCCTTGAATGAAAACCCACTTGATGAAGATGATGGCAACTTACTTGATGAAGTTGTGCTTGATAGAATATGTTCTTGATGAAGTAAATCTGATGTATCTACAGTGAGTACAGAAAGGAATGAAGAAAGAAATTCAGTTTGTGCTAGATCTATGATGAAAAGAGTATGTCTTAAGGCATACGCAGATTTTCCTAGGAGAAGTCGCGTATGCACGCGGGAAACAACGTGCCAAGTCGCGTATGGGAAAAAGTGCTCATAAAGTGCAAAACCAGGGGTAACCACCATGGTATTGACCCATTTTATTGGGTAATGATTCGTCTAAATGACCCCGTCCCGGAATACCATCGGAAGTAATGTAGTTTTTGGCTCATGGTATTGTTTTGGCTCATGGTATTGAAAAAGGGGCTCATGGTATTGAAAAAGGGTAAACCTATATAAGGAGAAGAAATTCATTGTGCAAATCATGAGTGTGGGTGCAAGATGTCTGGTCTTGAATGAATACTTCTCTGTGAATTATATCTGTATGGAAACGGTAAAGGCTTGATGATAGATCTGAATCTATGATGCACCAATGAAGAAAATGATGAAGAAGGGGCTCTAGATCTGAAATGTATTTGTATCTACTAGATCTGTTATGGAGTGATTAGATATGTGATGAGGCGAACATCTGTCTGAAGTAAAGGGTTGAATCTGAACTGAATATCTGATCTGAAGAAGTATGCAGCTCTGTAATGGTTGAAGATCCATACGCTAGTTCGTCGCAGAGGAAGCGCGTATATACGCGGCTTCGCTGAAGAGAAAGCGCGTATGCGCAATGAAATTGGATCTGTAATATGTACAGAAGTATACGCTGGTTTATGTGAACGAAAGGGCGTATATATGCGACATCAGTGAAAGGAAAGCGCGTATGCAAACTAGGGTTCGCTGAAGTCTGTGGTAAGAAATATCTGATCTGTTCTGCTGGTTTACTGATATCTGTCAGTGAGTTATATGTATCTGTTTCATGGTTGAATGTGCTTAAAAGTATGGAGTGGGTCCAGTCTGAAAATATGATGAAACGTGGCCTGCAAGTGGTGTCTTAAAGGAAGCTTTGGATCCAGTGTGAAAATTTATGAAACGTGGTCCATATTGGTGCTGAGGGTTGTAGCCTTCAGTCAGGGGGTCGTAGCTCCCTTCCAGGTGAGGCTAGTAAACGAGAGCAGGGGGTCATAGCTCCCTTCCAGGAGAGGCTGGTAAACGAGACAGGGGGTTGTAGCTCCCTTCCAGGAGAGGCTGGTAAACGAGTCAGGGGGTTGTAGCTCCCTTCCAGGAGAGGCTGGTAAATGAGCGCAGGTGGGTGCCTGCGTGCTGGTAGGAGTCTGCGCCAGCACATATGTTGTAAGATGTTTTCTCTATAATAAAAAATATTGAAGGCCTGAAAGAATCAGGTTTAGGCTTTTTGTCCCCGACTGGGTTTCCACCTAAAAGTCCCGTGTTCATGTGTGATGCTTTGTGTGATGGTTTATTCTGTTATTACTCGCACATGTTTCTCTATCAATAACTTTAACATCAGATGAATGAATATTGCAAAGAACTAAGTTAATAAATATCTGCATATTTAGATCTCTGCTAATACGCGAGTTGTATGAAGGATATCCGCGTGTATACGCGAGTTTACTAAAGGAAAGTAGCTTATGTGTTTTAAGGAATGAAAAAGTAAAAAGTTTTGAGTATGAAGTAAATACTGATTCACCCCCCCCCCTCTCAGTATTTTTCCCAACAACTATCTCATTATTCCCCTAACCTCTAAACCCTAAACCTCTAACCCCTAAGCCCTTATTCACCTAAGCCCTAAGCCCCTAATCTTTAATCCCTTAACCACTAACTAATTATTCCCCTCACCCTTATAATATTCCTTAAAACCCATTGGGATTAGCCATTCCAAACGAGAGCAGGTCGAGTTGGGACCTACGATTGGGTTAATTCCCCCTTGTTGGCAAGGTGGAATACCATGAGCAAAACCATGGGTTGCAAAAACCTCTCCTAAATTTACTATTTTATCTCAATTTTATTTTAATAATTAATTAATTAATTTCTTTAAAAACTCTTCTAGATAAATCACATAAAAATTTTAAGGTACATGCCTTTCGAACCACTCATTGTGTGGCTCGCCATCAATGTTTTTAAAATAAATTTATTAGAATGAAATTGAATTGATTTTTGAAGCTTCCTTTTAAATCAATTGTTGGCATTACAAAGAATCATCCATAAAAAAACAATGGGTATGATATTAAAATTATATTTGAAGGCATAATATTAAAAATGTTGTTTGGAAAAATGGAGGGCGGGAGTATTCATTTTTCTTTTAAATTTTAGACCTCCAGTTAAAACAACATTTCTCCCACCCAAAATATGTGTTTTTCTTATCTCCTACTGGCTTAGTGATTAGGGTTTTTTTTGTGGGTCTTGTTCTTCCAACTGCCTTACTGCAATTTCTTCTGGGTGCCAATTCAGTCTCAACAATCTGCAGTTTTTGAAGTTGCATTCTTCTAGTTAAGATGCAGGATTGGGGGATCTAATGCAATTTATTCCTGGTGCAATTTCAGTCTCAACAATCTTTGGTTTTCAAAGCTGCATTCTTCATGGATTCTACTAAGTTCAATAGTCAATATGTAGGATTGGGGGATCTATTGCAATTTCTCCCTGGTGCAATTTCAATATAAACAATCTGCGGTTTTTGAAGCTGCATTCATCAGGTATTCTACTAATTCCAATAGTCAAGTTGTAGGATTGGGGGATCTATTCATGATTTTCTTAGCTTTCTTTGGAATGGTTTAGAATGCAGCCAAACCCTTGAGAATATTGATGCTAGTAGAATTTCCCCCAATATGATCCAAATCAAAGTGAATAGCACACATGGGAAAATAAAATTCCTTCATTGGATGATGCATTGTGCGTTGGTTTTTGGAATGAGCCCATGATCATCAACAACAATAAAAATATTGGGCTTAACACAATCAATCAGACACCAATGGTTTCAGCTACAAATGTGGAATCGCACCTTTAAATCTCCTCTTACTGAAATCTAATCTTGGCACAATTTCCCATTCGATTCAGACAAGGGACCAGAAATATGTGAATCTTCCTAACTGCATATTTTTTTTTGGATAATTTAGGTATCCAACTTTGCTATTTGCAAATGTGAAAACCCAATTAGCACTGCAAATTCTGACTGGAGATGCATGTACTTTTTAATGGTTTTCTCAAAGGTTCTCTAATTTTTGTTGCCTTATTTCGATTTGAATAAAGATATTTTCTTGTAGCTCCGCATTAGAGTTCAATCATTTTTGAAGTTATGTTAGTGTTGAACCATTTTTGCTGAAGTATTGGCAAAGTACTATTTTATTGCATCCAAATTACTAATTTTTTATTCTTTTATGTGATTTGAGCTTCTTTAATATTTTCGAGAAACTGGATTCATTTTTATAAGAATATTTAAGATTATGGATCTATCGAACTGAGATGGATCTATCGATGTGGGATACAAAGCACTGTTATTTTCTATATGCTTTCTATATGTATGAATTGTTTGAATTTCTGAGAATTCCAAAACAAAATAGAGAGAATAATGCTATCCTCTAAACACAGAGAAATTAAAATTAATTTTCTTCACAGGACAGAGATTCAACACTTTAAAAATTCCTATTTCATTCACTGTAAAAATATATTACAATAAAATTTCTTCCTCTAAGAGGGATTACAAAATGTTGTACTGTTACGAGACACAGTGCCAAAAAAAAAACTCTCTTTGTTCTCTGTTCAAAGACAAAAATGCTCTGTCTCATCAAAATAACGCACTACTGTGCAATTCATAAACAACATTACAATAGCCTTTCAGGCTTTCTAACTTTTATATGCCACTGCATATAAAACAAACATAAAACAAAATGTAATAAAACTAAAACTAAAGGTTAATAATAAACCTATTTTAAAACTGTCGAGGCCCACCGAGCTTCATTACAAAAGACGCATATGGTTTTAATATATGTTAAAACATATATACAACCAAATGTTTAAACCTTTGTTTTGTTTGCGCGATATAATAAATATATAACACCAAAAGTTTTAAAATTCTATCGCACAATAAAAAAACTAAAACACAAAACAATATAACGAAAAACTTTGACAAACCTCCGCCATGGACTTAAAACGAAATTTAACCAAACTGCATTCAACCATTTCGCATTACAAACCTATTGACATCACGAAGATTTTTGGATGCACGATGAGTTATACAATCGAGTTTATAAACTGATATTGGGTCCGCTAGAACGCTTTGGGTACGGGCCCAAAGTGTGACACGAAAACTAATTCAAATTCGCCCTATAACTCTTTCGGGTCCGGTTCTCGGCTTTGTGAACGGCCAAACAAAAACGTGATCATATCGACTTCTGCCACATGGTCTGGGGACCACATCTCTTCAAACAAAATCTCCCGCATTCTAAAAACAAATAAAACGCTGCTTTTTTTGTAGAGGCTTTGTTTCCTGATTAAGCATAAAAAGCTCTATTTTTTTTAAATGTATACTCTATTTTTTTAATGTACAGAGTCTGGGTCGAAACCACACAACGAAAGTTTACTGTTCAACAATTTTAGAAGGCGGCCTCTGACAGAAATTTTCAAAAAAAATTAGAAAGCAGCTTACAGTACAGGGCTGGAGTTGATAGTAACATTTCAATACTCCCCCTTAAGTTCAACTGCTGGGTTATCAGTCATACCCAGACATTTCCTCAAAAACTCAAAACTCTTCTGCCCCAATGGCTTGGTCAGAATGTCTACAAAATTCTCATGAGTTCTACAGTGTTCTAAAACAATTTCACCATTGTTCACTAGCTCCCTGTTGTAGTGAAATTTTGTGTCAATGTGTTTCATTCTCTTGTGAAACACAGAACTCTTGGATAATGCAATAGCTGAGCTATTGTCACAAAAAATCACCGTACCTTTTGTTTTCTCTTGGCATAAATTCCTTAGCATTATCCTCATCCAAATTGCTTGACATGCTGCTGCTGTAGCGGCCACAGATTCTTCCTCTGCTATAGACAATGCTATAATAGGATGTTTTTTAGAAGCCCATGAAATAGCTCCTGAACCCATGTGAAAAACATAACCGGATATGATTTTCCAGTCATCTACACTTCTAGCCCAATCACTGTCAGTGTATCCAATTAAATATAAACATTCTGAAGCAGTATATAAAATACCAAACCTTTTAGTACCTTTAACATACCTCAGAATCCTTTTTGCTGCCTGCAAATGTGCTTATTTTGGCCTCTCCATGAATCTGGAAATCAAACTAACAACATGCATTATATCAGGCCTAGTTGCAGTCAAATACATGAGGCTTCCATATATGCTCTTGTACAAACTAGGATCAAAATCCTTGTTGTTGTCCTCTCTGCTGTGTTTTAATCCCATCAGTGTGGGTGTTATTACTGCATTGCTCTCCTGCATGTTAAATATTTTCAACACTTCATTAACATACTTTTCTTGTGAGATAAAAATCCCATTTTCACTTTTCTCTACTTCTATTCCTAAGAAGTATTTTAGAAAACCCATATCAGTCATTTTAAATTCTTCTTTCATGACCTTTTCAATAAGGTAATCATCATTACCTGTGAAAATTACATCATCAACATATAACACTACAATTAGCATTTTTCCATATTTTTCTTTAATGTAAAGGGTGGGTTCTCCCTCACATTTTTCAAATCCATTTTCCAGTAGATAGGAATCTATCCTACTGTACCATGCTCTTGGCGCTTGCTTTAGCCCATAAAGAGCTTTCTTCAATTTGCACACTTTGTGCTCTTGGCCTTTCTTTTTGTAGCCTAGAGGTTGTTCAATGTAAACCTCTTCCATTAACACTCCATTTAGGAATGCTGACTTCACATCCATTTCATAAACTCTCCACTTGTTTTGCACTGCTATGGACATCACTACTCTTACGATTTCCATTCTAGCAACCGGTGTGAAAGTTTCCTCATAGTCTCTCCCTTTGACAACAAGTCTAGCCTTGTGTCTTTCTATTTTGCCTTTATCATTTGTTAGGTCCCTATATCACTAGTGTAGCCCCTTATTATTGTTAGTGTAAACCCCTTATTGTTATTATTGTACCCTTGTAACCCCCATTTTGTTATTATTGTGCCTTTAAATTATTATTGTTAGGTCGGCTAGGATTACATTGTGGCCCACTAGGATTACATTATGGCCCCATGGACTCCTATATATAGAAAGGAGGTTTTGTGAATTGTATCATAAAAGAATTGTTCATTCATGTAATGTATTGGAGGTTGCCCCCTCGAAGTGGCTTATTTCTAAGGCGTTCATATCTCTTTTCTTCTATTTTTGGAGCTGGTTACACAACATTTGGTATCGGAGCTTGGGATTCTAGGGTTTCGCTGCTCCAAACAGGTCATCGTGGCATTTTCGCTATAACTTTTTTTCTACGAAGTTTCAGAAGCTGAAATTTTAAGGGTGCGAAGAAACAATCCTGAGGAAGCTTGTGTAAAAATTTCAGATTTTGGTTCGCAATAAATTCGGAGATATCATCTGTGGAAGTCAGGTATTTTTTCAGGCTCCTAAACAGGTCATCGTGGAATTTGCGCTATAACGTTTTTTCTACGAAGGTTCAGAATCTGAAATTCATATGGTGCGAAGCTGAAATACGGAGGAAATTCATCAAAAAATTTCAGAGATTGGTTCGCAATATTTTTGGAGATATGATCTGTGGAATGTAGTGCTTTTTCAGGCTCCTGAATTTCATCTCAAAGAGGTGATCGTGGGAAAAGTTCAATAACTCTCTCTCTGAAGATTGGATTGGAGTGCCGTAAAAATTAGTCATAATTACACGGCCTGTAGGTTCTTTTCTATCAATTTCAGAAACAAAGGACAAAACAGTGACACGTGGCAAGTCGTACAAGTTCGCTCTACCGAACCAGTCCAGAATTAGGTCATTGTGGGAGATTGGACACAACTTTGTCTTGGAGAATCAAACTCAGGTCAGACCTGTGGCATTTGAAAGAAGCTTCAGAGGGCTACTACAGGGCTGAATTTCAGATATCGAAGATTTTCAATTACAGAGATAATTCAATTTCAATATCGATCTCCTAAAAGCTAGTAAAAGGTGTGTATTTTTTTTCCAAATTGCATAAGTCTTGTTTGAAGAATCAAGTTGAATTGATTCCAAGGGCATAGTGTAGAATATATATCAGTATTGTATTCTAAAATGGCCCCTAAAAAAAATTCAACACCCATTAAGCCTTCAGAAGGCTCTACTATGACTCATGAAGATGAAGAATGGCAACATGACATATCAAAATTACAAGAGCAAATTTCGCTCTCGCAAAGAACAACAAAAAATGAAATGGAAGTTTTGAAGAAAGGCGTGGAAACTAAGATGGATGGTTTGAAGAAAGGCGTGGAAGCTAAGATGGTTGGTTTGGAAGCTAAGATGGACGGCATGGAAGTGGGCATGGAAGCTAAGATTGATGACATGGAAGCTAAGATCGATGAGAAAATGGAAAACATGAAGAATTTTCTAAAAGCAGACATGGAAGGTTTGACAAAGTTTATACAAGAAAGGTTTCCTAATGGTGAAAAGATAGTAGAAGAACCTCATGGTGAGAACAAAATAAATGTTAATTGTGATTTCATAAACTCTAATGTTGGCGGGAAGAACCACCATATTCCAAAGATGGATATGAGGAAGTTTGATGGAAAGGATCCTTTAACATGGATACTACAGATGGAGCAATATTTTGATCTCCATAACGTGCAAAACACACAAAAGGTACGCATTGAAACTTTACATTTAGAACAAAATACATTTGTATGGTATCGATGGCTTTGCTCCCGTAAAAAAATTGTCACTTGGTCAATTTTTACGGAGGAAATGATAGCACATTATGAGGATACAAAGAGCAACACCTTCTTTAGCCAATTGATAAATCTCAAACAAAAGGGTTTAGTGGGGCAGCACATTGAGGACTTCCAAAAATTGAATATAAGGGTAACTGATATTCCGGAGGAACACAGGATCGATCTCTTCATAGGCACTTTAAAGGATAACATCCAACATGAAGTTCGCATTTTGGAACCGGATTCATTGGAGAAGGCATTCGGGTTGGCAAGAAAAGTTGAATGTAAAATAATGGCGACAAGGAAGCCTACCACTCAATTCTATAAAGAAGGAAGTGTTGCTACGCCTAGATTTCCACAACCTACAAGGTTGACACCACAACAATTGGAAGAAAAAAGGCCAAAAGGGCTTTGCTACAGTTGTGATAGCAAATACACTAAAGGTCATAAGTGTGCTGAGAAGAAATTATTTTACATAGATTGTGAAGAAGAAGAAGAAAATGAACAAGAAGAGGATATAGACCAGGAACCACCCCTAGAAGAGGAAGAAATGAATCCGACCATATCGTGTAATGCACTGGCAGGAATTACCACTCCTCAAACTCTCAAGATAGAAGGACATATCAAGAAAAAAAGGGTAATAGTGTTGATTGATTCAGGTAGCACCCATAATTTTATTCATTATAAGGTAGCCAAGGAATTAAATTGTTTCCTATACCCAGCACCAGAATGTCAAGTGATGGTTGGAAATGGAGGAACTATAAATTGCTCTGGAAAATGCCATAATATTAAGCTAACCATGGGGGAATATGTATTGACTAGTCCAATGCTTTCCATTCCTATGGGAGGTGCTGATGTTGTACTAGGAGTACAATGGTTACAATCTTTGGGGACGGTAGCTTTTAATTTTCAAGAACTTTTCTTGAAATTTTTTTCAGAAGGGAAGGAAGTCGAATTACGGGGTATTGCGGGGAAGCCAGGAAGGATAATAAGCTCTAATGTCATGACAAAGCTTCTAAAGAAAGAACAGCGAGGCGTAATTGCACAATTATGCTCACTAGAAGTTCCAACATCAAAATCATCTGTTTCTGCAGATCTCCAACAAGTCTTGGACAATCATTCCAAGGTGTTTGAAACTCCCAAAGGACTCCCACCTATTCGTGATCATGATCACGCTATTCATTTTATTCCAGGAAGTGTTCCTCCAAACATCAGGCCTTATAGATATCCTTACTTCCAAAAAAGCGAAATTGAACGTATGATTGCAGAAATGTTAGAGGCGGGTATAATTCAACCCAGTCAAAGTTCTTTCTCTGCTCCTGTAGTATTGGTACACAAGAAGGATGGATCATGGCGAATGTGTCCGGATTATAGGGAGCTCAATAAGCTCACCATTAAAGACAAATTTCCCATTCCTGTGATTGATGTATTATTGGATGAATTACATGGAGCAATTTATTTTACCAAGTTGGATCTTCGTTCAGGATATCATCAAATTAGAATGAAGACTGAAGATATTCCAAAAACGGCATTTCGAACTCATGAGGGTCATTATGAATTTTTGGTCATGCCTTTTGGCCTTACCAATGCACCTTCTACATTTCAAGGGTTGATGAATTCCATTTTCAAACCCTTCCTTAGAAAATTTGTGCTGGTATTTTTTGATGATATACTAATCTATAGCAAGTCTTGGAAGGATCATGTTGAACATGTTGACGGGGTGCTCAAACTATTGCAGGAGAAACAATTATATGCAAAAATATCCAAATGTTTCTTTGGAGTACAAGAGGTGGAATATCTGGGTCATATTGTATCTCACGAGGGTGTTAAAGTGGACCCTAACAAAATTAAAGCCATTAAGGAATGGAAATTTCCCACAACCATAAAGCAGTTGCGAGGATTTCTCGGGTTAACAGGGTATTATCGCAAGTTTGTTAAGAATTATGGGAGAATAGCGGCACCTCTAACAACATTATTGAAGAAAGATGCATTTTCATGGACTCCTGAAGCAACTAAGGCCTTTGAACGTCTTAAAGAGGCAATGTGCCTAGCACCGGTCTTAGCTACACCAGACTTCACAAAAACCTTTATTGTGGAATGTGATGCATCAGGAAATGGAATTGGTGCAGTTTTAATGCAGGAAGGAAGACCCATTGCTTTTGAAAGTCGTCCAATCAAAGGAAAGTATTTACAGAAACCTATTTATGAGAAGGAAATGTTAGCAATACTACATGCACTAAAAGAAATGGTGAACTTACCTAATGGGAAGACACTTCAAGGTAAAAACTGATCATGATAGTCTTAAACACTTTTTGGAACAAAGACTATCTTCAGAAGAGCAGCAAAAATGGGTCACAAAGATGTTGGGTTATGACTTTGAAATAATCTACAAAAAAGGCAAGCTTAATGTTGTTGCAGATGCACTCTCAAGAAAGAATGAAGAGGTGGAAGCATTGCTTTGTGCCATTTCTATTATCCAACCAGATTGGATAACCGAAGCAAGAGATGAATGGAAGAAGGACAAAGATGTATGGATGCTCATTCAAAAGTTGCAGCAAGATCCTAGTACATCTGATACATTTAGTTGGAAAAATGATTCCTTATGGTACAAAGATCGCTTATATCTTTGTAAGAATTCCCAACTAAAACAAAGATTCTTCTGGAATTGCACACTTCTCCTTTAGGAGGACACTCAGGATTTTTAAAAACTTACCACAGGGTGAAGAAAGAATTTTTTTGGGATGGCCTTAAATATGATATTCGAAATTTTGTGGCGGAATGTTTGGTTTGCCAGCAGAATAAAGTGGAAACAATTAAGACCCCAGGACTTCTACAACCTTTATCCATTCCAAGTCAACGTTGGGAGGAGATTTCAATGGTTTTTATCACAGGTTTACCTAAGTCCGAAGGAAAGAGTGTCATCATGGTGGTAGTTGATAGACTTACCAAGTATGCACACTTTTGTGCATTATCTCATCCATTTAAAGCAAGTACGATTGCTACTACATTTATGGACAGAATTCAAAAGCTACATGGAAGCCCAAGGGTTATTGTGAGCGACAGAGATCCCATTTTTACTGGAAATTTTTGGACGGAGTTATTTTCTTGTTTGGGTACTCGATTAGCTCATAGCTCATCTTATCATCCTCAATCTGATGGTCAAACTGAGATAGTAAATAAATGTTTGGAAGGATATCTTCGTTGTTTTGTATCTGATAAACAAACACAATGGGTCAAGTGGTTACCTCTCGCTGAATGGTGGTATAACACTTCCTTCCATACTGTAGCAAAAATGACCCCATTTATGGCACTTTATGGATATCACCCACCATCCATCACATCATCTTTAAGGGAAAATTCAAAGGTTCAAGCAGTGGAAGATCACATCGAGCATCAGCAAGAAGTTCTCCAACTCTTAAAGGATACCCTGAATTTGGCACAAAATCGAATGAAACAACAGTGAGATCAACATCGCAGCGAGAGAATTTTTGATGTAGGAGATTGGGTATTTTTACGGCTACAACCATACAAACAAATGTCCCTCAAGCAAGCAAAGAAGGATAATAAATTATCGCCAAAGTACTATGGTCCTTACAAGGTGTTGCAAAAGATTGGTACTATGGCATGCAAATTGGAGCTTCCTGCTTCTTCGCGAGTACATCCAGTTTTCCATGTTTCATGCTTAAAGAAGGTTATAGGTGAAAATCTTCCAGTTCAAACAGTATTGCCAGAACTTGATGGGGAAGGGAAAATCATATTGGAACCTGAAGCAGTCATGGAAAAAAGAACTCGACAACTACGGAATCGATCAATTTCGGAGTATCTCATCAAGTGGAAGAACTTACCCACTGAAGATTCTACATGGGAGGATGAGAATTTTATACAGAAGCACCCGGAGCTACTCAAGTGTTGAGGACAACACTTTTTTGAAGGAGAGGGGCATGTTAGGTCCCTATATCACTAGTGTAGCCCCTTATTATTGTTAGTTTAAACCCCTTATTGTTATTATTGTACCCTTGTAACCCCCATTTTGTTATTATTGTGCCCTTAAATTATTATTGTTAGGTCGGCTAGGATTACATTGTGGCCCACTAGGATTACATTATGGCCCCATGGACTCCTATATATAGAAAGGAGGTTTTTTGAATTGTATCATCCAAGAATTGTTAATTCATGTAATGTATTGGAGGTTGCCCCCTCGAAGTGGCTTATTTCTAAGGCGTGAATATCTCTTTTCTTCTCTTTTTGGAGCTGGTTACACAACATCATTACTCTTGGTCTCGTAGACCCATTTAACTCCAATAACATCTTTACCTTTTGGGAGTTCAACCAAATCCCATGTCTTGTTTCTTTCTATGGCATTAATATCTTTATCCATAGCTTCTATCTATTTCCTATCTGTTGAGGAGGTAAATCCCCTCTGCAGACAGAGGCGATCCCTACTAGCCCAGCAGGGGTCTAGCAACAATCATCAAATGTTACAGCACAGATTCCTAGTTATGAATAAAAGACCAAAGATGGAGGCCTACCTGGAATCCAATGCTATGATCCGTAGAAGAAAGCGTTCCCGTTCCTCAGCCTCGGCAGATCACGATCCTCCCACGATCTCCGCGGATGGACACCTGCACATGCAAGAAACAACACGAATACAAGCATAAAATCCAGAATACGCAACTATATATCAGTCAGAAAGGATATATCTCATATTAACATAAGTGAAAACAGAGTGGAACCATAACCGTAATCATTCATTAAATAACAATCGAAAGAGAGGACAACCAATGTTCTGACGTCGTGGTCTCCTTCAGATGGGTCTCCAGTCGTTCACATCTCGCAAAGCTTGCCAGGGAAAGGGAAAACCTCTCCAAAGTCTCTCGACGATAGTCTCCTTACTTGAGTTGGCCTTAAGGGAAGAAAGAGGGCTCTTACAGCACAAAGGCTCTTGGGAATTTGGAGATTCAAAGCTTAGGCACTTCAAGACTATCAGCCTTTCAGCCCCTTCATCAATGGATGAAGGCTATATTTATAGAGAAGAGGAGGAGGTTTGGATCCCTACAATAGTGGAAGGGATGCCTTATCCTTTGGGAGGTTCCCCATATGGTGGAAATAAGAGACCAAAGGAGGAAGGCCGTGGTTATTCAGTCAAAACCACTCCTGATGACTCATCCACGAAGTTGTTGTAATCGAAACTTCGCCTCTTTTTTAAAAAAAAATTCCATAAACAGAGTGGCGCGGGTGCAACACTAGGACAGAGCGCCAATTGGCGCGAGCTCAGTGTTAATTTTCCCCCATTGGCGCGAGTACATAACGGGCTACTAGCGCCAAGGAAAAAACAGGTGTGTTTAGGGGTCTGCTCAGGAAATGATCAACAGAAGAAATGTTGTCCTCATGGAAAGGGATGAAATGATGATATTTGCAAGGCATGACACTGCTTATTGGTCACAGAAACGACCCTCCAATGGGCGAGATGGGAATTGCAGGGACGGTGACAAATTACTGTGTAACAGATGCCCCCTAAAGCATGAGGCCCGAAAGAGAGAGAGAGGTGAAATGCTTTACGAGAACATGTTCAACTGAAGGCCCGCCGTCAGAAAACCTGCATAGAAAAATACAACTGATATCTCAAGTACATGATGTATATGCGGTATGGGCGCAACCATCCGAAACAGAGTACACTATAATTCGGATCCAGGGCATGGGCGCAGCCATCCAGCGAGGATCAAATAAATAGACTCAGGTATGGGCGCAGCCATCCAATCAGTGAGTCATATAAATAATGATAATAATCCACAATTGCAGCCTGGATTACAACAGACACAATCCAGGGTCTTGCGCTCCATCTCGACCCAAACAAAGTACAAGTTCAAGCATGCGAATATGTGAGCTGAAGTCGAACATGCAAGAACATCGTCTGATTACCAGCCAATGATGAGAGCTATTAACAGACACGAGAGGAACCACCAATAATGAAAATTGCCCTCAACATACTATAGGTACAATCTACGGCGTGTGAATCAATTATTTGGTGTCGAACACTCGTAGAATCACTCGATCGGGGGCCAATGATTGAAACCCTTCGTCGAATGTGACGAACCTGCCATTGAGGCATGCAGGCTCCAAGGTACCATAAGGGAGTCTCTAGATCAACTTCCTGGATAATGAGCTGAAGTCGACAGGAAGTGACCTTGATCGAAGGTGGGCCATAATGTTTCCCACATCATCGACATGAGACAGAGGAACATAATGTTTTTGTGAATCATGATCAGATGAGAATCAGAGGGAGGTTGATACTCGCAGAGGTCAACTTCTCTTGAACATATTGATGGCATGACAGTGGATTTGGCAGTATTTGACATCAAAAGATCAGAGGTCATAGTGACGAGGCAAAGAGCAGATGAGAGGTCAAAAGGGATCACCCAAACCCATGAAGTCAAGTGAAAAACGAGATGAGATGTCCCCAACCCGACACGACTGCAGACAAGTGCCATGTTCAAGAGCGACATACTGCTGACACGACAATGATGATGGTTCCATTTTCCCCACCATTTCGGTGAGTACCTCTTTATTTTTACACAAGCTTGAAGAGGATACCATATGCTTGTCATATAAATCTGTCCTTCGAACGAATCCATCTAGTACATTTAACGAGACCTAAGAAGGAGGAACTCGGAGAAAGTCATTTCGACTGAATCTAATGTCATCGGGGTTTAACGAGTCTGACAAAGGAAGAACTCGGCGTCTTTTCATGTTTAGAGAGTTTGAAAAGACAGCAGAAAAGTAAACTCCAAAGGTCCCTTTTCATAAATAGTTCCTCAGATCCGTAAAGGTACAAAACAATATCCGAGAAAACCTCCTAGTCGCGATAGGCTAGGGTATTCCTTTTTCGTAATCAATCTATCCCAGCCCGAAAAAGGGGTAAACGTATACTGGGTAGATGTCGATTCATGTCCATTTTAATGAGATCAAAATGACAACGGCCTCAACGATCTTTTCATGTTTAGAGAGTCAGAAAAGAGCTAAAAGTTGACTCCTCCTGGAGGAACGAGTGGCATAAAGGGTAGCAACTGGTTCCGGTAATGGTGGAACTGCTCAAAACAAGATAAAGGTCAAGAGGCTGGCTAACAAGACCACTCATCGCAGCGGTTCCTCAGGAACAGGTAAAACAACCAAGTGAAAGCATATGATCGGCCAAGCAGATAGTGACGATGGAGTGAGAAAACCAAGGCTCATCTGGCAAAAACAGGCTGATAAAATGGCAATCATAAGAGGTAAAATGGGAAAGGTTTCATTTTTACAAAAGCTTGAAATCAGAAAACTCTGCTTGAAGTTGGTTTCATTTTTACACAAGCTTGAAACAAAGATAAACTATGCTTGAAACCAGTTTCATTTTTACACAAGCTTGAAATGGAAACAAACTATGCTTGAAATGTTTAAACATGCCCCCAGCATCGTGACTCAATCTGAGGTACACGCCCCCCAAGCTTCAGTCCATATGAAAGGTAGATGGAGTGAAGGTTCAAGTTACGGGATCAAGAGAAAGACTCGACTGGGATTTTAAGAGATCTAAACAAAGACTCGAATTGAATGGGAACGTGTTTCATTGTTTTAACGAGGTTGACACATTACAAGAACTATCCTCAGACACCCTTGTTTCATGTTTTAAGGAGCTTGACACAAGACAAGGAACTCTGCTCCGACGACCTTGTTTCATTTTTTAAGGAGCTTGACACAAGACAAGGAACTCTGCTCCGACGACCTTGTTTCATTTTTTAAGGAGCTTGACACAAGACAAGGAACTACGCTCACGACGACCTTGTTTCATTTTAAGGAGCTTGACACAAGACAGGGAACTGCCTCAGACGACCTTGTTTCATTTTTAAAGAGCTTGACACAAGACGGGGAACTCTAACAAAACAACCTTGTTTCATTTTTTAAGGAGCTTGACACAAGACAAGGAACTCTGCTCCGACGACCTTGTTTCATTTTTTAACGAGCTTGACACAAGACAAGGAACTTTGCTCCGACGACCTTGATCATAATGAACAAGAATTCATCGCTTCCAAGAGTTCCACTTCTGATGGAAGGAAAAAATCCTGGAATTCAGGACCCAATGCCCCCAACACTTGATGCACGACGGCATCATCACTGAGCACAGGCACAGGGTAGGTAGCCACATAGTTGACCTGCGGTGGGGCAGATACAATGGGTGGATAAAAACTAGGAGGGGGTGATGGCGGACCAGCTGCCACATCAGGACCGAAGAACGCAAGCTGATCAACGATCATGATCCGTCCTTCATGTGGAAAACACATGACGCGAAAGAGGGAGGAAACAAGCGCTCCCATGGCATAGATGTAATCGCGCCCCAAAAGAAGATTGAAATCCAAAGGGCCTGGAACAACCATCACGTCCATATGGACAGTTTTACCTCCCAAAGTAACAGGTAACCTTGGAAGGATCCCTAACGGTTGACTCGTTCTTCTGTTAAAAGTCAACAGATTCTACGTAACAGGCACAAGCGGCGGAGAGCCGAAAGCGTGCCAAGTAGTTGAGGATAAAACACTAACAGACGCGCCTTCGTCTATAATGGTGCTGGGTATCACCAGACCAAAAGCCTATACTGTGATCGCGAAAGGCACATAAGACGGAAGGCGATATCCTGAAAAACGATTCCAATCAAAGGAAGCAACCAAACTACTCGGAGGGGCTACCATCGAACCGCGAAGGTCTTCCCTTGATGTTACGGAAGAAGGAGCATCCTCCACGACCTCCATCTCAGAGGTGGGAGGGGTATCCTCCGGGATCTCCATCACGAGAGGTGGAGGAGCAACTTCTTGAGGTATAGGGACAAGAGAATCTTTCTCCAAGTCCAAGGAATCTGAAGAAACAAGAAGAACCTGAGGGATGTGAGGTCCACTCTCAACGGAAAAGACCTGGTGCACCGTAGACGGGGCCAGTTCAACCGATCCCACGACCAATGGTTGGTCAGGAACGGATTCCTAAATTTGAATTTCCGAGGGAACAGGATCGACCAAGGATGACTCTTGACCAATCATTGGATCAACTGGTGGAGGACTCAAAGAAAGCCATTTATAACCAGCCAGAAGGCATGGTGTAGAAACAGTCGAGTTGTCCAAAAATCTTTTGGCTTCATCCATATAGGGACAAAGGTGAATGGCATGGTGCCCTTCACACAACTTACAGGAATTGGTAATCTTACCCTGTTTCTTAGGAGTCTTACCAGCAGCAGCTAAAGACATGCCCCCAACCTGACTCCCGAAAGCCAAAGGCAACGGCAGGCGACCGTTGGACCATACTTCGAGTACCTTGGAAATTTCACGGCAGTCTCAAAGAAGATGGTCTCCCGTGCACAACATGCAAGGGAACTTGACTTTCCGTGGAGGGTTGGAAGGTTTATCAAGAGGAGACTTCTTAGGCGCAATAGCCACAGATCTAGCCTCTCCCTTATCAGACTTCTTCTTCTTTGTATTCTTCTTCTTCTTCTTCTTAGCCACCTGGTTACTAGAATCCAGACTTTCACTAGGCGAAGCAGAAGAGGAGGACGCAGAAACAGGCGAAGAAGGGGAGAGGTCCACCTTGGAATCAACATGATGTTTTTCAGGTGGAGGAACTGATTGAACAGAAGTCGAGACATTCGAGACCACAGAGGTTGAAAACAACCAAACAAGCAACCTAACAGTTAACCCAGGAAGGGACAACGTTGCCATATAAGGAGCACCAACATTTCCAAAAGGAGGAAAAGGACCAGGATTCCCATCGGAGGGGATTCCTTGGTTGGTGAACTACAGAAAAGTTTCCATCAGAAACAATCTTCAGAACAACACCCTAAGGAAACTAACTTTAACCAGGAATATTTCGTGGGCAGTTAATTTTTAAAACATTGAAACAAAACTCTACCGTTTCATATTTTAAGAGTCGAGAAACAGGAAAAAGGTGACTCTATCACTTTCAAATTGGAAACAAGCGTGAAAGGACAAGCGCTTGATGATCTTTTCAAATTTAAAGAGTCAAAAAATATCGAAATGACTACTCAGGAATGCTAGGCAAAGGGTGTACCAAATAACCATGAACTGCAATATACACCTTGGTTTCAAAAATGAAAAAGAAATAAACCAAGGACTTAACGTACGAGCAGGCAATCTCCCCGAATGCTGTGTCAGGTGTATCACGGGTATAAGGTGGCAGACTCGGCTTCCTACGGATAAAGGATATCAACCTAGTGGGGTCTCCCTTTATATACGCGACGGTACGGGGAGCACAAGTCCATACTAGTGCTGTCTAAAGCCAAAAGGTGAATGACAGCTGCTAGGTTTAAAGACACCGGAACACGTCTCTAGCCTAGACCTCTAAATGTTTCGTTAATGTTTCAATGCTTCCTGAGGTAAATTGAGTAAATTTTATGGTTGATCTTCAATTATGTTTCGGTTTCAAGGCCCTACCATATGTTATATGACAATCTCCTGTATGCAGCTACATGAGAAAAGAAAACTTTTGAATTCGATGAATGCTATCTAGTTAAGGGAAGAGCTTCAAACAATGATGCAACAAACAACAAAACTGAAAATGAAACTTTTCCAAACTAGATGACTTTCAATATCCAAAAGTATTCTAAAACATTCAACGAAGCGAATTATGCAATGTAATATATGCAAAATTCTTTTTCCGAAAACTATGCAATTGTAATCTATGCACAATTTCCTTTTTCTTTTCAAATAATAAGAATGCACTCAATGCATTTTTTGATGAAATGAGAATCTACTTAATGCATGCTTTTAATAAAAGAGAATGCACTCAAAGCGATTTCTAGTTTTCAATCATTAAACAATGTAATCTAAGTTCAATGATGGATCTCAAAAAATACTTTTCAATGCAATGTGATCTAATGCATTTTAACGAAAATCAAACACTTTGAGACGAAAACTAAATAAATGCAAATCTCCTTGATGAAGGACAAATGCAAAAGAGATGTAAACAAACACTAAGAATGCAATCGTTGTTTCAAACACTTTGTAACGAAATCCCTCAAAAGGTGACAAAACATAAGAGGTCAAACACAAAGAGGACTTCCAAAGCAAGAGATCAAAACAAGGCATTCATTCCCTTTTACATCAAACAACCATGGAAAGAAGACACTCCAAGAAATGAGCAATGTAATCTATGCTCATATAGGGAAAGGCTGGAAGGGAAAGACACACTGGTGAAGGATTTAGGGAAAAAATCTCAAATTTCACACATCCTGAAATTGGCCCGACTTGTACATTGACAACTAGCGCCAACTGGTGCGACTTGTACATTGAAAACTAGCACCAATGGAAATTGGTGCGGGTTGCTAACTAGCAACAAGCGCCAATGCCTGAAAATGAAAAAACAAAGAATTTCTCCCAACCAAGACCAGACTCACCACTTCAAGCAGAATCTAAAACAAACCCAGAAGCAAAATACTGACCAAAAGAAACTTCCGAACAAGGGTAACCCTACCACCTACAGGAAATGGCGCGACTGTCTAGCTGTAATCCGCGCTAGACAGGGGATGGCACGAGTGATGAACTGGAAACCTGCGCCAATTGGCGTGACTGTCAGGCGAAAAATCGCGCCAATCAAGACAACCATTAAAAGGTGAATATTCGGAAAAGTAGAGGTCAGATCTGATCCTCTGGGGTTGAACCAAAAGCCAAAAAACAAGAAGAGCTAGCCCAAAAGAGCTTATCAAGCAAGGAAGGCCAAGAAACAATCAAAACGAGACAATCAAAACTAGACAATCCCCAGTGGAGTCGCCAAATTGTTGAGGAGGTAAATCCCCTCTGCAGACAGAGGCGATCCCTACTAGCCCAGCAGGGGTCTAGCAACAATCATCAAATGTTACAGCACAGATTCCTAGTTACGAATAAAATACCAAAGATGGAGGCCTACCTGGAATCCAATGCTATGATCTGTAGAAGAAAGCATTCCCGTTCCTCAGCCTCGGCAGATCACGATCCTCCCACGATCTCCGCGGATGGACAGCTGCACATGCAAGAAACAACATGAATACAAGCATAAAATCCAGAATACGCAACTATATATCAGTCAGAAAGGATATAACTTATATTAATATAAGTGAAAACAGAGTGGAACCATAACCGTAATCATTCATTAAATAACAATCGAAAGAGAGTACAACCAATGTTCTGACGTCGTGGTCTCCTTCGGATGGGTCTCCAGTCCTTCACGTCTCCAAAGCTCGCCGGGGAAAGGGAAAACCTCTCCAAAGTCTCTCGACGATAGTCTCCTTACTTGAGTCGGCCTTAAGGGAAGAAAGAGGGCTCTTACAGCACAAAGGCTCTTGGGAATTTGGAGATTCAAAGCTTAGGCACTTCAATACTATCATCCTTTCAGCCCCGAGGAGAGGAGGAGGTTGGGATCTCTACAATAGTGGAAGGGAGGCCTTATCCTTTGGGAGGTTCCCCATATGGTGGAAACAAGAGACCAAAGGAGGAAGGCCGTGGTTATTCAGTCGAAACCACTCCTGATGACTCATCCACGAAGTTGTTGTAATCGAAACTTCGCCTCTTTTTTTAAAAAACTTTCCATAAACAGAGTGGCGCGGGTGCAACACTAGGACAGAGTGCCAATTTGCGCGGGCTCAGTGTTAATTTTCCCCCATTGGCGCAAGTACATAACGGGCTACCAGCACCAAGGCAAAAACAGGTGTTTTTAGGGGTCTGCTCAGGAAATGATCAACAGAAGAAATGTTGTCCTCGTGGAAAGGGATGCAATGATGATATTTGCAAGGCATGACACTTCTTATTGGTCACAGAAACGACCCTCCAATGGGCGAGATGGGAATTGCAGGGACGGTGACAAATTAATGTGTAACACTATCCTTAATAGCTTCTTCGAAATGAATAGGGTCATCAACATGACAATATAAAGCAAACAAAGAGTTCATACCTTCATTTGCTGCCTCTTGTTCATAAATGTCATTTAAATTTATGAACTTCTTTCCTCTTTCATTAGGTGTACAAGTGCTTGAAGAAGCACTTGAATTTCCTCCTTGTGGTGTGCTTGAAGAAGCACTTTCATTTCTCCTCAAGGGTGTCTCTTGCCGCCCTTGTGTTGGTGCTGTTGTTGGAAGATGTATTTCAGCCATCTCTTCATCTCTTTCATCATGAGACAAACAGTTTTTAACATTCACTATTTTCTCTATGCTTCCAACCCAAGCTTCCTCTTCAATAAACTGAACATCTCTACTCACAATAAACTTCTTGGTGGATGGGTTATACAACCTATAAGATTTGGATTCCTCACTGTATCCAATAAAAATACATTTCTCCCCCTTGTTGTCCAACTTCTTCCTTAGCTGATCTGGAATGTGTGCATAAGCCACACAGCCAAAAACTTTCGTGTGGGTGACTCCTTTCTTTGTGCCACACCATGCCTCTTCCAGAATTTTGTTCATGACTGCTTTTGTTGGGCATATTTTTAAAATGTACGCTACACAATATACAACTTCATCCCAATAATCATTCAGCAAATGCTTTTCCTTAAGCATACTCCTTACCATATCCATGATAGTCCTATTCTTCCTTTCGGCAACTCCATTTTTTTGCGGAGTGTACCTAGTTGTAAACTGCTTATGGATTCCATTTTCTCTACAAAAACGTAGAAATTATTTGGAGATATACTCACCTCCTCTATCAGTCTTAGGAATTTTATATGCAGCCCACTTTGGTTTTCCACAAGTGCTTTGAAATTGCAGAATCTTTCAAACACTTCACTTTTGTTTTTCAAAAAGTAAACCCAAGTTTTTCTTGTAAAATCATCTCTAAAAGTTAACATATAGTGGTTGCTTGCAAGTGATGGAGTTTACATCAGTCCACATAAATCTGAGTGGACAATCTCTAAGGGTGCCTTTTCCCTTATGCTTTTCCTAGATGGAAAACTTTCTCTATGTTGTTTACACAAGATACAACCTTCACAAAGGCTGTCTGGTTTCTCTATCAATGACAAACCTCTTACCATTCCTTTTATATTCAACAATTTAAGACCTCCAAAGTTTAGATGTCCAAATCGCAAGTGCCACAACCAATTCTCATCTTTTGGTTTGATTTGGAAAGCCTCTTGTGTCACTGCTACTATTTCTTCTCTATTTTTCAAATCTTCCCTCATCCTGAGAGGGAACATCATGTTCCTTGTCATCTTCACTTCAGCAATACATTGTATGCTGGGTGGTTTATCCATGATGGTGCATACATCATCTTCAAAGAAAAAATTGTACCCCTTTTGAACAAGCTATCCAATACTTAAGAGGTTACATTTCATTCCAAGAACATAATAAACATCTGATATGGATTTCTTTTCTCCTTTCCTTGTTAAAACATTTACATCTCCATTTCCCATAATAGAAACTTTACTATCAATCCCTAATGTGACTTGTGACTTCACATTCTCATCTAACATAGAAAACATGGCTATGTTTCCTGTCACATGGTTACTACAACTAGCATCTAGAAACCATAAATATTCACTCTTTTCTTTAGCCATATTACAAGATAAAAACAATTTATCTTGGCTGATATTTTCTCTAGTGAAATTTGCACTAGTTCTATTACTCATATCATGCTGCTTCTTCCTACATTTATTTGCATAATGCCCATATTTTTTACAATAGTGACATTGGACATTGGATTTATCATACCTTTGTCCTTGAGCATGTTGTTGACCACTTTACTGGCTGCTTCCTTGGCCTTGGTTCTGATTTGGATTGTTGCCCCTTCCTTGAGAATTTGCTAGAATTTTTCTTCCACCTATATTTTGGCCTCTGCCTCTTCCTCTCTTGTTTCCTCTACCTTGACCTCTTCCTCTTACAAAGGACATCTGGGTCTTAAAGGCATGCTCCAGAGATGAGTTTTCATTTCTACCCAATCTCTGCTCATGTGTCCTCAGTGATGCATGTAGCTCATCAACTGAAAACTTTGTGAGATCCTTTGTCTCTTCTATGGTCATGATAATCACATCAAACCTTTAGGGTAGACTCCTCAAAAGCTTCTCCATAATCCTCCTTTCTTCAAGAGTCTCCCCATGATACCTTATCTGTGTGACCATTCCAATCACATGTGTGAAGAATGAGTCAATGTTATCTGACTCCTTCATGCAGAGAGTCTCAAAATATCTCCTCAGCAATTGTAGTTTTGTTGTCTTCACTTTCTCCATGCCTTGATAGGCTGTCTCGAGATTTTTCCATGCTTCTTTGGATCTCTTAGCTACTGTTATCCTTGGAAACACACTCTCATGCACTGCTTGATACAAAAAGTAGAGGGCTTTGGAGTCCTTCTTATAGCTCTTCAACAGTTCCTTCTCTTCCTGAGTTAAATCATTAAACTCATTTTCATCCTCTGGTTCTTCAAAACCATCCTCAACGAGCTCCCATAAGTCTTGGGAAGCAAACAGGGCTTTCATAATTATTGCCTAGTGGTCATAGTTTTTCCCATTAAATTGTGGGAGCTGAGTATTACCTATACTCATGCTAGTGCTGGCTCCAACCATTCTTGCACTCTTAACTATGATTCAAATACTTGACTGTGTTTTTAAAACAAATTGAATGTCTTCAACAGTAACACAATAAAATTGTCTTGAGAAATACCTTGGATTCTTCTTGACTGAGTCTTCACTCTGCTAGAGAAGCTGCTGCAGCAAAGAAATCCTTCCTTCAGCTTTTTGACACCTTTAAAGAGCCTGTACTAGCTCTGATACCATGTTGGAATTTCTGAGAATTCCAGAACAAAATAAAGAGAATAATTCTCTCCTCTAAACACAGAGAAATTAAAATTAATTTTCTTCACAGGACAGAGATTCAACACTTTAAAAATTCCTATTTCATTCACTATAAAAAACTATTACAATAAAAATTCTTCCTCTAAGAAGGATTACAACATGCTGGACTGTTACAAGACACAGTGCCAAAAAATAAACTCTCTCTGTTCTCTGTTCAAAGAAAAAAATACTCTGTCTCATCAAAATAACGCATCGTTGTGCAATTCATAAACAACATTACAATAGACTTTCGGGTCTTTAAACTTTTATATTCCACTGCATATAAAACGAACATAAAACAAAATGTAATAAAACTAAAACTAAAGGTTAATAATAAACCTATTTTAAAACTGTCGCGGCCCACCGGGCTTCATTACAAAAGACACATATGGTTTTAATATATGTTAAAACATATATAAAACCAAATATTTAAACCTTTTTTTGGTTTGCACGTTATAATAAATATATAACACCAAAAGGTTTAAAATTCTATCACACAATAAAAAAATTAAAACATAAAACAATATAACAAAAAACTTTGACAAACCTCCGCCATAGACTTCAAACAAAATTTAACCAAACTGCATTCAACCATTTCGCATTACAAACCTGCTGACGTCACGGAGAGTTTTGGACGCGCGATGAGTTATAAAATCGGGTTTATAAACTTATATCGGGTCCACCAGAATGCTTTGGGTATGGGCCCAAAGTGTGACGTGAAAACTAATTCAAATCTGCCCTATAACTCTTTCGGCTTTGTGACCGGCCAAACAAAAACTCGATCAAATCGACTTCTGCCACGTTGTCTAGGGACCACAGCTCTTCAAAAAAAAATCTCCCACATTCTAAAAACAAATAAAACATTTCTTTCTTTGTAAAGGCTCTGTTTCTTGATTAAGCATAAAAAGCTCTATTTTTTTTTAAATGTACAGACTCTGTTTTTTTAATGTACAGAGATTGGGTTGAAACCACACAATGAAAGTTGACTATTCAACAATTTTAGAAGGCGGCCTGTGATAGAAATTTTGAAACAAAATTAGAAAGAAGCTTACAGTACAGGGCTACAGTTGAAAGTAACATTTCAACATGAAGCTTTGTAGGTGGGTTCTCATAAACAGTCATTTATATTGTTTGTATTTTACTACATATAGCAATATTGAAATCCTAAGTTATTATTAGATTGAAAGTAGAGCAGAAGCCTTACAAGACCTTGTCTGATAAAGAAGAAGATTCTCATGCTACAGTATGGGAATATCTTGGTTTATTTATCTGCTGCATGCATGATATTTCATACATATCTATATTCATTCTCACCTGCAAAATATAGAAATATTCCTTTCTAGCTCATGAAAAACAATAGATATCAATTTTTCAAAATCCAGGAGAAATCCATAGATTGTGAATGATGTTTACTAAATTTAAGGTGATCATCTGTAGTAGCTGGGATCTCCTTTTTTCTTTGATTGACTCTGACATCCATCCTTCTATAAAAATTTCAAGCACCTACATATGCACATATTCCATTGTCATTGGGTATAAATTACTGTGTTGCTGCCCAAAATCGGTCTCATTCATCTCGAGGAAGGGGTGTTGAGGTTAACTACATATCTAAGGAGTTTTTAGGGTTGTCATTTCTATCATTTCACTTCAATGGAAGGCAAGTACCCACATCTTCAAAGCTCACCAACACCACCTGTTTCTCATGGACCATCAAGCTTGATGCATAATTCGCTCTTCCAGCAACAGCAGCTACATATGCCTCTGCAACATCATCAGTAGCAGGTTTTAGAGCCTGTATTTGATCTTTCTTGTAACGTGTTCTTTTCAATGCATTCATTGCTATTGTTTAAGTAATTCCTAGCTTCAACCTGTGCATATTTACTATTAGTGTTTATCATTCTGGTTGGGTTTAGTGTTTTGATTGCACTCGTTAGGATTTTCAAATTTTGATGGTACTCAGAAGAGGGGAACTATATTTTTTATTTGGAAGGTTGTTTTTGCTGTTGTTCTTGGATGCTCATAAATAGGGATGTAGGCCCGAGGGATCTCATTAATTCGTATTTGAAAATTCCAGCTACAGGGATTAATGCAGCCTCATCTCCATTACATGCAGATCCAGAAACAATAGCTGCAGATGTTTTGGCAATAGCAGATGCAACAGATGGAACAAGTTGCAGGTGATTTTGTTTACTTTGATTTTTTCTTCTGTTTCACACGACCTTTCCATTTCAATATATTTTTCTTCCTGCATGTATGTACCAACTGGTATCTTCTTCTCTCATACATAGTTATATGCATTATGCCTTGAAGGAGGCCCTACTGGGTGGGTTGAGGAGCCATTTAATTCTGTAGCAAACAACTCTCTTATTCTGTAACTTGGCACAATCGAGTGATAAAAAAACATGTTTTTGATAATAAAAATATGAAATTTCACACATTATGACAATCTGATGGATTTCTCAGTCCCCATTTTAATTGGAACATCTTCACACTGCAATTTCAGTAATCGAAACTTGTAATTTCAAAACTTCATAAGTAGTGTTGGGAAAAATACTGAGGGGGGGGGGGTGAATCGGTATTTAGGACTTACTCAAAACTTTTTACTTTTTCTTACTTCAAAACACATACGCGACTTTCCTGTAGCCAACTCGCGTATACACGCGGATATACTTAATAAAACATGCGTATGTCCAGCAATCTTATTATGCAGATAATTCTTCACTTATATCATTCCATCATTCATTCATTAGATGTTCAATAAACAGTAAGCATGAGCAGTAATAACAGAATAAACCATCACACATAAGCAACACACATGAACACTAGGATTTTAGGTGGAAACCCAAGTCGGGAGAAAACCACCGCTGTCGTTGTCTCGGCCTTCAATATTTTATTATAGAGAAAACATCTTACAACATATGTGCTGGCGCAGCCTCCTACCAGCACGCAGGCACCCACCTGCGCTCGTTTACCAGCCTCTCCTGGAAGGGAGCTACGACCCCCTGCTCTCGTTTACCAGCCTCTCCTGGAAGGGAGCTACGACCCCTTGCTCTCGTTTACCAGCCTCACCTGGAAGGGAGCTACAACCCCCTGACTGAAGGCTACAACCCTCAGCACCACCATGGACCACGTTTCATCAATTTTCACACTAGATCCAACAGCTTCCATACAACATATCTTGTAGGCCACTTTTCATCAGATTTTCAGACTGGACCCACTCCACACATTTAAGCTCAACATTCATCAAATTGAAACTTATAACCCCATCAATTCATTCATTGAATCATCAACCAATCAACCAACAACTTGACCTTCAATTAACATAATCAGCAGCATATTCATCATTAAAACAACCCAGATTTGTATGAATACATCATAGAAAGATAGCAGTAAAACAGCAGAACAGATCAAACATTTCATACCACATACTTCAGCAAACCCTAGTATTCATACGCGCTTTCCTTTCACTGAACCTGCGTATATACGCGCTTTTAAAAATACCAGCCTGCGTATACATCTGCACATATTTCAAAACCAACCTCACATACCATACACGCTTTTGCTTCTAAAAACCCGCGTATATACGCACTTTTACTTCGACGAACACGCGCCTAGATCTTTAGACATTTTAGGGCAGTGCATCTCTTCAGATCAGATAAACAACTCTGAACTCATCCTTTACTTCAGCAAAGATTCGCCAAATCATAGATCTAAACATTCCATCAACAGATCTAGACAATACATAGACATTTCAGATCTAGAGATCCCTCTTCATCATTTTCTTCATAGGTGCAGATCAACATACTATTACCCTTTTCATTCAGATATACTTCAGAGTGAAGTATTCATTAAAACCCAGACTCTTGCTCTGCTTGCACTATTATTCTCTTCTCCTTATATAGGTTTAGCCTTTATCAATACCATGAGTCAAAACCACTCAACAGCCGATGGTATTCCTGGACAGGATCAAATAGATAATCCAGCGCTCAATACAATGGGTCAATACCATGGTAATGCCCCTAGGTATCATAGTTTTTAGAGCACAAAAGGCATACGCGACTTGGAGCGTTCGTTTCCACGTGTATACGCAACTTTGCCTCATAAAAACTGCGTATATGCTAACCCTAAATGTATACGCGGGTTCCCTTCACAAAAGTAGAGTATATACACGGTTTTCCTTCACAAAAGTAGCGTATACATTGTGACATATTATATTTATCAGTTTTCTGGCACTTACTGGAATTCTTTTCTCTGTCACATCTGAACTGATCTATATATACATCATTCTTACATCTTTAGCACATAGGTTGCTTATCATAAGAAACTCATCAAGTAGGTTTCCATCAAGGACAAATTCATCAAGTAGGTTTCCATATTGCATCAAAGTAGGTTGCCATCAAGGACAAAATATTGCATCATATTGCCAACAATCTCCCCCTTTGGACTTGATGGAAACCATGATGGTGTTTGATCACCACAACAGATAGATATATTGATTATAACCATTATTCAAACACCATCATACTCTCCCCCTATGCAAACACCATGATACTCTCCCCCTTTGACATCAAGGGCAAAGGGCAGATCAAAACAAAACAAGGTTTTTCCTCTCTTATAGAAAGAAGAGTTATGTAGATCTGATGTGCACTGAAGTTATCATGCTCCCCCTGAGTTCATGTTGAATGTTCAAACATATTTTTTCAATGAAGTACATGACTCTATGACCTTTCCTATCACCAAGGACTCATACTTACATCAATGATCCAACCAAGTGGATTTACACATTTTGACTCAACTACCCAACCAAGTGGGTTTGCAAAATGAACAAGTCCTTACATGACTGAATATTACAATTTTACATCATAGATCTCATCATGACCTTTCCATCAAATTACAAATATGACCTTTTATGACCACTACCAAGAAGACCTCAAAAGATATCATGTTTCAGAACCATCATAATGCCAACAATGCATTATACTCAGCAAGTCTAATGCTCCCCTTGAAAAATGTACATTCAAGCATCTTTTCCATATGACCAAGGCTCCTCCTTAGCTTGTGCATCCTGAACACTTTCAACAACAAGTCATCAGCAACAATCTCTGCATGATCTTTCCTTATCTCTGAATCATAATACTTCCGTCTCATTCATGTGTGAAAGCAAGGAATACTCTTCAGCAAAGAGCAAACAAGGCTCATCCATAAACTCATCATAATAAATCATGTATCATGTCATTATTATTTAGAACTGAGACATAAGAAGATATAATGTCAATAATGCAATCATTAGTAGTTAGACTGATGCTCCCCCTGAACCTGTGCTCGTGTTCTTGAGTTGTCATACTAATTTCCTTATCATAAATGCATACGCGTCTGTGTCCACTGGAACTAGCGTGTATACGTGACTTTAATTTATTAAACCCGTGTATGGAAAGTGAAATACTGAAAATTTCATACTCCTTCTTCTCCCCCTGAATTTGTACCACCTATACCTGTCTTCTTCACAACAGATGCACTATCAAATCAACCATGAGAATCACCATACATCGCTCCCCCTGTGATGATACATTACTAATCACCAGAATGTATCTCACATCATTTATGCATTCATTATGAGAAATAAGCTTTAGAAGCGGATGACTGCAGTAGGGTCAATATTCCCTACATTTCTAACTGCTCTTCCTTCCTTTTCCATCTTTGCTTGAAGTTTCTTATTGTGTGTTGGAAATTGTTCAATTTCTCAGATCTGTTCATCCTGCATTCTTTTTCTACATGTCCATACCTGTTACAGGCATAACATCTTGCATGACCAGAAAAGTAAGCATAAGGATCATAATGTGTTTTTCTATACTTTCTTCTATTGCAATCAGCTGCTTTATGACCATACTTGTTGCATGAAAAACAATATCCCTTAAAGAACCCAGAGTACATTTCTATATAGAATCTTTTTGTTTGTGACTGAAATAATCTGCTTCTGCAATTTGCTGCAACATGCCCATAATTATGACATTTAAAGCATTCAACATTATTGATCAAAGGAGGGAATGATTTCTTTTGAGAGTTCATGATTGTCGGTTGACCTTTTGCTTCTTTCAACACTTCAGGCTTTGCATTGATATCCTTTGAATATTTAGCACTTCCTTGTGAACTAGATTCTTCTTTAACAGTTTCATGAAAACCAAGACCAAGTTTAACAGAAGGAGACCTTTGACTACTAAGAATATTGTCAAGAATCTTAGTACTATCTTGAAACCTCAAGAGCTTATCCTTTTCTTCTAATTTACCTTTGAGAATTTTTACCTCAACCTCCAATTTTTGGCATTGCTTCATCATGCTTTCTTCAACCCTTTTTCCTTCTTCTACTTGATCATTCAAATTTAAGATCTCTTCTTTCAACCCATTTTCTTGCTCTTCAAAGATTTGTAAAAGTTCTTCATTCTTCTTATTTGATTTTTCCAGATCTGTTTTGAGCGAGATGATTTCTTCTTCACGTCCTTCCTTTTCAAATGATTGTAGAAGTTCTTCATTCTTCTTATTTGATGCTTCAAGGTCTGCTTTCAGAGAGATGATTTCTGCTTCAAGTCCTTCACTGTGATTGGTTACTTTGTCCTGCAGTCTTTGATACATTTCTATCTGTCCCTTCATTGTTTCTATTTGTTCATTCAATCTAGAGATCACATCCTTGAGGATAGATTCCCTCCTTTTAAATTGATCCCAAAAATTACTTTCATCATTGATATTGAGATTTGCTTCTAGACTTATACTGTTACTTTCACTATCTTCATCATTGCATGCACAAGTGAGTGGATTACAAGAACAACAATCAATACCTGTTTCTTCTTCTTCATTTTCTGCTGCACATGTTTTCTGAGATATCTTCTTTTTTTTAGTAGCCGTCTTCTTTTGCTTCTTTTCCATGAGCACTAGCAGATCTTGGTCAAAATCTTCTTCATCTTCACTTGACATTTCATTATTATCTTCATTTGCATAATAACTCTTTCCCTTTTCAAATTGTTTATAAGGACATTTAGCAGCATAATGACCCACTCTTCCACAATCAAAACATTTGAAGGGTAGCTTACCTTTGAATCTTCTAGTACCTGGTTGGAGTGTCCTTACAAAATTTGCTTCTTCTTCTTCTGATATATAACTTGATTCCTTGAAAACTTCCTTTTCTTTTCCTTTTGCACATGCCTTAAAAGTAGCTTCTTTGATTTGAAAGGGACCTCCTTGTCTCATTTCATAAGCAGTCAGAATACCATGTAGTTGAACAATAGTAAGAGTTTGCAGATCTTGCCTTTCTTCAATAGCTGATACTTTTGACTCAAATTTTGAAGTCAAAGATCTTAAGACTTTTTCCACCAGAGTAGTATCAGTTATGGTTTCACCCAAGCTTCTCATACGATTTACAATATCATCTAGACGTAGAAAGAAACTGGAAATACTCTCATCACTATGCATCTTCAAATTTTCATATTCAATTCTGAGGGTTTGGATTTTTGCACTTTTTACCTTTGTATCTCCTTCATAGCTCAGAATGATTTTGTCCCATATTTCTTTTGCTGAATTTAGCTACATCACTTTAGAAAATTCTGGTTCAGACATGCTTCCTAATAAGACATTGACTGCTTTGGCATTGATTTCATATTTCTTCCTTTCTGTTGCATCAGTGGGAATACTTACCGGATATTGATAACCTCCTTCCACGATTGCCCATACTTCTGCACCAAGACTTTGCAGATATGATTTTGTTCGTATCTTCCAGAATGACAGATTATCTCCATTGAATAGAGGTGGCCTTATAGACATTACTCCTTCATGACTTCCCATTGCGACAGATCTCCTTCAAGCGATCAAGCTTCTACAGAAGGACCTGCTCCGATTCCAATTGTTGGGAAAAATACTGAGAGGGGGGGGGGGGGTGAATCAGTATTTAGGAATTACTCAAAACTTTTTACTTTTTCTTACTTCAAAACACATACGCGACTTTCCTGAAGCCAACTCGCGTATACACGCGGATATACTTAATAAAACATGCGTATGTCCAACAATCTTATTATGCAGATAATTCTTCACTTATATCATTCCATCATTCATTCATTAGATGTTCAATAAACAATAAGCATGTGCAGTAATAACAGAATAAACATCACACATAAGCAACACACATGAACACCAGGATTTTAGGTGGAAACCCAAGTCGGGAGAAAACCACCGCTGCCGTTGTCTGAGCCTTCAATATTTTATTATATAGAAAACATCTTACAACCATGTACTGGTGCAAACTCATACCAGCACGCAAGCACCCACTTGCAGAAGGCTACAACCTTCTCTCGTTTACCAGCCTCTCCTGGAAGGGAGCTACAACCCCCTGCTCTCGTTTACTAGCCTCTCCTGGAAGGGAGCTACGACCCCCTGCTCTAATTTACCAGCCTCACCTGGAATGGAGCTACAACCCCCTGACTGAAGGCTACAACCCTCAGCACCACCATGGACCACGTTTCATCAATTTTCACACTGGATCCAACCGCTTCCATACAACATATCTTGTAGGCCACTTTTCATCAGATTTTCAGACTGGACCCACTCCACACATTTAAGTTCAACATTCATCAAACTGAAACTTATAACCCCATCAATTCATTCATTGAATCATAAACCAATCAACCAACAACTTGATCTTCAATTAACATAATCAGCAGCATATTCATCATTCAAACAACCCAGATCTATATGAATACATCATAGACAGATAGCAGTAAAACAACAGAACAGATAAAACATTTCATACCACATACTTCAGCAAACCCTAGTATTCATACGTGCTTTCCTTTCACTGAACCTGCGTATATACACGCTTTTAAAATACCAACCTGTGTATACATCTGCACATATTTCAGAACCAACCTCACATACCATACACGCTTTTGCTTCTGAAAACCCGCGTATATACGCGCTTTTACTTCGATGAACATGCGTATAGATCTTCAGACATTTTAGGGCAGTGCAGCTCTTCAGATCAGATAAACAACTCCGAACTCATCCTTTACTTCAACAAATATTCGCCAGATCATAGATCTAAACATTCCATCAACAGATCTAGACAATACATAGAAATTTAAGATCTAGAGATCCCTCTTCATCATTTTCTTCATAGGTGCAGATCAAGATACTATTACCCTTTTCATTCAGATATACTTCAGAGTGAAGTATTCATTAAAACCCAGATTCTTGCTCTGCTTGCACTATTATTCTCTTCTCCTTATATAGGTTTAGCCTTTATCAATACCATGAGTCAAAACCACTCAACAGCTGATGGTATTCCTGGAAGGGATCAAATAGATAATCCAGCACTGAATACAATGGGTCAATACCATGGTAATGCCCCTAGGTATCATAGTTTTTAGAGCGCAAAAGGCATACGCGACTTGGAGCGTTCGTTTCCGCGTGTATACGCAACTTCACCTCATAAAAATTGCGTATATGCTAACCCTGAATGTATATGCGTGTTCCCTTCACAAAAGTAGAGTATATACGCGGTTTTCCTTCACAAAAGTAGCGTATACATTGTGACATATTATATTTATCAGTTTTCTGGCACTTACTGGAATCCTTTTCTCTGTCACATCTGAACTGATCTGTATATACATCATTCTTAGATCTTTAGCACATAGGTTGCTTATCATAGGCAACTCATCAAGTAGGTTTCCATCAAGGACAACTTCATCAAGTAGGTTGCCATATTGCATCAAAGTAGGTTGCCATCAAGGACAACATATTGCATCATATTGCCAACAAGTAGTGGCAGCCATATTTTTAAGGAGAAAAAAACAGAAAACAAGGCTTCCTTGCTACGATTAACTTATTCTGGGAGGTTGGCCCTTGCTGAAGGGTAGGTGAACCCTTCTCATTCAAGTAAGGTCCTAAATAGGAGGTGTGATCATTTTGGGAGAGAAGGGTTGACAAGGACCTTAGTTGGTTGACCTTTCATTCAGTCAAGATCTTACCTAAGGTCAAGACCTTTTTCTGCCCTTTTAACAAGGAGCATAATGGGAAGGAATTTTCCACCTTTGCTTGAAAACACTCATTTCCATGGTTAGATAAGGTATAACCAATCCTTTTATCTCAGATAAGTATCTAAATATCAAAAAATTTCATATTTGTAAAAGCATTGCGTAACGAGGGTTATTAAGGGCTTAGAAATATGTTAGTATTTGAAAAATTTATAAGCTAAAGGAATATGGCTTATGAGATGTATTTTTTCACTGACAGAGTTTAAGCAGCATCAACTTCCTCTTGCCAGAATTAAGAAAATAATGAAATTTGATGAAGATGTGAAGGTGGGATGATTGTAGGTCTTTTTTTTTCTTTTGAAGTATTCTTTTTTAATCGAGTATTTGGTGTTCTATTTTTCGCTCATAATACACTGTGCATGAGCAGATGATAAGTGTTGAAACCCTTGTCCTATTCTCAAAGGCATGCGCGATTTTCATTTTGGATCTTACATTATGTTCATGGTTACATACTGAAGAGAACAAAAGGTGTACTTTGCAGAGAAATGATATTGCAGGAGCTATAAGTAGGGGTGATGTTCTTGATTTTCTTCTTGATATTGTTCCTAGAGATGAAGTCAAGGTAAATTTCTATAATGCTGAAATCATTTTTTATCATAAAATGGCATTATTACATATACAATTTCTGGCAGATTCAAACCCTATTTGCATTTTCCTAATGACATAATCATGTATACCAGACTGTTAAGGATTTTAAACTGTTTTCTCACTGAAATGACATAATTACATATAAAAATCGTGGCAACTCAAAATTGTCTATCGTTTTGTATATTTTCATCCCATCAAGAAATACATGCTAAGCCATCATTGCATCAAGATAGCCTCTTCCCTACCTACCCATGCAAGCAGGGAAAGTGCATGAGCATTGAGATCTAGCTCCTACATCTTGATTTTTACATTCTTTTCTTTCGACAAGCAATCAAATGAGCTAATCTTAGAAATTTAGAATTTATAAGGTTTAGTTACCTTTTCTTTAGGAAAATTTTCAAACATTCTGACACATCTCTTTCTTCACGGGAAGAGGACAAAGCCCGTTCTAATTGCTTGCTAGACACTGCAGATAGATTTGTAGCAACACTGAGAATCCTTGAGAAGGACAACCTACCAATAGAGCTGTGGTGAAACCATACATGTTAAAAGATATTGTATCCAAATACATATCTATTTACCTGTTAAAGCTTAAAAGTACTTGTATCCAAGTACACACCTCTTTAGCAAATAAAAAAAAAAAATTATTCATCATAATCAAACAATTACAACAGAACCCTTGACATCCCAAGATCCTAGGTGTGTCTTTCTGGTAACGGAAGAACAAATAAAACACTGCAGATGCATTTTCTGTTTGAATTACTGAAAATGAGGGCCCTAGTTATAGGTATTTGTTTGGGTGTGTAATTCATATTTAACATGGTGATTTTTTTCATGTTAATGGCTGGTGAAATCATTTTTAGAGAAAAAAGCATTTGCACCGAGAGGTGCAAAGTAACGCCGGGAGTGGGGAATGTGGAAAATAATAATTAAGTAAAATATATGGAAATTTTAGTTTCTATATATTTTTTAATAGGAGGTGAAATTTAAAAAGGAAGTTACACTAACATAATTGTCTCGTAGAAATGACATAGTAATGATGGTATCCTTCTCTTTCTTCTCCCTTCTCATCCTATGCTTTACTAGATGAATTTAAAATTTAAATTTTAAATTCCAACTATTTTAAAATGAAATAGAAATTTTAAAATAATTTTTTTAATGAAATTGAGTACTTATTATACACAACCTTCAAATCACCCTCTTTTACATTCTTATAGAATCTGCAATCACATTAGCACATTCCCTACACAAAGAAAATCAAACATTGAAACCCTCTTTTAAACACAAATGACAAGAAATTCAAAAACTCTCTGCATAAAAAGAAAGCATGTAATTCTAACGTAAACTATTATAGACCCTGTACTTGAATACAAAGTAATAAATAATAGGACATTTAACACATTTACTGTCCCTCACTCTTAAGATGGTATCAGGGTAAATAGATTTTTCCGTGATACAGTGTTGATCTATATATATACATGCTCATGAAGAGTTTAACACATTCACAACAAGGGAATTGGAAGGTATTAAAGTATATCGAATTTTCCATGATACAACGTTAATACGATCATTATCCCTAAGGGAATTAGACCAGAGGGAATTGAAATTGATTTGAGGTAGATATAATGATATATTCCTGAAATTTTAACACATTCACAATCGAAGGGATTTCGAACAAAGGGAATCAGAATTGGATCGGAAGGAATTGAAATTAATTTTGAGATCAACAGACAGTTTAATCCTAACACAAGTGAATGCCCCACTGATTTTCTGGTCAACATCTCAACACATGGCAAAAAATTCATATCTCCATCCTGTTAAGCTTTTTTTATTTATTTTGAAAATCTTGGATAATCCGTTAAACATATTAACTTTCAGGAGTCGATATTGTTACCACTACAATGCAAATACCTACATCTAGCCACTGGAAGAAATTTGTATGAATATTTTTAAAATGATATAAATTGAAAGTATAGTTGACTTTTAGTGGTGCCTTTGCATTTTGCAGAGCCCGGGAAGACCAAAGCCTCAAATATTTCTATGAAAAAAGTCTCTTTAGGTGAGTTTAGTTTAATTTTATCGACTATATTTTAGTAGCAGTTATATGTTGCATATTTCTCAAATTGTGGAGTTGTTCCTTTCCTATTGCATGTTGTTTTATATTGTTATGTTGTGATTCAAATTTCTAGTTGTGCTTTCTAGTTATTCTCCTACATAGTACATGCTTTGATAGATTATATCAAAAGTCTTACCAATACAATAACATTGATTGTTGTATGTGGACATTTCTGTTCAGGATGGTCCATTACATAATCAAAATGAGGAGCTGGATCATGCAATTGCACTTTCTCTTTCTGAAGAACTAACCAAACCAGATGGTATATGATGGCAATTTCATTTTTTTACAGTTACTTTTAGTTTAATTATATCATTTAGCTTGATGCTTTTCATATATTCAACTAAACTTTTGTTGCTTAACAAGACTTTGTCATTTCCTTGTTTCAGTGAAACTGTTTATGGTTTGATACTCTCATACAACCTTTATCAAGTTACATGCACCCTCATTAGAAAAAACAAGATAATTTTTCTTGCCATGACTATCTTTCTTTGTCATTGTTGACTTAAGAAAGCCTTTTAGCTAAGAAACTAGTTTGAAGGTTATGGCATAACTTGTCATATAAATTGAACAGAAGTTATATCCAAAATGTTAACTTGTAAACTACTTCGTTGGTTTTAGGCTTTCCATTTAAAATATACTTTAGTTTGAACTTTGAACGAGTTGTTCCATAGACTTGAATATTAAGATATTTTGGTGTAAGGATTAAAAATTAGCCCATAAGGCCTCTCAGTTATTCATTTGTTTTATCTGAATATAACATTTACTATTAAATTAGAACCAATCCACACAAATACGTCATAGATCAAGATCATACTTTGTAGAGTGTCGTAGAATAAAAATAGGAGCAAGGACACTGAATTCTTTCAGTTTTCGTGGTTCTTATTCCTTTGTGTATCTTTTCACCTTTAGGCCCTGATATTCATATATAGGGAATGAAGAATATAATTTTTTGGTCACGGATGTTGTTTTGACCATCACCAATGAGCTTATGGTGACATTTTTCGACCCTCACCAAAATATGAAATGGTGATGGTCAACGAATGCCACCATATATACGCATCAATAGTGACGACCATTAAAGGTCCGTCACCATAAATAGTTGTTGTTGATATGAAATGGTGACGGTCATTATTTGTCATTATAGTCATTATTCGTGACGGACCTTGATGTCACCAATGAGTTTATGGTGACGTTCAATGAATGTCGCCATATATATGCACCAATAGTGACCGCCAAGAAAGGTCCATCACAAAAAATCATTGTTGTTCATATGAAATGGTGACGGTCACTATCCATCATTATAATAAATATTCATGACGTACCTTGAATGTCACCACAACACATACTTTTAGCGATGCCACCTTTGGTGACGTTCATTTTCTTGGTGACGGAGGGTATTGTCCATCACCATTGCTCATATGAAATGTTGATGGTCACTATCTGTCACTATAAATCATTATTGGTGATGGACCTTGAATGTCACCACAACACCTATACTTTCGGCGACGCCACCTTTGGTGACGTTCATTTTTTTGGTGACGGAGGCTATTATCCATCACCATTTCTCATATGAAATGGTGACAGTCACTATTCGTCACTGCAAATCATTATTGGTGACAGACCTTGAATTTCACCACAACACCTATACTTTCGGCGATGCCACCTTTGGTGACGTTCAGTTTTTGGTGACGAAGACTCTTTTGACCCTCACCAATGAGCTTATGGTGACCATTTTCACCCCTCACCAATGTACTTTTTTCTTGTAGTGCCTTGTGGGTGATGAGAAGATGTCCATGTATTCTTCCATGACCTTATCCACCTCCTTCTGTTGCATGATGGAACATTTCATAAGGGCCATGGACGTGGTCACTATATTCCCCTTACTTTGAGAATGAATAAAAACTAATAAAATTTCCCGGTCTCGACAATTATCTTACTACATTTCTTAGCAAAGATCAAATAGATGGCATGAGGTGAGGCTAACTTCGGCATTATATATAAATTACTTCGCAAAGTAATAAAAACAATGTGAGGCCTCGACTCATACACAACATGATGCTTCCAAAAGTATGGTTGTTTATGTAATACATAAAAAAATTTAAGAGGAGAAACATTACACAGTATCTCCTTCGTGAAGGGCTTGATGTTGTATGGAATATGATAATTCCAACTAAATCGAGGATCTCATCCTTGTTTAAGACACCCGATGGTGTACGGATGTGGGTCTGGTGTATTCGATAGGATACGATGCTTCACAACATTTACTGAAATGAGGTTATTTTGGCTCCCACTGTTGACAACGAACTGTAGTGGAGAACCCTTCACCCATATCTCTGAGTAGAAGAGACGCTCCTCTTCCTCAGGATCTCCGAGCTCAATATTTAGAATTTTTTTGGCGGAAATGGTGGTGTTGGGCACTATGTCAATAATATAATTCAGTTTGTCATTCCCCTTTTCAATTTTTGACTCAAATTCAAAACATGCGTCTGACTTTGAAGCCTTCATCTTAGCAACTAGTGACTTCTTAGCTCAATGCTCACTTGTGTTGTGAATGGGTCTCGTATGGAGCTCGCACCACATTCTTGTCTCATTATTTGTCCTCATGGTGTTTTTCTGTTCTTGCAGCTTGGACAGGTTGTCCTTGTTAGCCTATCTTGGATTTTTCCTTTCTTCTATAGTTTGGGGGGCTCTCTTTCCCTGCTTTTGATTTGGAGATCCAAAGTAGCGCTTCTTTTTTTAATTTTTTTTACCAATCTTGGTATCATATCAGTATGTTGCACCAAACAGGGAGATGTCTCGGAACTCCATTTATTTCTGAATGTATTTGTGCAAAGAGTTGTGATACTTGAGCACCAAATGTCACTCAGAGTCTTTGCTACACAACTTTGTGCATAAAGTATGAAAAATATTTGTAATATCATGTGCATATTAGTCCCTTTTCTATCATAGTGTGGTCCACTATATGTATTTTTCCTGATATCTCCCCATCAGATAATATTGCTCTTGGATAGCGTATCAGAAATGGTTCCAAGAGGGGGCAACTGTAAATAGAGAGGGGTCCTCGGACCTTTTCTCATAATAAGTTTCCCACTAGTCCTTGACATGGGGAGCAACTTTAAGTAGCACAAAATTAATATTATCCCTATCAAAGAAACTATGGACCGAAAAGTAACCTTCCAATAGATTCAACCATTTATCCACAATGAATGCATCTATTTAACCTTATAATATAAGGATATCGAATTGTGTTCCTTTGTCACTTGAGGGCTTCTTTGAGAAATGTTTTGAAAATGTATCCTTCTCCCTCATCTTAATTTTCTTTCGGCATCAGAGGCTGTCAAAGTCAGTGAGGTCATTCTTGAAAAGGTTCAACTAGTTCAAGCCCTAAATCCTTTTAACCTGACCTTGTTGGGGACATGCACATAAAAATAGAGAAATAGCAAACTGCTATAAATCCATTGATATATATTTAAGAAGGAATGAAACGAAATACATATATGAATATAAACACAAATATACAACGGAAACATGTTAATTTTTGGAAACTAGGTCTAGACTCCATGTTGCATTGCTCATATGATGATGATGATATTTTTTTTGGATTCCATTTTCAGATATGTACAATATTTTTCTAAATATCATCTTGTTTGGATGAGCAAAACATATATTTTTATTTTATTTTCTACACATGTGTAAGGTTGGCCAGATTTTTAATGTAGGCTTACAAGCCCTGCAGATGTATCACACACCCTCATTGACGGATATAAATTGGATAGAGATGATGTCCATTTCATCATCATCTCATCACACACATTCCTCATGATATGATTGGTCTGTATAGCCTAGAAGAGGCTTCTCTCTCACCCACATGTGAATATGGATGCCGGAAATGGATGTCAGAAATCTGGATGTCGGTAATATGGATGATGTTGGATATGGATGCTAGAAATATGGATGCTGAAAATATGGATGATGCTGAATATGGATGTTAGAAATATGGATGTCAGAAATCTGCATGCCAGAAATATGGATGCTAGAAATGGATGTCAGAAATCTGGATGATGCTGGAAATGGATGCTGGAAATCTGGATTGTGGAAACGGATACCAAAAATCTGGATGAGGGATTCTTTTGTTGAATTACATTGAATTTTGGAGATTTCTTTGAGGGTTGTGTGTGACATTTGGAGTGTTCGTTGATCTGATGTTGAGAAATATTTTGATGGCTGATGCATCTTGTTGACTATCGTAATGCACGCTATCCTATATCTTTGCTGGACAAGAAGATTTGTAAATTCTGATCTATATTATTGGTTTTTCTTATGTTGATCTATTATTTTGTTCTATTAGCATTATAAGATCAAGATTTCATGGACTAATTTCAAGGGAATATTCATGAGCCTCCATCATATTTTATGAGTCACACAAAAATTAGGAATGATATCCTTGTCATAGGAGAAGAAGTAGCTGGTCGAGAGCTCGTTCTCATTCCTCTTGGAGGACTTCCCTGACACTAGTATGTATTTAATACTATGATTCTTAATAATAATATGATTCCTGATTTTGATGAATTTTTGACTAGATGCACTCAAGAGTAGACAATAATGATGGAGAGATATCATCCCTCTAATGAAAATAGAGGTGACCCTACTACCTTCATCACTCATGCAAAGAATAAGAACCATGGTAGAGCGGGGCCTAAAGGAAGGAAGAGAAGATGTCGCACTTGTAAAAAGCCTGGTCACTATGTAAGAGAGTGCTCCAATATAAGGGACTTTCCTTGGGATTATGACAATAACAACTTCAGGGGTAATGGAAATCAAAGCAACAACAGGTTCAAAGGAAAAAGGAAGGCTCCCTCTTATCATAGTGGAAATGGGAAACCTTTCAAGAGGTAGATAAATTCTAGGTAGGATGAGTCTAATGTTGTTGATAATAAGAAAAATGAATATATTCTTGTATCTTCCCTCTCCACTGTATCTCCTCTTCACACCCTGGATGTCTGGTTGATTGATAGTGGTGCTTAAAGGCACCTCACTGCTTATAAAGAAGTCCTCTCTGTTTCGATTGAGAATGATACTTATTTAGAATTTATCCTTGGATATAATGCCAAATATCTTGTGAAAGGGACAGGGACTATAACCCTTCATCTATCTCAAGGCCAAGTCCTCCGCTTGCAAGATGTGTTGTACATACCTAATTTGGAGGAGAACCTTATGTTTATTTCAACAATGGAAGGAAAAGGATTCAAGGTGGAACTCGTTGATGCAAAGGTAGGCATGTGGAATAATAACATCAAAGAAGCTCTTACAATTGGTTTTAGAGTTGACACACTCTACCAAGTTGGAGGAATTCCATTGGGGGATATGTCATGTGATACAAGTCTTCAAACAGAGTTATGGCACCAGAGGTTTGCACACCTTCATTACAAAGCCCTTCCTGAAGCAAGGAAGGTGGTGGCAAGGATGCCTCAATTTAAATATGATAATGAAGGTATATGTCAAGGTTGAGTTGAAGAGAAGCATAAAAGTGGACCATTCCCCTCTAGTTTCACAAAGGCAACTCATATCCTGCAGTTGATACATTCTGATTTATTTGGAATGCTGTCTGTGACATCCTTGGGAGGATGTTCCTATTAGATGAATTTTATAGATGAATTATCCCACAAGACCTAGATATATTTCTTGAAGAATAAGGACGAAACATTCAAATGGTTTTGTACCTTCAAGGCATTGGTGGAAAATCAAAGCGAGAAGAGAATCAAAATTTTGAGGACCGAAAATGAGACCGAATATGAGTCAAATGAGTTTAATGACTTTTGAAATGAAGATGACATTAATAGGGAGACCACAACTGTGTATACTCTTGAGAAAAATGGTTTATCTAAAATAAAGAACAAGACCATTTTGGAAGCTACCCGTGCCATGCCATATTACCAAGGTATTCCGAAGTTTCTATGGGTATAATCTGTGAACATGTTTCAAATAGATGCCCACATTCCGCTCTGAACTCCAAGACTCCCGAAGAAGTCTTCTCTGGTAGGAAACATGATGTTTCTCATTTTATAATTTTTGGTTGTTCTATTTATTTTCATGTGCCGAAAGGAAAGATAAGTAAGTTAGATGCTTCTGGAAGGAAGGGAATGTTTGTGGGCTACGGTGCAACTTTGAAGGCATATAGAATCTATGTGCCTGGTCAAATAGAAGTGGAGATATGCCACGATGTCCCCTTCGATGAATAGGTTTCCCTTAAGAAAGTAAGAAATATTCCTATCTCTAAAGAAGACAAAGAAGATGAAGAAGGAGGGAAGCAGGAAGAACCAAAGGATGAACCGATGTCTGATGTTGAAGGACCTATGGATCCTATTGATCCACCTCATTCAAATAAGAGAAGACCCTCATGTCTTAGGGACACTCTCGAAGATGCCGTGAGACATATTTCCCGAAGGGGAACATTCCGTGAAAGCAAGAATTAGATAGATGTCAAGGGTATCTAGCAGCAATGAGTACAATTGTACAATCTGAGCTTGGATCATTTGAAGAATCTGTAAAGCATCAAGTTTGGAAGGATGTTATGCACCAATAATATGAGTCAATTATGAAAAATTATGTATGAGAAGTGGTCCCAATATGGGAGGACAAATATGTTGTCAGCTCGAAATGGCTATATAAGATCAAGTAGGGATCTGATGGTAGTGTTGAAAAGTACAAGACAAGATTTTTTGCACGAGGCTTCTCTCACAAAGAAGGCATAGATTATAATGATATATTTTCACCTGTGGCCTGCTATACCACCGTCTGATCTATAATTTCCATTTCTACAATGTAAGGAAGGAGTCTCCATCATATGGATGTGAAGACTGTTTTTTCTGCATGGTTTAGTAAACGAAGAGGTGTATGTGGAGAAAACTCTGGGGTTCAAAGTCGAACATAGAAAAACGTATGTGTGCAGGTTGAATAAAACCCTCTATGGGTTGAAGAAATCCCCCAGGGCTTGGTATGAGAGGATAGATAGCTATTTGATGCATTTGGGCTTCACTCAAAGTAATGTTGATCCAAACCCTTATTTTAAGGTTGATAGAGAAAGGCCTCTCATTCTAGTTCTCTATGTGGACGATCTATTCATGACAGGTGATGAGCCTCTCATTCAACAGTGTAAGAGGGAGCTAGCTTCTGATTTTGAGATGAAAGACCTAGGACTGATGAGTTACTTCCTAGGCTTGGAGGTCTAGCAAAGGCCAATCGAGATTTTCCTTTCTCAAGGAAAATATGTCATGAAGCTATTGGAGAGATTTGGTATGGTGGACTGTAATTTTGCATCAACATTGATGGAACTAAACTTTAAGAAGTTGTGTGGAAACGTTGCTGGGCCTGAGCTGGGAAATCCCACCGAGTATTGACAACTTGTAGGGGCCCTGACATTCTTAGTGAACTCTCATCCATACGTATGTTTTACAGTGAACACTTTGAGTCATAATATGGTTGAGGCTCATCACATTCACTAGATTGGTGCCAAGAATATATTGAGATATCTTCGGGACACAATCAACCTTGGGCTAAGATGCACTACCGGGAGTTTTAGAATTCATGGATATAATGATTCTGATTGGGTTGGAAGTGTGGTGGATCACAAGAGCACATCTGGATGTTGCTTCACCTTGGGTTCTGCTTCGATATCTTGGATGAGCAGGAAACAGAAATCTATAGCTTTGAGCATCGCTAAGGTAGAATACATTGCAACGAGTATGGTATTTTGTGAAGTTTTTTGGTTGATAAATTTCATCAATGATTTGTTCACACATGTGCTATATACCACAATTATCCTTTGGGATAACCAGAGTGGGATTTGTCTTTCTGAGAATCTCGTGTTCCATGATCGATCCAAACATATTGATATTAAGTACCACTTTGTCTAGTACATGGTACAGGGAGGCGCCGTAAGGCTCGATCACATAGGAACCGAGGATTAGGTCGCAGATATTCTCAGAAAGCCCCTAGGGAAGTACAAGTTCCTAACCTTCTGTGAGAAGCTTGGAATCATGTAAAGACCCTATTGTGATTTTGTTTGACTATGAGCTCTAGGAGCTCCAAGGGGCTTGGGGATAGCTTCTTCGAGCTATAAGCACACACAGGGATATGCTTGTCTAACCTTTTTGTGCTTATGCCCCACCATTATGATATTGAATTGATTCACCTCTCTTTGATCTATCCCCCCACACGAATCGTACCCATGGAGTTTTGGACTCATGGGAAGTACCACTCATTTGGACAATGAGGTGGGAAATGTGGATAAAGAAAAATAGCAAGACCGATGGATGCATCCAAGATTGTCGTACTCTCTATGTCTAGTATGGCACGTGTTCAACACCTTGATCTGGGATCAAGTCTGATGAGGTTTTTACCTCTAAGCTAACTTTGGATTAGTAAACTAACTTCAGTTTAATATGAAACTCTTTTTTGAGTCTAAGAGAGGTTTTAACATCTAAACTGACTTCAGGTTAGTTGTGCATGATATCTTTTTGACTCAAATTTTGTTCTATTTGCAAAGAAGAGCCGGGAGAGAAAGTTACGGAAGGATGACACATGATGTTATATGATGGAAGATGATGGCATTGATCTTTGGATGACATAGGTGGACAAATGGAGTTCTCCCTAGTTGAAAGGGAGTGTTAATTTTGAGCAACTAGGTCCAAACTCCATGTTGCACTGCTCATATGATGATGATCATGATATTTTGGTTGGATTCCTCTTCCAGAGAGGTGCAAGATTGATCTAAAGGTCACCTTGTTTGGATGATCAGAACATATATTTTGATTTTATTTCCCACACATGTGCAAGGTCGACCAGATTTGTAATATAGGCTCACAAGCCCTACAGATGTGTCACACCCTCATTGATGGATATAAATTAGAGAGAGATAATTTTGATTTCATCAACATCTCATCACACACATTCCTCATGATCTAATTGGTTCGTACAGCCTAGAAGAGGATTTTCTCTCTCCCACGTGTGAATATGGATGCCAGAAATAGGATGATGCCGGAAATGGATGTCAGAAATATGGATGCCAGAAATATGAATGATGTCAGATATGGATGCCAGAAATATGGATGATGTTAGATATGGATGTCGAAATCTGGATGATGCTGGAAATGGAGGCCAGAAATGGAGGCCGGAAATGGATGCCAGAAATCTGGATGAGGGATTCTTTTGTTGACTTGCATTGAATTTTGGAGCTGTCTTTGAGGGCTATGTCTGACACTTGGAGGGTTGGTTGATTTGATGTTGAGGAATACTTTGCTGGCTCATGCATCTTGTTGACTGCAGTAATGCACACTATCCTATATCTTCGTTGGACAAGAAGAATTGTAAATTCTGATCTATATTATTGGCTTGTCTTCTCTTGATCTATTATTGTGTTCTATCAACATTTTACTTTCATGTTTATGTGATTTCTAAATTGAATTGGGTCTAAGATAGATTGAAGTAAATTTTAACTAAGCATAGAACATACTATGGTTATCTAAAATTAACAAAACATAAATCAATTCATTAATAACAAAGTACTAAAAATTGTTATATGAAAAATGGAAATAAACTAGCTCGGGAAATGGTAGCTTATCTATGAGAAGAGATGTGGTGGCTACATGCCTTCTGAACCATGTTACAATGAGGCTTTGAGGACTTTTTATCATTAAGAAACAATGGGAAACCTTAAACCTTCAAAAACCTAACCCAACGAGATGAAGTGCCAAAAGCTTGTGGGATTCGTTGGGGTTAGTTAGAGTGTTAATTTCATGGGATCGTAACTTTGGCATGTGATCTTTGTTTCACTATCATAATACCTCATTTTGAATATCTCCAAGAGGAGGCAAAAAAAAATATTCTTAAAATGACATAGTTCTTTTATGGTCTCTCTGTTTGCACAAAAATCATCATTTAGGCCCCTAAAATGGCTCTCAAAGTTTAGAACCCGAAAATTTACCAAAAATAGTAAGTTGTGCTACAATTAAGGAAAGTGAAAGAAAAAATGGTGGCGATCCAGGTGAAATAGGAGAGTGGCCACCAATATCCACTTGGGTCAACAACACAAGATCACCATTCAATCAATTAGATCACCATGTGGGTCAACCATAATCATTTCTCTAAGGAAGGATGGGACTTGGTGAATCTGTATAGATTACAAGGAATTGAAAACATTTACACTAAAGAATAGGGTCCCTGTAATATTCCTAATTTAGCTTTTAGCTATTTAGAATATTAAATTTTGTCTTCCTTAATTAATATATGAATATGAGGGTAGAGGGACCCATAAATCCCTTTAGTAGAATAAAACCACTTCACCAATGTGAAAGTGGAATAACTAAGTAGTCGAGGGGGCCAAGGGATCATGTGAAAAATGCAGTCAAGGAGGAGGATATGGACCAAGAGTCCAACACATTTATGATGTGGGCCCAGGGGTGTGAGGGTTCCACAAGTATAAGAAAGAGGTGAAGGCAGCCACAAAGAGTTTTTTGGATTATTATTATCTTCCTTTTTTTACGACTTGAGCATGCTTAAGATGTTTAGCCAAGTTTGCAGTGTTGTTTAGCACATGAGTGTCTTTGAGCGAAGATCCCAACCTGGTCCTCGGGGGACTTCGAGTCCCCTCTCACGAGAGGAGTCCTATTTTGTTATCATAAGTAAGTATTCCAGCATTTGGCCATTTGCAACCCTCTTGAGAAGCGCAGTCACCCAGTGACTTCCGCATTGCAATAATAGAGAGATCTAGAGGAAGGTGAGATTCCATAGCATTTTCACTTGGAATCTAGTGAGGGGATCATCCCTTCAATAGTTGAGCTACGGTGGAGTTGTTTCTGCATTTTATTTTTTAGTTCCACTCATATCACTACATACGCAATAGTTGTGTGTTTTCATGCCCTAAGAGGGTGATTTTCCACAGTCTGCCAATCCGGAAACCCTGCCATTTTCCAAGCACCGAAACAGCCTTATCTATGCACCCCTTTCAGCTAGCGATTGCATTTCCAACATTTCCAGCAGGGGCAGCGCAGTGAGGTCTCTAGCAAAGTAGCAGTTACGCAGTGTTCTCAGTGGGGGAACTTCAAGGTCATTCTAGCCATCTCTGTCGACTTGAGTGCTACTATTACTGAGCACTATTGTACTTATATCTCACCCCCTTATTGATAAAATCGCTCAACTATTCTATCTATTTTTATGGTGTTTGCAAATTATTTCCATGTTGTTGTAGTTTCCAGATTATTGTGTTTTTTATTACTGTGTTTTCCTATTTGGAATATTACAGTGGTATTAAAGCTCATAGACTTGGCTCAGCCTGTGAAGCAACCAGCCTATGACACCGAAGATAGAAAATACATTATGGAGCAGACAAGGAGACACAAAAACAAAGAACACAAAAATTTGTTGGAAGAAAAAGCGACGATTTTGCGCTACAAATTTCGAGTCAATAAAGATGAATCTCAAAAATCCGAGATATGGGTTTTGTGAAAAATGGAACAATTCTATTTTCTTATGATTGGTTTTCCCCAATTCGATCTATATGGAGAGAAACATAAGGTTATTTGAGAGATACAAAAACATAAAACACAGAAATTCACTGAGATGAAAAGTGACGGTATTTCGTTGGATGCTTCGGGAAAATTAAGATGATTCTTGAAAATATGATACATGGGTTTTGGAAATAACGGACCAATTATGTTTCTTTATGGGACGTTTTTCCCGATTCAGTCTGGATTGAGAGAAAAAAAAGGTTCTCTGAAGAAAATTTTCTGAGATTTGCTGTGGTGGTTGTTTTTCAAATTCTTTAAATTGCAATACCAGATTCAACTTGTTTCAGAGTTCACATCTGGCAAAGAAAAATGTGCTCCAGTGGAGGAGGATAAAGGAAGTCTCTAATGGGAGAAGAATTTTATAGGAAGGTTTTTGGCAATCTCCTCATCAGATCAGTGTAGGATCAAACTAGAGTAATAAGGGAGATGAGAATAGAAAGGGAAATCCCACTGAGGTTTCAGAATGGAGAAAGTTCAGGTAATCATTGAACTGAGCCAACAGTGGTGCCACAAGTCTCATAGCATCCCACTATGCCCACTTTATTAGTAGTGGGGACAGGAGAAGGAATACCTCAAGAGCCGAAGATGGATCACTACAATGATTATTTCAGAGAGTACCAATCTCATACCCAGAATTTTAGAGATCATCTGACTTTCTAGGAATTTTTCCACATTAAGGATAACCGAATACCTTGCAGCTATAAAAGAGGAAGATGATACACACTGGGCAATGACCTATAGTGTAGCGTGGGTAGAAGTTTTCTACCTTCTTTTGATGGGTCATCAAAGAGTACAATAATGACTTGGGAGGAGACAATTGAGCATACACTCGTTAGTGAAACACAACCCATTTTTTTTGGTATTTTGGGTTGTGACTGAGTTCTCTCATGATAATACTACATCGCAGGTTGATGAGGTGTCAGGAGACAACTAAACCATGGTACAAAGGCCTCTATGTTTATGAGAGAATTGTTGGATGGCAATCACATGCAGCTGACTAGTGAGCATGCCTTGCGTGTTAGAGTATCTATGGAGGAGGGTGTGTATCCATCCTTTGGGCTAGCTCTTGAGGAGGTGCTAGGAGATACATAGGTATTGGACAATGGTAACACATAGTAGCGCCATCAGTTTTGGGCTAACCTTCTACCTTTGAAGGAAAAGGCCACATCAGTACAAGAGGCTATCCTACGACAGAATGAGGAGTTGGAGGGCAGGAGAGTGGTTTGTGTCGAGTCAGTTGTAAATTTGGTCCAAATTAGGGAATGGTTGGATTCCCTAATGGTTAAATTAGAGGGCACATTGGAGTATCAGAGCACCCCCCTCCAGGCATACATCGACAGGGTGCAGCACTCGCACGATGGAGGGATTATTCTATGTGCATGGATTCTTGCATTTGATTCTTTTCTTGAGGTTGGATGGCAAGAGGTACTAAGATAGTACCCCATGGAGCAGGCTAGGCAACTTGATACATCCATGGGCACATTGTAGCAGATTCCATGGATTACTAGAGGGACACGAGGGAAATATTACTATTGGGATCTAGGTGGGATTTCCCACCACATGATAGAGTTGGTAGGTGATGGTAGTCATTGTGTGATGGGTCTGATGTTTGGGCGCACACACATTTTTAGATCTCTATCAAAGCCCCAGACATCCTTAGTGACAATATTTTTCAATAGGAGGGTACACCCTTTTGAGGAGCTATCTCAGCATATCGACCATGCATGGAGTCAAAGGATGATTATCCTACTTTGGCAGGACTTGGTCGGAGGAGGTGGCATCAGCAGGCCACTAGACATGGCAGTATGTAGAGATGGTGCTCTCTCACGGGTATATGGTACACTTGAGCTATGGAGGATAGGAGAAATGATTTAATTGTCACTGGGATGTGAGGATTTGGGTCGCTCTGATCCTTTAGAGAAGATTGGGATATGTAGCCCACCTCATGGTTGGGTTTACTAGGAGAGTGGTGGATATTTTGGCCCATGCAAGATACTATACAGTGTAGGATGGTATAGCCATAATCAGCAGTATCTGATGGTGTACACAGGTAGGTTGTAACATAGTGGCATGATGAGGAGTGCATAGACACTTGGTGGTATGCAATGAGCCATGATACGATGCGGCAGGTACTTGGAGAATTGCCTCCAAGGGGACTTATGGACAGGACCATTAGGTGTAACCTAGGATACAGTTCACCTAGGATTGATGAGGATATTGTTGAGCATCTAGAGACACCATGTTTAGTAGAGACAGGGCTCGAGGGTGTTATCAACTCACATTTGAGGGATGGTGGATGGTATACTTCATCTACAAGAGGGTACCCAGACTCCAAGAAGTGTCCAGATGTATCATCAGGAGTTGGGACATCGGAGTTTACTACAAGTTCTGGCAAGAGCAGGGAAGGTATGCATGCATGGGAGAGACTTCTGATACTTGGAGTCCACCCAGGGGATACATACAGGAGGTAGAGTCAGGGGTAAGATGGGTTGTAGCAAGTAGCAACACTAAGTAGAGATATCTTGAGAGGATTTGGAGTTGGGAGCTCCCAGTATGGTTGGGGGATCCAAGGATCTGTTGGGCAGGTGGATGACTTCACTTTGAGATGATAAGGGTCGTGATCATTAGTGGATGGGTAGATATCAGTATTATGGGGATGCTCAGGAAGGATGGGCTTGGCCTATGTATATTTTTCACCACAAGGCCCCAGGAGAAAGGGATAGAATATGCACCTGATTGGGGGTATCTCATAGTCATAGTGGTGCAAAGGAAACATGGTGGCACCTATACGAGATTAGCATGAGACCCAAGAAATACATTGCTACAGATCTTAATAGCCTTTAGGGGTGAGCTGCATACTACATGGGGGGATCATGTATATTTTCCATTAGGCTTTAGCAAGTCACTGATGGAGTGGGGGACTTCATTAGTATGGTAGGTTGGTCAGCGGGATGACAGTAAGTTAGATTTGTCTTTCAGCATGCAGGGTGAGTGGTAAGAGGATTCAATGAGAGGTATTCAAGATGATGAGTCACTTGTGATGATTCAACCTGAGCATCATATGGTGGAGCATGGGGCAGATGAGTAGGACACTATGCACATATTTCATGATATTCCTTTGGGGGAGAGTCATATGGAGGCTCATAGTGAGCCAATGCTAGATATGCAGCTAACCTTGGGGTCAACCATTGGGGAGGAGCTGTTGGAGATGGTGGTGCATCCATATTCGAGTTGACCCATTGATGAGGTGTCGGTAGATGCATATATAGTTTGCAAGACTTCAGTACTTTCAAGGAATAGCACTGTCCAGGAGTACATCGATGGGGCTTGCAGTATACCTCGCCCACTTGAGAATATTATTGAGAGAGGGGCCTTCCCTTTTAGGTAGTTTTCATTGAAAGTTGGGACAGAGCAGCATGAGTTGAGTGTGAGTTGGCGACCACACTCCAAAAATGTTCCGTACGCAAATATAACAACATTGGATTCTTGGACCAAGAGATACTGGCGTGAGATCATGAGTTGGTATCTTATTGATTGTACGATATTCTTAGTCAGGAGCATATCAGAGCAGGGACCCATAGAGATGATAGATACTATAGTTTACAATTGGCAGTGGGGCACATGTCGACAACTCTTCAGCATTCCATCCTAACTTCAGGAGAGCAAGATCAACATTGGATTGAGACAGGGGTTGCATTGGAGAGAGGTGATGATTTGGTATGTAGTTGGTGGGGAATATTATACAGTCAGAGCTACAACACAACAGGAGCCCTGGAGAATTAAGGCATGTTAGCAGTCTTCACCTCATGAGGTAGTAGCTATAGCTATATGCAACGTGCAGTCCGAACTAGGGGACTTGGACGATGATTGGCCATGGTGTCGTTGGGATCCAGGAGGATTGATTGATGATATTTGTGACGATATTTCTATTTGGGATCCCGGCATTGAGGGATCTATTATGGGTATCCCAACATAGGGGCATATCCACACTTAGGAGTGTGTATGGGATCCGGGTATTGGGTCTTAGTTATATCGGGCCAATAGGGTGGCCGACATCCTTGTAGTTTCTTGAGGACAAGCAACATTTTGGCAAGGATGACTGTAATATTCCTAATTTAGCTTTCAGCTAATTAAAATATTAAATTTTGTCTTCCTTAATTAATATATGAATAAGAGGTTAGAGGGAACCATAAATCCCTTTAGTAGAATATAACCACTTCACCAATGTGAAAGTGGAACAACTCAGTAGTGGAGGGGCCAAGAGATCATGTGAACAACGCAGTTAAGGAGGAGGATATGGACCAATATTCTAGCACATTTATGATGTGGGCCCAGGGGTGTGAAGGTTCCACAAGTATAAGAAAGAGGTGAGAAAAGCCATAGGGATCATTATGGATTATTATTATTTTATTTTCGTTTATGACTTGAGCACGCTTGAGCTATTTAGCTAAGCCTATAGTGCTTTTAGCACATAGGTGTCTCCGAGCAGAGATCCCAACCTCGTCCTTGGGGGACTTCAAGTGCCCACTCAGGTGAGGAGTCCTATTTTGTGAGAAGATTGCAGTATTCTGGCATTTGTCGATTTGAAGCCCTCTTGAGAAGCGCAGTCACCCAATGACTTATGTAGTGCAACAATAGAGAGATCCAGAGGAGGGTGAGATTCCATAGCATTGTCACTTGAAATCTAGTGAGGGGATCAACCCTTAAATAGTTGAGCTATGGAGGATTTGTTGCAGAATTTTATTTTTTAGTTAAAATCATATCATTTCATATCGAACAGTTGTGCATTTTCATTCCCTAGGAGGGTGATTTTTTGGGGTTGGCCAATTGTGAAATCCTTTCTGGGTTTTCTGGGTTTTGCGAGTAAAAGCAGGTTTCCAAACCCCAGCCTTTTTTGAGCACCGTAAGAGGCTTATCTACGCACCCCTTTTCATCCAACAGTTTCATTTCCATAATTTCCAGCAGGGGCAGCGCAATGAGGTCTCCAGCAGAGCAACAATTACATAGTGTTCTCAGTGGGGGAACTTCAGAGTCATTCTAGCCAGAATTTTTGGCTTGAGTGATACTGTTATTGAGCACTCTTTTACTTATATTTCACCCCCTTATTAATAAAATGGCTCCATTTTTCTGTCTATTTTTATGGTGTTTTCATTTTATTTCCATGTTGTTGTAGTTTCCAGTTTGTTGTGTTTTGTATTACTGTCTTTTCCTATTTGGAATATTACAGTCCCCTTATCCATATTACATGATCTATTAGATTAATTATAGTAATAAAAATACTTCACCAAGATAATCTATTATATATATACTACTAATACATTCGAGTCACAAAAGAGGATACTAGGAAGACTACCTTCAAAACAAGGAAAGGTTTATATGGGCAGTTAGTCATGCCATTTTGCCTATGCAATGCACCATCTACCTTTATTAGGTTAATGAATGATATAGTGTTCTCTTTTATATATTTATTTGTTATTTTCCATTTAGGTGATATACTGGTAGACACTATTACCTAAGAGGGGCACATCTCACATTTGAGAAACTTGATAAAAATGTTATTCATCAAACATACAATGGTACAAATAGTGCATCCATAAGTCCGAAGGGCAGTATTATAAAATCATAGCGCCCATACTAGGTGTTATAGCATCATTTTCCACTTTCATATGCTTGATGATTGACACTTCAGCCTTGGACACCCTTTCCCCTCAGACTTGAATATCTTCACAAAAAACAGTATCTTAAAACCTATACGCAACTCTACCCATACTTTTCTGCATATATACGTGAGTCCATTCATACTTATCCACGTATACCTTTTTAATCATTAAAAATATATATATTATTCCCTATTTTCGAGGCAGAGTTGATGGTTATTCTCGTAATTCAACCACCCCAGCCCGTGGCCTAACTATTTCCAACTACAGAAACTAATTTGAGGGAGTATAAAGGCCCCACATGTGCATGGCCTAAGGGAGGGAGAGAAATATAGATATTATACTCTATTGGAGTCCTATTTCAAGTCTGATATTACTGTGCCTCCTGCACTTCCCAGGTATATTCAGGAAACACTTGTTTCCTTGAGATGCTCATCATCCTATATGACATCTAGTGTGCACACAACTTAGAAGAATTCTTGCGAGGCTAGGGATGGATGGATCCAGAGGACGGTATGCTCGAAGGCCGTGGAAGGATTCAAGTGATCTCTCCACATTTCTATTACTGTACGTGCCATTTATAATAAGAAGAACCATCTTGTTCCCGATATTCTCGTGTTTATATCTCTTCATATATTTGTAATGATCACTAATTGAATATTGAATATTTCTCTTATGATATTATGCATGAGTTACACTAACATCTAGGGACTATATATGCTGTACAACTAGAGTTTCGTGCTCATTCTTTCTTGATTTTCAGGTTGTGAAGCACGAAGGATCGCTAGGGGTTTTCACTCCGTGGGATCTACATTAAACGTGGGACTTTCAGGTAAGTTCCACAACTTGTTATATCTAGTTTTCAGTATAAAAGATAGGTTAGGTTATTCCTTCTTGAATGGTATGCCCCTAATCTATGAAGGTTTCCGACCCAAAAACCCTTAGGGTATTATATCCTAAAACAGAGATGACGACTCCACTGGGGATCACATTTTTGTGATTTCCCGTTTGGGTTGTTTTCTCTATTTTTTAGGTTCCCAACAATTTCTATCACTTTTTCCAATTTAGTAAATCCGTTTCTAGTCAGACTGAAGACCTGGTCTCTTGATTAGGCTTGACCTTTTTTGTTTTTCTTTATTTTTATTTCCATACACAGTTTTTCTTCTGCACAGTCATGTATACATGTTTTTTTTTGCAAAGGGACCCACGTATATGAGAGTTTCCTTTGTCACAGTTGCGTATACACACTTGTTGCTAATCTACAAAAGCGTGTATGCCTGGGTAAAATTTGAAATTTTTTCTTTTAAGCCATTATGGTCTTGTCTACCTGTGGTGACCTATTCCTACAGTGTCTTTGATGTCTCTGAACTGTATCTAAAGTGGTTTTATGTCTATTTCTCTGTTATTTGTGTGAAGACCCACTCATTTGGTGAAATATTTGTTTGTTGTGTTTTCAATTCTGGCTTGAGTACCAAGGTCTTTTCCTGAAGGTTCTTGGCTATTCTGAGTATTCGAGACAGAGAGATTTTGCTCATTTACTCTTTCCTAACTTTATGAGTTGCTTCACATTTTAGATTTTCACCTTTGGTGTGTTTGGTTTTCTTGATTTCATAGACTAGTTTTGTTGAAATTTTCGAAGGGTCTCTTATTGATTCTTTGGAGTTTTTGTTCATTGCAAGATTATGCTGTTGTGTTGAGTTGACTTTTTGATATTCTTGTATTCTTTTTTCTCATATAAGTCTTGCTGCGAGAGTAGCATGGTTGGATTTAGGCATTTTTTGAGGCTTTTGCTTGAAATTCAAGTTTGCTTGACTCAGTTACTGGATAGTTCCATTTTTTTTCTTGAAATCTCTTTTTCCTATAAACTCAAAAGCCCAAAAAAAACATTTTTTTTTCCATTTCTTTTGTTTTCATTTTGTTTGATGATTTCTTTTCATCTTTTGAAAGCTTTGCTAAGTGTCTAGTCTTCGATTCTTGACTTGATTAAGAAGGGAGTCTTCATTTGATTTCTTTATTTTATGTCAAGTATGTTTTGGCATTTTTATACATAGGAGTTCTGATTTGGAACCGGATCTATTGACTACCAAAAAGTGATTGAACCTTGGTGATTTTAGAGACTTCTCATTGCTTTTTCAGTTTTAGCATCTTAGGATTTGCATGTCATTGATAGTTTGCATTAGGTGCACATAGGCATTTTTTAGTCTTTTTCGTAACTTTTGAGTTGTGTGAAGTGTGAGCATCCGAAAAGAAAATAAATTGTAGTCTCGTAGAACCTGTGTAGAAATCACTCTTCATCGAAAGGAAATCAATGCATTTGCATGTAGTTTGGTTTTCATTGGTTTCTTCTGTGTCATACAAACACCATTAGTTTCAATTCCACATGCCCTTGACATAAAATAACTACCAATTAAAATAAACACTTTAAATATAAAAAAAACTAGAAATTTTTGGCATTATTGTCATACACCAACTAGCTAGGTTATAGGGCCTTGGATTAGGTGAGTGGAGAGTTAACTCTCCAAGGCCGCTCAAATTTTGAAACATAGAAGTTTATTAATGAGCAAAATCCAACACCGTTAAGTGGACCGGGAAAGCTCTCCTCCAGAGAGTCAAGCACGAGGGAAAGTGTAGGCAGAGAAGAGAGATACCCCCTCTCCTATTTGTTGGATCTTGACCTAAGACCATTCTACCCGGCTGTTGATACGGATTGGTGCCCATAGTTGCCTATCCTAGGGATCACACAGGTGACTTCAGGGGGGGAATACTCGTGGTACCTGAGGCAGATGTTGCATCACTTCCATCAGCGCTTCTAGAAGATACCCTTGTGAAGCTTGGGAACTTGCACCAGAAAAGGATGTTGTTATGAGGTTAGCGTAACTGTTTCTGTTACCTTTTCTAGTAGGCCTGGGTCGTAATTACCCCAGACTTTTTTCGGGAGGTCCTATTTTTCGCTTTCTTGTATTTTGGTGTCCGATCCTCATCACCCAGAGTGGAAATACGTGAGAGATGCTTGTCTGGCTATATCTTAGGGACTTTGTAGAGTTTTCACTTTGGTCCTAGATTGCTTAGCTTCATATGTTTTTTCAGTCTAATAAATCTCTTAAAGTGGTTGACTGATCGCCTCATCGATCGAGGAGGCTCCATGGGTTGTCTCCCGCGAGTGTCGAGCCTTCTTCAAGAAGGCGTAGGGGTAATTTGGAGGGTGAATTTCACCTGGTGTTTTCAGACGTAGCGGAGAGAGATCCTTGGTTAAGGCTATTCATTTTTGTAGTTGGTTTTGGTGTTGGTGTCAGTGACGAGAGGAGTGCTTCACTCATCTCAAGAGTTTTATTTCCGGTGGAAGAAGTAGAGGTAGAGGAAGTCCCTCAACCTACTGATTCTCTTCCATCTCCTCTTCCTACTAGTTATTTGTTTATCATCTAGTACATATGACCTGAGTCTTAGAGACCATAGGGTCCTTATCCATCATATTCTCACCTTTCGATGGCCACAACCAAGAACGCAGCTTTGGTTGTGAGCGCTGCAAGTATCCAGACTCCTTTTTTTGTTGAAGGAGGAGGCACTATTTCCATATCTACGATTGCTTCTAGTACTGTTGTGTTTGGTTCTATTCACACCCAAGCACATGCTTCTCAATCTGGTCCCTTTTGTTTCGGAATGCCCACTAGTGGAATCCCTTATTTTTCCTTTTCTACAACTATAGTTGTTTCTGCACCCATATCCTCTATGGCTAGTGGATCAGCTTCTTTTCAAGGGTTCCCCTTTGGAAGTGGGCACATCCCTAATTCAACCCCTTCCTTAGCATCTTTTCCTTTCACTTCCCAAACTCAGATTTTCAATCCATCGTCTGGAGGTCAAAGTTCTACTACCTTTAGAGTTTGGAACCCTATTTTTATAGCATCAGGAGCAGGGAATCAATTTCTCACTGGTCACCAAGGGAATGTTCCTTTCCCTTCATCGAGTGCTTATAAGGATTTTTCTTCTTTTTCAAATGCTCAGAACCCCTACCAGGGGGTTTATTCTTGGGGGGAAATGGTCCGGTTTATAGTAACTCCATGTTGGGAGGGGGTCCTTCTCTTAATGCTGGGTCACAAGGATTTTCCTCCGGCCCAATATTTTATATGAACATTATCTGGAAACCTGGTGCATCCTCAAATCCAGGTTATTCTTTTCAGAATGTGGGAAATCCATCGCATGGGGGATCGAATTCCCAGGCTCCTCCTCGATTACCATTTCTGGCAAAGTTAAATTTGCTAGATTTGTCGAAATTGACTAACAACCCTATCCGATATAATCTGAGATGGCCTTCGGTCCTCACCAAACTACCCTCAAACATCCCAAAGTTTGAAGGGAAGAATGGAGAGGATCCAACAGATCATATCACCACTTTCCATTTATGGTGTTCATCAAACTCCTTGATTGGTGATTCGATTAGGTTGAGGTTATTTCAACGCACCTTAACTAGAAATGCAGCCAAGTGGCATATTGAGTTAACTGGGGGCAGTTTTGCCACTTTTGGAGATTCGGATACTATGTTTCGAAATCATTTTGAGTTGCCTATCTGTTAAGATGCCATGACTAAACTCCTGGCTAATTTTAAGCAGGACAAGGCAACTCACATTTCTAATCATATTCAGGAATGGCGAAGAAGGAAGAGGCTCATTAAATCCTATATTCCCAATGAATTCCTTCTGGAATGGTTTTTGAAATCCTTACAACTAGATATTTCTAAGGATGTATCCCTATAAGGGGTATTTTTCGAAGAGCAGGCTATTTTTAGGGCTCAACAATTAGAACTGATTTATTCTCAGTCTGGAGTCCTCAATAAAATTTTGTGTGATGCTCCTCACTCCAAATTGGACTTGTCAAAAACTAAATCTGGTCCTCATGGTGATGGACTTATTGGTTTGATTGATAGTAGTGCAACTAACTTGCTTAGTCAATTGAAGCAGTTTTCCATACAATCTACTTCTTCTAGTCAGGTTGTGCCTTCAGTGTCAACTCCTTCCGAGTCTTTGTTAATAAATGTTGTCCAAAATTCTAACCCCAAAGGAAATCAACAATCTGAAGGGAAGAAGAAGGGATGAAATAGTAAAAATAAGGGCAAAGATGGAAAGGGGAATGCAAATAAATCCAACGAGCATGTTGGTGAGGGTCAAAAGGATAAAAATAAAGTGAAGTTTCTATGCAAGTTATGTACTGGAGACCATATTACTCACCTTTGCCCTAAAATTTAGGATGCGTAGTGCTTGTTAGCTCAACATGGTTCTTCCAATTCCCACGCTGTGTTAACAAACCCTTTTCCCCAAGCACATTAATTAGTTGGTGGGGCGAATCAAAATAATGGGGCTCCCTCTAGCGGCACCCAGGAAGGGGAAACCACATCAAACATATATATGATGAGTGCTCACGCAGATATCACTATGACATCTCATGATTATGGCGAAGCCGAGTCTTCGAAAGCCAAGGGTGTCCCTGATAGTGCTAAGCCAATTCATATTATGAGGCCCACTGTTGAGCCTATACCTCGGATGCCAAAGGCATCTACAAAGCATACGATGATTAATCCAAATGCAAAGGCCACCTAGAATTAATCTATTGTAGAAGATCTGGCGCAGAGTCCTTGTGCCATGTCTGCTCTTGAGGTGCTCCAGTCTTGTCCAGCTCAAAAAAGTGTTCTCCTCACTGCTATTGGGTTTGTTGGTCCAAAGAAATCTCTTAAGATTACATTTGATATGTCTAATTTTAAAAATAGACTCCCTCATCATATGGCTTTCCATATTAGATCGCTTTATCACAAATTCAATATATTTTGAACGTTCGTAGACGAGGGTGCTTCCACATGTGTGATGTCTCTCGCATGCTGAAAAGGGATCAGATCTCTCGCAGTTGTTCCTTCCGCCACTCTTCTGACTGTGTTTGATGGTCATTCTCATAGGTCGCATCGTATTATCCTGGCTTTGCCCATCTGTGTTTGGGGAAAAAATATTAACATCGAGGTTGAGATAGTCGATGCAAGCTTAGACTATAACCTTCTGTTGGGGCGAAATTGGATTTATGAGATGGATGTTATTGCATCCTCATTATTTTGCATTATTTGTTTCCCTCACAAAGGGAGGATTGTCACAGTTGACCAAATGGATTGTTCTCCTATAGCCCTGAATGCATCTACTGACTCAACTATTCCTTTGGTGGATAATACTAAACCACCTGTTGAGAATCTAGGGGTTGGAATGTATACTTCTTTGATGGGTACTTTTGATTTTCAGCTTCCTTCCATTCATATAAATGCAATTTCATCCTCCAAGGCTCCTATTCGAAGAGAGTTCTTTAGAACTCATTATTTTTCGGACCCTTAGACCTTACCTTCCCGTACCTTCACATTAGCAGAAGGTCAAGTAGGTGGAATGGAATTTCCTATGTCTGCAGCTAAGATTTCTTATAGCTCTATTGTTAACTTTGTAGAATCCACTCCAATTTCTCTTTCATCAGAGGAATTGGATGGAGATGTGGCCCCGACTTGGACTCTTAGTTCTTCTTCCGCCCATGATTTCCTTGATACCACTCCTCCATCTGAAGAGGCTATCCTGGAAGCCATGACTGGTATAGATAGACCGTGAGATTATTTTCATCATCGATCTTACTTTTTACCAGATTTGAGCGAAGTTGAATCAAGTTTTCCTATTCCTCAGTCTTCTGGTCCTGTTTACCCGGTCCTGAACCCGTTAGCACCAACACAGGTATTTGTTGAAGGGAACATGGTTGTGATTTCTCCTACTATCTCGATGAAAATTTCCAGAAATCCCAACACTATCGAGAATTTTTTCATCAGAACTTAATGTTCCCCTTAAGAGATTCAAATTTACACCGATCTCTTTCAAGATTTTATGGATGTGTTCGCTTGGTCTTATGAGGAAATCCCTGGTATAGATCCATCTATTGTTCAGCATGAGATCAAGTTATACGAAAATTCTAAGCCTGTCAGGAAAAAGCTTCATCCTATAAACCTAGGAAGGCGACAGCGATCAAGGCAAAGGTGGAGAAGCTGCTCAAGGGGGGATTCATTTTCCCTATTCCTTTGACAGAGTGAATTTCGAATCCAGTCCCAATGGACAAGAAAGAAGGAACAATTCGAGTTTGCATTGATTTCAGAGACCTAAATAAAGCATGTCCTAAAGATAATTACCCCACACCATTCATAGATGATATTATCAATGAATGTGCGAGCAATGAGATTTTCTCCTTCATGGATGGTTTTTCTAGATATAATCAAATTACAATCTGTACTGAAGATTAGCATAAGACTACATTTATTTGTCCCTGGGGTACCTTTGCTTACAAGAAGATGCCTTTTGGACTTAAAAATGTTGGAGCTACTTTTCAGCAGGCCATGTGATATTCCTTCCATGACATCAAACATATTATCGAGGCATACTTGGATGATTTAGCTGCTCATTCTCGCAAGAGAATCGATCATTCTTATCACCTCCGTCAAGTATTTGAAAGTTGTCAATATTAAAAGATCCAATTGAATCCAAACAAGTGTGTTTTCACAGTCACATCCAGTCGGTTTTTGGGATTTATTGTGTCTACGGAAGGGATTCGTGTAGATCCCTTCAAGGTTGAGGCAAAAATTCTGTTGCCCCCCCCCCCATATTCTATTCATCAACTTCAAAGTTTACAAGTAAAAGATCATTTTCTAATAGGATTTATCATAAATTCTGCAAATATTACGAAAGGATGTATGATATTATTGAAGAAGGGAGTTCCATTTTTATGGGATGACTTTGCTCAACGCTCATTCAATGCTTTGAAAAAAGCATTTACCTCTGCTCCTATACTGAGTCCACCTGATTGTAGCAGGGATTTCCTCTTGTAACTCGCAGCAGTAGAATCTACCATTAGTATGGTTCTGGTTCAGGAGGATGATGCTATTTTAGAGCATGTTATATACTACCTTAGTCGAGGCTTGGTAGGGCCTGAAATCCAGTATTCTCCGATAGAGAAGCTTTCTTTAGCAGCTGTTCATGTTGTACAGTGCCTTAGACATTATATTCTTCTTCAAAAAACTTATGTTTTGGCAGCAGTCAATCCATTTCAGTTTGTTCTCAGTAGGCAAGTGATTGGGGGAAAATACCATAGATGGATTGTGATTTTGCAGGAATTTGATCTTGAGTTTATGTCTGCCAAGTCCAAGAAATCATTAGCTTTTTGAAATTAATTTCTGAGTTGCCCTGTGGAGAAGAAATAGTTTATGATGAATCCTTTCCGGATGAACATCTTTTTCTCATTTCTTCACAGGATCCTTGGTATGGAGATCTCATAGTATATCTTCAGACTGTGAAGTTTCCCTCGACTTTTTTGAAAGATGAGTAATGTAAGTTACGTCACCTAGCTAAAATTTACTTAATCATTGGTGACACTTTATACCATCACAGGGTCGATTCGATCCTTAGATGATGCTTAGCTCTTCAAGAAGATGAGGTTGTGTTGAATGATTGCCACAGTGGAGCTTGTGGTCGTCATTTATCTGGGCTTGCTACAACCCAAAAAATCTTGCATGCAAGATAATTTTGGCCTTCAATTTTTAAATATTGCATGGAGTCGGTCAAACGATGTCATCCGTGTCATGTGTATACTCAAAAGATGTGCACTCATCCAGTTCCGCTTTTCCCTGTCGTCATTTTCGGTCCCTTTACAAAATGGGGTATTGATTATACTACTTGTAACGCGCCTTCAGCTAAAGGTCATAACTACATTATTGTAGTAGTGGACTACGTTATGAAGTAGGTCGAGGCTATGCCCACTTTCAGGAATGATGGTGAGACAACAACTCTTTTTCTCTTCAATCAGGTCATTTCTCGTTTTGGTATTCCCAAAGAGATTGTCAATGATCATGGCAGTCACTTTTAGAACATAATTATGGTTGAATTGGCTCAAAAATTAGGTTTCCAGTAGGAGCATTCATCTCCATATTACCCTCAGGCCAATGGGCAAGTGGAAGCCGTGAAAAAATCCTTGAAGACAATTCTTCAATGAACAATTGACAAACCTCAATCCAATTGGCACATTATGTTGTATCCTGCACTTTGGGCATAACGAATGTCAGTGAACACTGCAATTGGTTTTACTCCATTTCAACTAACTTATGGATTGGAATCCATCTTTCCTATCGAGTGTGAAATTCCTTCTCTTAAGTTAGTCATAGAGCTTCTTCCTGAAACCTCTAGTCTCAAAGAACGTCTCCTTCATCTCGAACATTTCGATGAGCAGCGTCGAGATGCCGCCACGATGAACAAGGCACATAAGAAGCGAGTAAAAGTTCAGTACGATAAACCGGTCAAACCTAGGGTTTTCTCCGAAGGAGACCTTGTCTTGGTTTATGCCCAAGAGAAATATGCCCTAGGGGCAGGTAAATTTAAGTCTATGTGGTATGGCCCCTTCATTGTTAAAAAGGTCCTCAAGAAAGGAGCTTATGCCTTGGTTGATTTTGAGGGAAATGAATTTTCAGAGCCCAGAAATGGGCTCTATCTAAAAATGTATTATGCCTAGGCCTCAGCCTGGCATCTTGCTTTTTGTATATATATATATATATATATATATATATATATATATATATTTGTACATATCTGGGTTTTCGGTCTTTGATGTGATGGTGATGTTTTTTATCTTCTTTGGAAGTTTGTTTTGGATATCATGAGTCATTTTGGTTTCATCGATGGTGCTAGTAGACACACCCGAAACTTGGCTTCCGTGGCTTGGGTACTTCATTATCCATCTAGTCAGTTGTTAGTTTCAAGAGGTGTTTGCATTGGTCCTGCTTCAAACAATATAGCAAAATACACTGTAGTAATTTATCTACTCTTGGAGGCAATGTCTTTGAGTGTTGATTCGTTGGTAGTTTTCTTGGACTCCTAGCTGGTGGTGTCACAGTTGAACAATACATATCAGGTTTGGGATCCATTTTTTCTCCGATTGTTTTTTAGGGTACGTTTGTTACAAAGATCATTTCAATTTATAACATTTATTCATATTCCTCGAGCTGACAATTGGATGGCAGAATTATTGGCTAATCAAGCAATTGATTGGCATATTCATCATTCAATACTTTAATTGGGTCATCAAATTCATCATACATTTTCATACATTTGATTCATCACATCATATAAGTCACTGTATATATATACATAGTCAGAATGTTCAAAACATTATACAAAAATCTGGACCCATATGTCCTACAAAATTAGGGCTTATGCCCGATCATTTTCAGTATCAAAAATATAATACAGTCATCCGGAAAAATCAATATATCTAATCATGTGGTCCCTGCCCAACATTTGTTTTCCTATAGAACATGATAGCAGTAGCTACACAGCAGAATAACCGCACCTAGTCCCTTGGACTGTGGTGCTCCGACTACCCGTCTCTAGATATCCTCTGGTAGGTCCTCTACTGTAGACATGGGCACTTGGTGAGTTAAACTCTCCAAATTTCTATGAACGGCATGGAGGGTTCTACCAAGGTCTTAAGCATCCGCTTCGCCTCTGCGGCGCTTATGCCTTGGGTATCCCTTAGGACAGACTGGTCCAATATCTGTATCATGGTCATCACAGAATTCTGTAATTCATTTGAATCCAATCAAAAACATTTTTTTTTTCATTTTTCCATATATTGAAAAAATCAACCAAAAAATCATATAATCAAAAATTGCAATCTCACCGATTGCACCCCATGCTACACTGGGTGGAAAGGCTAAGTCTGGATCACCACAAAAATCCATCCCAGCATAGCGATAATCCTCCACGGCGATAACATGTTCCTCCCACCATTGGAAGAACTCGTCATCCCAAGTCGTTCGGGGAACTTCACTTCCCGCCTATCTCTTCATCAATTCAGCCCACCAGGCTATTCTTGGATCCCTGGGGTTGTTGATGGACAAGATCACTTTGGGTCAAATCCCTGGAATCCTCTCAAAGGATAATGTTAGTAAAATGGTTCCATACCCAAAATGATTTTTTTTTGCTTTCCAAATAGAATTTAATTGTTTCTTCATGTTAGTCAGTAGTGTTGTACACCAGTCAAACAGGTGAATCAAACATTCGACCGCGATGCTCATCTGTGTCCTTGAAGCCTGGTGTAAGGAAGTAGATCCTGCTACCCTGCCAATGGTGAAGAGGAGAATTTTCATATGCAGTTATTTCAAATCTTTGATTGCAATCTGAGTTCCTACTTTCTGAGACCCCTCTACGTAATAGACATGGACATAATCTTCCACTGTAAGCCCTCCCAAAGGCTTTCCATGTAAATATACTGAATCTCCTCTCCGAGAGAGTCTGGTAATGAAATAAATGTCTTCCACTTCTACATGTATGGGAATTTGATCAATGATGAAGCAATCTTCTTCTGGTTCCCAGTGATCCACCAGCATTTGAAGCAACCAGACATTACTTTTCATATTTGGCATTTTAAAAAACTTGAGAAAACAACAATTTTGAAGAATATCAAGCGAAGTTTGATCCATGATCACTTCATTATCGATGGCACTATGTTCATGCTCCCTCCAAGAGATTGAAATCCTGAAAAAATCCATTAAATTCTTCGTTAGGTTCATCTTTTGTATTCACGGACTGTGCATACGCGACTTCCTTTGTGTACAGTCGCGTATTATACGCAGTTTCATCCACACGAACCCTCGTATGTGCGGAATATTTAATCAAAACTAATCGTTCCTACGGTCAAAAATTAAAATTTTTATCCTAAATATGAACGAAATTGATGGAAAAGATGGATTTAGAGCCTACCTCGCTGATTTGGCGCAATTTGACGGTTGATTGTTCATGTTTTGAGGAAAGGGATTTTTTCTCCAGAGCTCCTTTTACCACTTTTGCAATGTTAAAATGAACAAAATATGAGGTAAAATGACTATTTATACCCAGAAATTGAAATTTTTTTGCAAAATTCCGTTATGCTTACTTTTCAAATCTATCTCAACTATATAACCATGTTGCTTGTAAGTGTTGGGAAAGGTATGTTTTCAGGTACATTTACTGAAGTTGAGATTTTTTCCAGTTTTTCGAATCCATGACCGCTAACCTGTCATGGTAGGTATATGATTTCAAACTGGCATATAGGTTAGAGAATCCACTTTTCATTGCATTGTGCATTCTAGCCTCCATTTTTCATCACTTGCCATAGGGTAAATCCCTTCATATCATGAGTACTTAACCCATTTCACTCATCGATATTTAATCATGACGAGATGGTAGAGCCTTCTTTTACATGGGCTTCCTATTTAGTTCCTCTCTAGCACTTGTCACCCATGTTGCACTTTACGTAGGCTCGGGAGTCCTCTTTAGTCTCGCCATGACTTATGTGTTGAAGCTTCATTCTTCTTCTTCTTCACTATGATTTTTTTGGCTATTACACTTGAGGCTCCCTTCTGTTTTCAAGTTGTATCACTGCATTGCATATTGGCTACTTATTTATCTTTGCCTTCAGCCGGCCTCATTTAGACTTGATGTTTAAGCCATTTTTTTTACCATGACTCTCTATACAACTTGAGCATGCAAGCACTTAACTATCACGACTTGACACCTTTTTACCCATGGATGGAACGCTCCTTTGAGTATCACTTACCAGTTTCCACCACCTTGCATTGAGCATAGGATTGTTCCTATCCCAGGAACTAGTGCATCTATTTCCTGATACTCATTCTATCCATTGTACTATAGCATTCTTTTATTCCTTTTTAGGCTTACTATATGAAAAAGGCAAAAAAAAAAAAATCAAATATGTTAAAAAGAGTGGGAATGGGATATTACTTCATATTTGATGGCAGTTACAGTGTCAATTTTTTTCGCCCTTGAAAAAAGCACATAGAGCTATGTCTTTCCTTCATTTTAGGATGGTTTTAGTTTTGACATAGGAGAAGCCATAACCTTGTTTCATCAGTCAGTTCTCCCCCAATTGGTTATCTCTTCTAATCATGTGGAGATTTTTTTTTTGCCTCCTACATAACAAACTTATACAAAGTTATCATTTGCTACCATAGTCAACATGAGTCATGTTTTTTTTCAAGTGAAGTTAAACCTGAGTCGACCTTTCTGCAGTGTCTCTTGAATTATTTTTCAGTCGGCCTTCCCGGTCTTGTCAGTATCTTGTTCTACCACATCATATGTTTGGTCCTATGCTCGTGCTGGTTTCAGAAGGTCCTCATTTGACTTCTTTCCAGTGGGTTTTGTCTCTTATCGACTACGACATATTGCTCTGAGACAAAACCTAGATCCACACCCTGGCCCTATTTACATCACTGATAGGTGACCTTGTGCTCAGCATTTGATCATCATTATGGGTCTTTGACTCAGTGGTTTCCCTTGTGTTAGACATCATCTTACATTATCACATCCTAGATTCGTGTAGTACCTTGATTTTATTTTGACCCTATCGGTGGATATCTCACCTCTTTGTCATCTCTCATTATTGGTTGATTCAGAGGGTTTCTACCGTGCGCTAGCTTCATCTTGTGCATGTCAGAAACGTACTTCAGGTTGGTTCCTTCACTCTACTTCATCTGATTCATTTCAAATCTTGGCCTGTGGGTTACACTCGTGCTGGACTGATGAGGGATGCTTTAATGCCTTCCTTCCAGCAGATATTTTTCCATTTACTCCGACTCATTGCTCTGGGAATAAGGTCTAGAATCTTTTTTTCAGTACCTTAGGGTTTGAAGTCATCAGTGGCAAACTCTTAGCTGTCGACAATGAGGATACATTATTGCCTCCTGATTGATGGATTCTTACAAGTGTTCGACTTCAAGTCATTCATTCACACTTGCTATATTGTACTGGGGCACCTTGACACTCATTATCATTATCGGTGGGTTGTCTCGCATTTGTTAATGGTATACATTAATGACCAGTGATCAAACGATTTCTCACATGGTCAACTTCAACTCATTTATTCCCATTGTGTAGAATAGTGCCATGGTGATCGATGAAGACCTCGAGTTTGCATCAGCATGATTCGGTTCACTTTGACAGTTCATCTATTTTTTTTCCAGTGACGTCGTCCACCCTTATATGTTGCAGTTTCAGTACAACAGCATCTTATATGTTGGCTCCCGAGTTGCGTGATTGTACCATGTGCTCCACCCCTTATGATTTGGTACTTGGAGATTCAATTCTTACTTGTGTGATCAGATATCTGTTGCAACATCATTGATCAGTCTTCTATATGTGATACTTGGACATGATTTTGACTTGTACTTCCGAGCAGTGATCAGATGATTCACTATGTACTTTACAATTCAGCAATACTTGTATACATTTTGGATCCACTCTATACTTCATATGCTGACATGATTTTCTTTCGCTGAGCATGGCTATGCCCACCTCAGACATGAGCTATCTCTCTGATCTCTTCCATTGACTTTTTGGCAAGATGAAATCTAGGGAAGTCCCCTCTTGTCGTTGCAAGGTTCTTTCTACGCACATAATATATTTCATCCGTCATGTACCCCTTCTGAACTCATATATTAGGGGGCATCTGTTATAGCATCATTTTCCACCTTCGTATGCTTGATGATTGACACCTTTTCCATAGGCACCCTTTCCCCTCAGGCTTGACTATCTTCACAAAAAACAATATCTTAAAACCCATACGCAACTCTGCCCATACGTTTCCGCGTATATATGCGAGTCCATTCATACTTATCCGCGTATACCATTTTAATAATTAAAAAATATATATTATTCGCTATTTTCAAGGTAGGATTGATGGTTATTCTTGTAATTCAACCACCCCAGCCCGTGGCCTAATTGTTTCCAATTGAAGAAACTAATTTGAGGGAGAAAAATATACATATTATACTCTGTTGGAGCCCTATTTCAAGTTTGATATTCCCGTGCCTCCTGCACTTCCCAGGTATATTCAGGAAACCCTTGTTTCCTTAAGATGCTCATCATCCTATATGACATATAGTGTGCACACAACTTGGAAGAATTATTGTGACGCTAGGGCTGGACGGATGCAGAGGATGGTATGCTCGAAGGTCGTGGAAAGATTCAGGTGATCTCTCCATGTTTCTATTACTGTATGTGCCATTTATAATAAGAAGAACCATCTTGTTCCCGATATTCACGTGTTTATATCTCTTCATATATTTGTAATGATCATTAATTGAATATTGAATATTGTTCTTATGATATTATCCATGAGTTACACCAACATCTAAAAACTATATATGTTGTACAACTAGAAATTCGTGTTCATTCTTTCTTGATTTTCAGGTTGTGAAGAACAAAGGGTTGCTAGGAGTTTGTACCCTACGGGATCTACATCAAACATGGGACTTTTGGGTAAGTTCTGCAACTTTTTATATCTAGTTTTCAGTATTAAAGATAGGTTAGGTGAGTCCTCCTTGAATGGTATGCCCCTGATCTGTGAAGGTTTCTGACTCAAAAACCTTTAGGGTATTATATCCCGAAACACTAGGATCATAAGTCTATGTTAGGAATATATTCCTCTTTAATCCTTAATTGATGGCATCCAGTCCTTAGATATATTTTAGAAAAAATAATTGTTCCCTTCACTTGGTCAAAAATATCATCAATTCTAGGAAGTGGGTACTTATCCTTAATTTTTAATTCATTGAAATTATTATAATTAATGTGTAGTTTAAATGTACCATCCTTATTTTTAACAAATAATATTGGTGCACCCCATGGAAAAAACAGTTGGTCTAGTATACCCTTTATTTAATAATTCTTGAAGCTGTATTTTTAACTCCATTAATATTAGCACATCCATCCATTAAGGTGCCTTAGATATTGGTGCAGACCTTTGTACTAGTTCTATAAAGAAAACAACATCTCTCTTAGTATGTAAACTAGGAATCCATTGTTGGATCCTGCCAACATACAGGGGGTCTCCCCGATATGAGTTCCCAATTAGACCTCACACCATTTGGTGTACGAGCCCCATCTAGAAATGATTCATGATTGTCATGCTCTTAAATATTTTCCTTGGCTTGAGAAATTAGAATAATAGAGTAGCATGCATGTAATTATGAATAAGAAAGTGTGTCTCATGAAGTGTTTAGTTGTAGAATGTATCAAGGTAATCACACTAGAATTGAATAAATGTGAGTCTCCGAGAGAAAAGCAATAGTACTAATCTAATAAAGACACAAAATCATATATATGAAAGAATCATTAGTCATCAAGTGAAATAGTTCACATAGATGCAACGATCTTTAAAAAAAGTACAATGCATATTCAACAAGATGAGCACCAAATCCACCAAAATAATTTACTTTCTTTAATACCTATGAATGCAAACGTGTACTAAAACCATCCAAAGAGTAGTCCTAAAATGTTCATGATATACGCATGAAAATGTTTTGGCCTAATTCACTTCAAATATTAAGAAAATTTTCCAAGATACATTTATACAACGAACACAATTAGCTACAATAGTGAAGCATTAGAGCCACTCCTTGCTCTCCAAAAGAAATATCTCTATCTCTTTATTGCCTTGTGGGAGAAGCCAAGGTGAGAAGTCTCTTATTTGAGTAATGAGGATTATTTTATGACTAGATGTATGACCTTTCATATCCCCATGACTCTTGTACTTCTATTATGACCTTTGGACTTTTAAATAAATTTTGAACTTCTAAATGAAGTTTAAGTTTATATATGACTTTTATAATTCTCCAAGTGAATCTTTTGACCATATATGACTCTTGGAATTCCACATATTTACATTTACCATAATTAAAAAAATAAATCATTATTTCCACATCATTATGTGATGACAACATAAGAAGTCACTAACATTGATGACTTGGATCCATAATGACTCATGGCATGGAATGTATAGAGAGATGACAATAATACCACCAATGTCTTCAATACATGATGTACAATTCTCATTGTTTTCACCCTCTACCCTCCAAAGGGCCTTGAGATCATTTGGAGTCTTTATGGATCACTTTTATCATCTGAATCCAATGTTCTTTCACTTGTCGTACAATGTGTTATTTTTTCTCTGAATAATTCCATAGACTTATTCCTTTAATATATCTCATCATGTATACTTTCCATGTTGTTTTGAAAGAACTTGCAAGTAATATCACTCATGGCAAGCAACCATCAACTAGAAAATATCATATTCTATCATGCTCATGAAAAATTTCTGACTGTGATATAGCAGTGCGCTTTGGAGGGCAGGAGGGGGATTTCGGGTGTAGGGCACACTAATACGAGACAATGGGATCTATGTTGATCGTTAAGAATGTGATGTGAACTATTCACTTTTCTTGGAAGAGGAGGCTTGATAGATATAATATGTGCTAATTGGGATAGTTATAATTAAAATCTACAAGAACTTTTCCAATAATAGTTAGTTCATACACCACTATCGTGTATACACATGTGTGTTATCAAAAATATTACCCATAGTCTCTAATAAATGGATGTGCAACTAGATTTTAAAACTAATAAAAATGGGCTATTAGTTTATAAAGATAAACTTTATGTAAAAGACTAGGATAATATTAAACATGTAATTATGAATGAACATCACAAAATTCCCAATGTAGGTCACCCAAGATACCAAAAGATGATAAACTCCATGTTGAATATTTGGAATTTCCTAGACAGATACTGGCGAAAATTGTGTTGGCATCGATGTCAACAATCATGCTAGGAGATGTGTTGGATATTTGGCATGGTCTAATGGCTAGTGGTAGCATGTGTGTTGCCATTGATGTCAACCAAATAAGTAGTGAAGCTAGTGCAAGAAAATGGTGCCATTGATGTGATTGATGTTTCAAGCTTAGGGGGAGTCCCCATGGCTATTACGGTATCTTGTAGAGAATCATCACAATAACAGGATAATTGGAGAACCCATAATACTAGACTATTATAGTTCGAAGACTCGAGCTTTAGAGGCATTTATGCATTAGGATATCAACTCAAATGCTCTTGTGAATAGCATGGTTGAAGTTGCTTAGAAATGTATTTCTAGCAGTATGCTGAATTCTACAAATGGCCTTCTAGATCAATAGATATGGTTAGAAAAATTTAGGACCTGAAGTCCATAGGAGCAATCTCTGGAAGCTCAGAAGAATATTTAAAAAGACTACAGGATTACAGTGATATGGGTAAGAGGGAATGTTAGCTCCCAATAATACTAGTGTATCCCCTTATTTCTATAGTTAGTGTAGCCCCCTTATTGTTATTTTTGTACCCATGTAGTCCCCATATTGTTATTATTGTTCCACATAGAAGGCCATTATTGTTATTGTTGTGTACTTAGATTATTAATTTTATGTCGACTCTAACTATATTGTGACTTATTAGACTCCTATATATAGAAAGGAGTTTTTTTCATTTGAATCATCCAAGAATTATTAATATATGTAATATAAAGGAGTTTTCCCCTAAGAAGAGGATAATTTCTAATTTTTTGATCTATATTTTCTTGTATTTTGTGAGCTGGTTGCATAAAATTTGGTATCAGATCTTTGGATTCTAGCGTTTCGCTTCTTCAAACATGTTATCTTGGAATTTTCACTATAACATTTTTTATACGAAGCTTCGGAAGATCAAATTGAAACCATGTATATTCAAAATATTAATGAACCTCAAGTACAAATTTTAAATCTTGGTTCACTATATTTTAGGGGATATGGTCTAAGGAGGTTAGGGCTTTTGCAGGCTCCATAATTTCATCTGAAACATGTGATTGAGGGAAAATTGTCAAAAATTTTGTTTCAAACATCGGGCTTGAATTATGTAAAAAGTGGATGAAATTTCATGGACCTTTTTTTTTCATGTATCAATTTCATATCCTAATGTTTAAACAATGACATGTTGCATTCCTAAAAATGTCGCCCTACTGAACCAATCCATATTCAGGTCATCGTGGGAGATTTGGCATAGCTTTATCTTGAATAATCCAAATTTCTTTTGACTTATGGAATTGGAAATAAGACTCAGGGGGCTACCACAAGACCAAATTTCAGATATTGGAGATCTAAAATCACATAGATAGAACAAATTCAATATCGAGCACTTGAAATGAAAGAAAAGGTTGTGTATTTTTTTAAAATTGTATAACTTTTGTTTGGAAAATGAGTTTGAAGAGATTCCAAGGGAATATTGAAGCATATATATCAGTATTGGGTTCTAAAATTCCTCCAAAAAAAATTAATTCCACACCCATTAATCCCTCAGATAGATCTACTATGATGCATGAAGAGGAAGAATTGCATCACGATATATCAAAATTATAGGACCAAGTGCAAAGAATTTTTCTCTCACAAACAGAAACCAAAGATGCTCTAGAAGGTGACACAGTTGGTTTAAAAGGTGACATGGATGGTTTAAAATCATACATGGAAGATAATATGGATGGCATGGAAGCTCATATGGATGGTTTGAAAGCAGATATGGAAATTTTTAAGGAAGGTTTGACAAAGTTGTTGCATGAAAGGCTTCCTGGCGGTGTCAAGGTAATCCATGAAAATATTGATGAGGTTAAAAGGAATATGAATTGTGATTTTAGTAAATAAAATATTTGGTTTAAGAACCACCACATTTCAAATATTGATATGAGGAATTTTTATGGAAAGGATCCAATAACACAGATACTACAAATGGAGCAATATTTTGATCTCCATGATGTGCAACACTCACAAAAGGTATGCATTGCAAATTTATATTTAGAACCCAATTCAGTTTTTATGGTATCGTTGTATTTTTTCTAATAAAACAATTGTAACTTGGTCAGTTTTTATGGACGAAATAATAGCAAATTATGAGGATACAAAGAGAAACGACTTCATTATCCAATTGATAAATCTCAAACAAAAGGTTTCAATGGTAGAGTACATTTAGGACTTCCAAAAATTGAACATCAAGATAAAAAATATTCTATATGAGCATAGTATTAATGTATTCATATGGAATTTAAAGGATAACATCCAACATGAGGTTCACTTTTGGGAGCTTGATTCAATGGAAAAGGAATTCAAGGTGGCAAGAAAAGTTGAAAGAAAAATTATGGCAATAAGGAATTATACCACTCACAACTATAAAGATGGAAGTGTTGTTTCTCCTAGCCTTCCACAACCTACAAATTTGACACCACAATAATTGGAGTAAAGAAAGAGAAAAAGGGCTTTGTTATATTTTTGATATCAAATGTTTGCAATATGATTCCTATGTCTTAATCTGTTGTCCTTGATGGAAACTCTCTGGTAAAATATGGAGTATATGTCTTCAGTAGAAGCTCAGGAGTCTATCAAAAGAAATGTGTAATATCCAGCAGAAGAATTGATAATGTTCATATTGAAGATTCTATATGCGGGTTTGTTCAGGCCAAGCCACGTATACACGCAGATAAGAACGATACAAGTCATGTATTCCTTTTTGCGCTCTAAAAGGAAGATACCATGGGGCATTACCATGGTATTAGCCTACAGTATTGAGTGTTGTGTCGTCTATTTGATTCCGTCCAAGAAAACCACCGACAGTTGTGTGGTTTTGACTCATGGTATTGGTAAAGGCTAAATCTATATAAGGAGAAGAAGATCATAGTGCAAAGGTGTGCATGTGTAAGGTCTATCACTTACATTTCTCTTTGAAGTATATCTACATAGGATGAACTCTGTTTTATTGATAAATCTGAAGTTATGATGCACCCTTGGACAGATTGATGGATCAATATCTCTAGACCTGAAATGATTATATTCTTGCATGATCCATTGAAGATATGACTAGATCTAAGACCTGGTGCATGTTTACTGAAGTGGAGTGAAGAAATCTAAGTAAGTTATATCGATCTGAAAAATTCTGCTGAACTAATATTTACAGTTGTATACGCTATTTCGTCTCAGTAAAAAGGAATATATGTGCGGGTTTTCTTCAGAAAAGGCACGTATGGAAGTTAGGGTTTTCTTGAGATTATTGCAAAGGTTTTCTATTGTTGCTGCTATTATTTGTGTTGTCTTTCAATGAAGTCTTCATGTAGATCTAGGTTTCTTGAATTATGTACATGTTGCTAAGTTGAATGTGTCCAAATCTAATCAGTAAGTGTGTAAAAATATTTAATGATGACTGAATGTTTAAGGGTTCTACATTTATGAAAAGATGTCTAACTAAAAGCCTAAGATTTGGACCTGAGACAGATCATATCCTAAAAAGCAGTATTCTCAAATATACATGCAGGTTGGTGTTAAGGAAAGCACGTATACATGTGGGTTCAGTGAAGCAAAGTACCATGTGCATTTTAAGATGATAAATGTTCAGGGTTAAGTTTGATTTTGCATATTGATTTTAAAGTTTCGGTTATTTCTGGGATCTGGTCACAATGGTCTCATTGTCTAGTTTGATGTATTGGGTGAAGTTTATTATTTTTTATCTATGTGATCCAGTATGAAAATTTATGAAACGTGGTATGTAGTGCTTCTAAGGGTTGAAGCCTTCAGTATGGAAGTAAAAGCTTCCTGCCAATAGAAGCTAGTGTTCTGATCAGGGGGTTGAAGCTCCCTCCCAGTAGTGGCTGGTAAACGAGTTCAAGGGGTTGTAGCTCCCTTCCAGTAGCAGTTGGAAAATGATAGAAGGTTGCAGCCTTCTACATGTAGATGCCTCCATACTGATATGATTCTACATCAGCACAAAATTGTAAATAGTTTTCCATATAATAAATATTGAAGATAGAGACGACAACAGTGGTGGTTTTCTCCTGAATTTGTTTTCCACCTTAAATCATGGTGTTCATGTTTGTTTCTCTTCTGTGATGTTTTATTCTGCTATTACTGCACATATTTGCTAATTATCTAACAGATGCATAACTGATAAACTAAGTTAAATATGGTTTCTGAAAAGTGTTTCTAAACAATAAAATTAGATGAGTATATGCTAGTTTCTTTTGGTATATGTATGTGTATACGTGAGTTGTGTTCATAAGATCCACATATGCAATTCACTAAAGAAAAAATAAAATATTTCAGTAAGCTCTAAATACTCATTCACCACCCTCCCCCCTCTCAGTATTTTTCCCAACAATTGGTATCAGAGCAAGTCCTTCTAAAGAAGCTTAATCGCTAGAAGGAAGATCAACTAACATGAGCAATCAAGATGGGACAGCATCCATCATGCCTCCTTTCTTCAACAGAAAAAATTTAATCTTCTGGAAGACAAGGAAAGGATCCTATCTCCAGTCTCTTGGAGTAGATGTATGGGCTATAGTTGAAGGAGGTTATCAATATCCAACATCAGTTCCAACATATGCACCAGCAAGAAAGAAATATGAAACCAATGCAAAGGCGATCAATGCATTATTGGGGAGCCTGACTGAGTCAAAATTTGTCAAATCCGTGCAGTTGAATACAACAAATGAGATATGGGACAAAATCATTCTAGGCTATAAAGGTGATACCAAGGTAAAAAGTGCTAAACTCCAAACTCTCAAAATTCAATATGAAAATCTTAGGATGCATAATGAGGAATGAATTGCCAGTTTCTTTTTACATCTAAATGATATTGTAAATCGTATGAGAAATTTGGGTGAAACCATAACTGACACTACTCTAGTAGAAAAGGTTTTAAGATCTCTAAATCCCAAATTTGAGTCTAAAATATCTGCTATTGAATAAAAGCAGGATCTACAAACTCTTACTATTGTTCAACTTCATGGCATTCTGACTACTTTTGAAATGAGAAAAGGGGGTCCATATGAAGTCAAAGAAGTTGTCTTTAGAGCAGTTACAAAAAAAAAAAAAAAGGCATAAGAACAAGAAGGATCAGGGTATGTTTCAGAAGAATATGAGATAAATTTTGTAAATAAGCAACAACTTGGCAATGGAAGGTTTAGAGGTAAGCTTCATTTTAAATGTTTTTCTTGTGGAAGAGTTGGTCATTATATTGCTAAGTGTCCTCATAAATAAAAACATGAAAAAGAAAAGGAAGTGGAAAAATGAAATAAGAATCGGTTTATCAATAGAAAAAAATTATTATACTCATGAAGATAGTGATGGGCTATCAAGCAGTGAAGAAGGAGAATTTGATCAAGATGTTAGAATACTCATGGATTTTGAAAAATATTCTAGTGAGGCTAAAGATACCTTCATGGATGCACTAGAAGAAAATTATTTTTTTGAAGAAATAAATCAGCTCAAAATATGTTTGGAAGAAAACAAAATTTCCATATATTCTCTAAAGAATCAGCTTATAGAAAAGGAGAAACACAATGAGAAATTAGAATGTGAAATACTAAGTCTAAGAAAGGAAATTGAGAAAATGAAAATTGTAAATATTAGATTTGCTAAAGGATCTGAAACCTTAGTTGAAATTATCAAGGTACAATGCTCTCCTCTTATAAAGACAGGTCTTGGATATATCTGAGAATCCTCTTAGTCTTCAGTACCAAGCTATCTAAATGCAGCTAAAGCTAGCCTACAACATTCTGTCTCTCAGCAAGAGAACAAAGAAACTTCATAGGTAAAGCATGAATTCTTTAATAAAAGGAAGAAAAATAGCAAAAATATCAATCAGTAGGTGTTGGTCACTTTAATTTTTTTAACAATTCAAGCACCACATAAATTGTCAACCCGAGAAGGTCTGTTTATTCCAAAGACAATCACGCACTGGATATGCTCAATTCCAAAAGCAAGGTAATGTTGTAGTAGAAGTCACACAATTATCAATCATACAAATCTAACTATTCACACCCCACTTTAACAAAGTTGAAGCCTACTTGTGTGACAACAGAAGAAATTCCTCTATTGCAGTCTTTCATTAGAAGAATTCTAGGAAAAGGTAATGAAAGAAAATCACCCTGCAGGAAAGGAAATCAATCAACCATAACAGGGAACAGGACCCTATTCCTCCAAACAGGAATCTTCAGCACCTGTTGCCTGACACTAGTCACACTGTAGAAAAATATCAATCAAAGGAAAACAGGACCCTATTCCCATGAACAGGAACCTTCAGCACTTGTTTCCTGATATCAACCACACTGCAGAAAAAGAGAATCAACCTATGGGGAACAGGACCCTATTCCTACAAACAGGAATCTTCAGCACCTGTTTCCCGGTATCAATCACACACTCAAACAAATAATGGAAAAATATCTCTTGGCTCCTTTAAGAATGAATGATACAGAACTAATGTAGTGTTAAAGAAAACGGAGTGCTTAAAGAACTACAGAACTGTGTAAATGATTCTTCAACAAACAGAGTTAAATTAAGGTGCAAATAACCTAAAGAAGTTAAAAAACTACAGGAGCAATCGGGTGAATCTTGTGATGAAGGCGGGCCCTTTCCTTCTCACAAGATTCCCCAGAGGAAAGAGTTAAATGGAAGCGCTCAAAAGAAACCTTTATTCATCTATCAAAAAGGAATGATACATTACAATGGAGTCTTGCTCCTTTCCGCTCAAAAATTATGTCTCTCCTGCAGTATCTAACTCCCCTTCTAATGATGATGTCTCCTCTTTTTAAAGAGGAGACATCTATTACAGTTACATCAGAGAAATCCTATTTTTATCCAAATCTATTCTTCTATCTTAAAACAGGGTCTTTCTATTCTTCCATAGCAGAATATTGTTACAACAGATACAAAAATACTGGCTTCAGAACAATCCGTGTAACAAATTTCCTTGCTTGTCTTCGTCTTGTTGCCATCATTCCTGAAATACTCTTTTGAAATTACAAATCACGAATAGTGACGGAATTTACGTGCCCGCTGATTTCAGCAACGGAGTCGACTGTTTCAGCAACGGCCGATTGTTTCAGCAACAGCACGTTTCTTATCATAAATTATCTGCGATATTTTAGACTTGTGTTAGCAACTATCTACCTTCGATTAATGATGAAATATAAGAGTAATGTGGAATTATATGTAAAACAGATTAAATATATAGTAAAGAGAAGGATTTCATATACCTTTGGATAAAATGGATGAAAATGATAATGTAACCTTTTTGAATATAGCTATAAAGAGTAAAGTGGTGTCAAAATGTATGGTAAAAATGGTACATTGTGAGGTCCTAACATCCCCCCCAGCTGAAAGGGTTGCATGTCCTCAGGAAACTTTTAGTCCGAGTCAGAGTCTGAGTACTGACTCTTTGCATGCAAGTTACTCAAGCAATAACTATGGAAGGTGGCTTCTGTCGAAGATCTGAATCCCTGGTTACTTTGTAGTTTCTGCCATGCTGCTGCCTCGCCCCTGTTAGCCAATTTGTAGTGAGGCTGATATCGTTCTGCCGGCATCCATAAGACAGGGAAGTGAAAATGATAACCAATCCAATTCTCGGCACATTGTTGAATGCATCTGATATAGTTTGGTACCCTGGATAGTGCAGTTTGAAGATTATCAGGGCTAAAAGGATTATACTCTTGTCTTTCCTTACAGGACGGTTGCCAGAACACGATGTTGGCCTTCAAGGCAGTAGTCTCTTTGACTCTGATTAACTGATGACACTTTAGGAGTATTGAGGCTTGCAATTGCTGTATGTAGCTGCACATTCCTGGCTTCTGCAAAAATCGATGATATTCTGCCACAAAAATGGCCAGATTTGAAGGTTCTAGTCTTATCCAAAGGAGGCGATTATCCTCATTATGCCTACTTGCGATAAAAGCATTTTTCCATGTGATTTGATTGGCAAGAAATGAAACAAATGCCCTAATTTGTATATCACCAACAATTGGGTTCAGGTTGACCTCTCTATTGTCAGGCATAGCCTCATTATGAAGATAAAGTTCACATAACAAATGTTGATCACTAGGGGGGGCCTCAGCAAATGTTTTAACAAATTGTTCGGCTGTGAGCAACTCATGAGGTCTCCCATCCTTAATTGCTTTCAACTGAAAATAAACAAGGCGTTCAGAAAGGAACAGAGAATAATTCAAGGATGGTTTCCTGGTGGCTAACAATTTTTTTACTAATGAAAACATCAGGACCAGTTTGTCTTTTAATTCTCCTAGCCTTTCAAAATATGTAATCCAACCCGCCTGCTGAAAAATTTGGTAAGCCTCCGGAAATAATTCGAAAAGAGTTATCGAGCCAGGCTCATGTCTGATAGTCCAGCCTCCCATAGCTACTAACTTGATTCAAATGCAAAGGCACAGAGAACAGAAACACAAGCTTTATCAAGCTATTCGTTGCGACTGAGGATATGGAGTATCAATGACGGCGGAAATAATGGATATGAAGAGTGACGGTGGATTGGATGGTGTGGAATGATGATTTTAATTTTTGAAATTCCCCCCTTACGTGTGATGAAATGATGTTTAAGTGTGTGGGGATTGTAATCATAATGGGAAAGATCCTCTCTTTAAACTATTATTTAACTATATTACATAAAAAAACCGCATACCTTATATTTTTACCTTTGTTTTTATAATTCGAAGTATAGAGTGCTTCATAATGGCTTGATATTGATGGAAGAATATTTAAATTTCTCTGGAGTGTAGAAATAGGAGCATATCAGGATCTGCTCAATACTGGATAGTATTCACCCAAGGGATCTGAAGAATAAAAGTGGGGTACTGGAAAACTTGTGTAGCAGAGGAAAGGAATGGTGTTTTAGCAATGGAAAGATAAATGACAGGTTGCTGAAAGTGGTGTTTCAGCAATGGAAAAATTAATGACATGTTGCTGAAAGTGGTGTTTCAGCAATGAAAAAATGAAGAAAATGGAATGTAATGATCTGGAATTAAGAAAACTGGGAGAAGTACTTGCTGAGGGCTAATTTCAGCAGTAGGGAACGAGAAATGTTGGTTGAAAGATGATGTTTCAGGAGTGGGTAGAGATAGGAAAAATGGAAAAAGGGAAATATGGAGTAATGGGATAAGTGATAAAAGGGACATTGCTGGGGAATGAGTTGAAATGAAGGGAACAAAGCTTCTGTGATTGAAGCTTCAGATCTTCTTGTGATGAAACTGTCCTCCTTAGTGAGTTCTCCTTTATTCTGCAAAATACAATTTCAACATGCCAACCCTTGATAGAGATTATTAGTTTTAAATCTAATCTAATGCTAGAAATATAGTGCAGAAAATTAAATGTTGTGAGGAGTAGAGGACTCCCCTAGAAAAATATAATATGTATCAGTCATGCAAGCAGCCTTGAAATCTTCTTTAGAAACAGGGCGTTGGTACAAACGAAGCCTATGACCATTTACTAGTAGAGGTGTTTTAGAATCATCAATTGTTAAAAGTATTACTGTTCCATTAGGGAAAACATCATCTACTACATAAGGTCCCAGCCATCGTGTACGTAGCTTACCCTGAAATTTTTCAAACCAATATTCTTACAATAAGGCCTAATTACCCTTTTGGAACTGCTTGTGTTTAATGATTTTATCATGCCACTTCATTCTTTGTTGTTGAATCATGGTTGTTTGGTGAATGGCATCTAATCTCTTTTCATCCAATTCAAGAAGTTGTTTCAACCTAGCTATCTGCACATCAGTCAAATCAAGGTTAACAGCTAAAGCAGTTCTTAAAGTTTTAATTTCAAATTCCACAGGAAAAAAAACATTTTTACCATAAACCAATTCATAGGGAGAAAATCCTGTAGTATTTCTCCAGGTAGTTCTGTAAGCCCATAGTGCTTCAGGGAGCCTTTGAGACCAATCCTTCCGGTTATGCTTCACTGTTTTAGTTAGAATGGCTTCTAATACTTTATTTGTGCTTTCCACCTGCCCATTGGCCTAGGGATGGTATGGTGTAGTCATTCTATGATGAATATGATATTTCTGAAGGATAGATTTAAAACCATGAGAATTGAATGGAGGTCCTCCATCTGTAACTAGCTCTCTAGGAATTCCAAATCTAGTAAAGATCTCTTCAAATAAGAAAGCTAGGACAGCTTCTTCATTGGCTCTAATAATTGCTTTGGCCTCCACCCATTTAGTCATATAGTCTGTAGAGACTAATATATAATTTCTTTGATTGGATGGAGGATTAATGGGTCCTATGAAATCTAAGTCCCATCTTTCAAATGGTTCGGGTACTACCTGGGGGTTTAATGGCATTTGATCTCTATGATTGGGTTGACCCATTCGCTGACAGCTGTCACAAGCCCGCACATATTTCTTTGCATCTTTAAATAATGAGGGCCAATAGTAACCCATCCTCAAAATTTTCTGTGTTTTTCTTTTATCAGCAAAATTCCCTTCGTAGGGGCCATCATGACAAGCTTTTAGTATTTCGTACACTTCATCCTCTCTAATACATCTTCGGATTTCCTGATCAAGCCCTGTGTAGAAAAGACACCCACTTATCCAGCTATACCTGGCACTTTTTTGAACAATTCTTCTCTTTTCCCTGTATGACAGGTGTGATGGTAACTTTCCTGCAACCAAATAGTTGGCAATATCTGCATACCACGGAGAGTGAGAAGAGAGTGCAAATAAATACTCATCAGGAAAGGAATCATCTACTAGAATATTATTATCAGTTTTTAACCGTAAAAGGAAATCAGCCACAACATTTTCTTTACCAGGCCGATCTAAAATTGTAATATCAAACTCCTGTAGTAACAATAACCATCTGGTAACTCGAGCATTTGTGACAGATTTTTTCATTAAATACTTAATATCTGAGTGATCAGTGTGGACAAAAGTAGAATAACCAGTGATGTAATGTCGAAATTTATTAATGGCATAAATTACTGCAAGAAACTCCTTTTCGGTAACTGTATAATTAAGCTCAGCAGGGGTCATGTTCTTACTGATAAAATAGATAGCATAAGGAAGATGATTTTCCTCTTGTCCTAGGACAGCTCCAATTGTAGTGTCTGAAGCATCAGAAGATATATAAAAGGGGAGGGCCCAATCAGGTCCTCTCAAAATAGGAGCAATAGATAACTGATTCTTGAGTTCTACAAAGGCTTTCTAACAAAGATTAGTCCACTTAAATTAAGCATTTTTCATAATAAACGCAAATAATGGAGAAGCTATCTTAGAAAAATCTTTAATAAATCTTCTGTAGTATCCAGCATGTCCTAGAAAACTTCTCACGTCAGTTTGTGTTTTAGGAACAGGAAGATTCTGAATGACCAGTATTTTGGATGGGTCTACCTAAATGCCTTGAGATGAAATAAAATGCCCAAGCACTACTCCTTCACTCATCATCATATGACATTTTTCAGTACTTAGGGAGAGGTGAGCTTGTATACAATGTTTAAGTACCTTCTCAAGATTTTGTAATGCATCTTCAAAAGACACACCATAAGGAGTAAAATCATCCATAAATATTTCCATAGAGTCATTCAACATATCAGAAAATATTCCTATAACAGCCCTCTGAAAAGTTGCTGGTGCATTACATAGTCCAAATGGAAGAACTCTATAAGCAAAAGTTCCCCAAGGACTAGTAAAATTGGTCTTGTCTTGGTCTTGGGGTGCAATTCTAATTTGGTTATACCCGCTGAATCCATCTAGAAAAGAAAAGAATTTCTTTCCTGACAAACTATCCAACACCTGATCAATGAAAGGTAAAGGAAAGTGGTCCTTTTGAGTAGCTTTGTTTAAGGCTCTGTAATCAACACACACTCTCCATTTCACATTTTTCTTAGGGACTATTACCAATGGGGAAACCCATTCACTGTCAGATATGGGGTATATAAATCCTACATTGAGCAAGTTCTGAAGTTCTTCTTTAACAATCTCTCTTAAATTAGGGTTCATTCGTCTTTGGGGTTGACAGACTGGTCGGCACCCTTCTTTAATATAAATTCGATGAGTACATATTTCAGAAGAGATTCCCTTCATATCCGTGTAATCCCATGTGAAGGCTTCCTTATTTTCAAGTAATAACTTCATTAACTGCTGTGTTTCAGCAACTGTTAGATCAGGATTTATATTTAATGTTTTTCCCGGTTCAATTTCCACTGTTATGCTTTTAGATGAGATGGTGGTTAATGTCTGAGATAGATCTTCAGATTCGATCTTTTCCTGGGTATCCATTTCGAAAAGTGCAGTCAATTGATTATGTGTTTCAGCAATTACAGAGGAAGGTTCGCAAATAAAATTATTAATTATTTCATCCTCTGTATTGTCTTTAAGATTTAAGGCTTGTCTGATAGTTAAAATGGGTTGAATAGCATTATCATCATAATCCATCCACACAGAATTTTCATTATTAATTATGGGTGTGGCATGAGGATAAAGAGTAAGCTGTTTAGTTTCATAACCATTAGAAATTGTCATTGAACCAGATCTACAGCTGATAAAGGCATCAGTTGTGGCCAGCCATGGCCTTCCTAGAATTAAAGGGTGTCCCCCCAGCTTTGTTTTAGTTTGTAATACCACAAAATCAGCTGGGTAATTCTAGGATTCAACCGAGATAACTAGATCTTCAACAACTCCTTCTGGTTTAATTGTAGAACGGTCAGCTAACTCTAGGATGGTTGGTGTATCTCTAATTATGTTATTCAGTTATAACAACTGTGAAGTTTCAAGAGTCATAATGTTTATTGCAGCACCTAGATCTACCAGAACTTGAGGAATTATTGTTTCCCAATTTGAACTGTCACAGTAGGATGGTCGGGGTCACCATATTTCACAGGAGGGATTTTTCCGGACATTAATGCAGATAAATCACCCATAACATGAACTGTAAGGGGGTATTTAGTCTTCCTACCAGGTTTCTTAACACAAATGCCCCTTATGGTTCTGGCATAAATTGGTACATCTCTTAGTTCCTGTAAAAGTGGAATTTTAACATACAAGTTTTGCAATTCCCCTAAAAGATTAAAAGCAGGTGTTTCAGGCATTTTAGTTAAAACTAAATGCTCGGGGAATGGTGGCTCTGTTATTTCAATACCCTTGTTAGAGGGCGGTTGTGATTTTTTATGTTTCTCAGTTTCCTCTTTATCAGAATCAGAAGAGGTTATATCATTGATGATAGGTTCTACTATTTTCCCGGATCTCAAATGAATATCATTACATTGCATTGTAGGGAATGTAGGCTGATTCTGAATATCAATGACTTGCACAACTTTATTATGGGGTTTAGGATTTGGTTGCACAGGTAGCTGGGGTCTCATTTGATTATTTGGTGGAGCATTTGATGGTAGAGGAAGTGGTTGTTGAAATTAAATAAATTGATTTGGATACGGGAGTTGTTGGCTTCTCCAATTTGAATTCCATGGATTAAAAGAAGATGGCTGTTGTGGGGGCCAAGGATTCCACATTGCAGGATCAACAAAGGGAGGGTTTGTTTGTTGCATGGGTGGGTAGTTCATCTGATTAAAGGGTGGGTATTGCATTTGATTAAAGGGAGGGTAATTTGTCTGACTGAAAGTAGAATAATTATTCCAACGATTAAATGGCATACTGGAATTTATACCTTGTCCTTTTGGTTGCCATTGTCTTTTTGTGTTAGCAGGTAAACTGCTTCAGCTTCTTCTTCCATTGGCTGCAATGCTACCTTTATTCCCAGTAGAGAGGGACATTGTTGTGTCTCATGATCTTTCTCACAAAGGGTGCAGATTGGTATTTTATCCAATGGGCATTTCCTTAGTGGATGTTTGTCTCTGCATTTAGGGCAAAAGACAGCCAGAGCTGCTTCTGCTTCAGCCTGCTTCTTTTTAACCTGCAAGGTGTCAATTTGTGAAGAAAAAGAACTTAACATCTCAGTTTTAAATTCTTCAAGTAAATTACCTATTTCAGCTCTTGTTGCTCCCCCACTGGCTGATTTCTGAACTCTTGAATAGGTGGGATTTTTGTTACTTACTCTGTTCCTTGTAGCTCCTCTTGAACATATTTTACAGAGTTCAACAATCTCATCATAGATTCTTTAGATATATCTCCCTTGCCAAGCATGTTTAACATGTCTAAACAATCATCCCTTAATCCTCTAAGTAATATTGTTTTACGAATTTCTTTACTTACATTCAGATGATCAGATCTCTGCAAATTATACTACAGCCTTTCCACATAGTCCTCCAAATTCTCATCCGGCTTTGGTGCCATGTTGAATAGTTCCTCCCTCTTTTCTCCTGTCTGATAATAGTCTTGATATTTAAGCAGAAATTTCTGTTTCATCTGTTCCCATGTTGTGATTACCTGACTTCCAAGGCTCATGAACCATCTTAAAGCATTTCCTTTTAATGTTGCTGGAAACATTTTCAACTTCTGAGCATTAGTAACATAATCATAACTTCTGCATAATATATCAAATTTAAAAAGAAATTCATCTGGATCTTCATAGGATAAACCATGGAATTTGGGTAAAGCTGACAATGGAATATTCTTCATAAGAGTTGTTCCTCTAGGGACATCACTCATAGGAAATCCCAAGGTAGAGAGATAATTTTCATCCCTTCCTTCTCCTTCGGGATCTACACGCCCTCCACCAAAGAATTCTTCGTTTTTTCCTTCCATTGGCTGTTCTCCTACTGCACTTGCTCGATCCTCAAAATCTTCTACTATCTCCTCAATGTTTTCAAGGCTCACAACTTCTTCTGTTTTGTAATCTAATTGAGGGGAGCGCATAGGTTTTGGTCTTCGAGAACTTAATCTCTATCATGATTCAACCTTTGATACAATTTCTTCAATAAAAGTCTTTCTTCCTCCTCTTCCTTTGCCCTTGCCACCTGTAGGGTTAATTTTCTTCTGGGTTCCACGTCCTCTCATACAATCTGCACATCTAGAAATAAAATATCACTGCTTTTGAAATCTATAATTTCCTTCCCCGGCAACGGCGCCAAAATGTTGGTCGCTTTAATTGTTTTAACAATTCAAGCACCACATAAATTGTCAACCCGGGAAGGTCTGTTTATTCCAAAGACAATCACGCACTGGATATGCTCAATTCCAAAAGTAGGGTAATGTTGTTGTAGAAGTCACACAATTATCAATCATACAAATCTAACTATTCACAGCCCACTTTAAAAAAGTTGAAGCCTACTTGTGTTATGGCAGAAGAAATTCCTCTATTGCAGTCTTTCATTAGAAGAATTCTAGGAAAAGGTAATGAAAGAAAATCACCCTGCAGGAAAGGAAATCAATCAACCATAACAGGGAACAAGACCCTATTCCTCCAAACAGGAATCTTCAGCACATGTTGCCTGACACTAGTCACACTGTAGAAAAAGATCAATCCAAGGAAAACAGAACCCTATTCCCATGAACAGGAACCTTCAACACCTGTTTCCTGATATCAACCACACCGTAGAAAAAGAGAATCAACCTATGGGGAACAAGACCCTATTCCTCCAAACAGGAATCTTCAGCACCTGTTTCCTGGTATCAATCACACACTCAAACAAATAACGGAAAAATATCTCTTGGCTCCTTTAAGAATGAAAGATACAGAACTAATGCAGTGTTAAAGAAAACGGAGTGCTTAAAGAACTATAGAACTGTGTAAATGATTCTTCAGCAAACAGAGTTAAATTAAGTTGAAAATAGCATAAAGAAGTTAACAAACTACAGGAGCAATCGGGTGAATCTTGTGATGAAGGCGGGCCCTTTCCTTCTCACAAGATTCCCGAGAGGAAAGACTTAAATGGAAGCACTCAAAAGAAACCTTTATTCATCTGTCAAAAAGGAATGATACATTACAATGGAGTCTTGCTCCTTTCCGCTCAAAAATAATGTCTCTCCTGTAGTCTCTAACTCCCCTTATAATGATGATGCCTCCTCTTTTTAAAGAGGAGACATCTATTACAGTTACATCAGAGAAATCCTATTTTTATCCAAATCTATTCTTCTATCTTAAAACATGGTCTTTCTATTCTTCCATAGCAGAATATTGTTACAACAGATACAAAAATACTGGCTTCAGAAAATCCGTGTAATAACTTTCCTTGCTTGTCTTCGTCTTGTTGCCATCGTTCCTGAAATACTCTTTCGAAATCGCAAATCACGAGTAGTGACGGAATTTACGTGCCCGCTGACTGTTTCAGCAACGGCCGATTGTTTCAACAACATCACGTTTCTTATCATAAATTATCTGCTATCTTTTAGACTTGTGTTAGCAACTATCTACCTTCGATTAATGATGAAATATAAGATTAATGTGTAATTATATGTAAAACAAATTAAATATATAGTAAAGAGAAGGATTTCATATACCTTTGGATAAAATGGATGAAAATGATAATGTAACCTTTTTAAATATAGATATAAATAGTAAAGTGGTGTCAAAATGTATGGTAAAAATGGTACATTGTGAGGTCCTAACAGTAGGTAAACACAAATAGAAGGTTTCATGATCATAGAAATTTCTTCTTTAATGGACAATGTTTCTCATGTCACAATTTTGGCCATAAATTTTTTCAATGTGTTGCATACAAAACCATCATGACCAAAGAAGCAAGAAAGAAAATAAATGAGACTGTAATAAAGAAGAATACTTATAACAAATTTTCTCCTCTTCAAAATGAAATTGAATGTTCTTATTGCAATAAATTTGGACATCAAGAATATGAATGCAGGAGCAAACTTCAACCAAAAGAACATATACCTTCAAATTCCAAGGTATGGAGAAAGAAGGACTTATAATTTGAAAGTTATGGCATAACTTTATTTACTGAAGGGGAAGAAAATAAATGGTACATTGATAGTGGATGTTCAAAACACATGAGAGGTGATAAAAATAAAATCCTTTCATAGAATGCTCTAAAAAAGGAAAAAAATGTCACCTTTGGAAATGATACTCCTGCTATCATTAAAGGAAAAGGTTCTGTTTTTCTAAAAGAAAAGGTAAAAGCTAACAATTTTATGTATATGGATGGATTAAAACATAACATGTTGAGTGTGAGTCAAATGTGTGATCAGGGAAATGAAGTTGTCTTTAGTTCCAAAGAATGTGTGGTATGTGAACTTGACACAGGAAAAACGGTAATAAAGGGAACTAGAACACCAAGCAATCTGTATGTATTAAAAGGTTGCAAAGAATAATGTTACTTGGGTAAATCTTCAGAAAACTAGTTATGGCACATAATATTGGGGCATTTGAGTTTCTCTCAAATCATCAAATCTAGCAGACTCAACGCGATTCGTGATCTTCCCAGCATCACTCTGCCTGAAAGTACCATATGAAAATCTTGCCAATTCGGTAAGAAAACCAAAGTCCAATTCAATGCCAAAGAAGGATCAATAAGTGAGCCTTTTGAACTCATACATATTGACCTATGTGGACCTATGATGAAAAATTCACCCCGTGGAGAACAATACTATATTCCTTTTATTGATGAATTCTCTAGAATGCGTTGGATTGGTTTACTAAAACACAAATATGAAGCATTTGAAAAATTTCAGATCTTTAAAGCCCTGGTTGAAAATGAATTAGATCTGAAAATCAAATTTATTAGAACTGACCGAGGAGGGGAATATACATTAGATGAATTCTTTTATTTCTGTGAAAAACATGGCATAAAAAGACAGTTTTATGTAGCTGGAACCCCACAACAAAATGGCGTGGCAGAAAGAATGAATAGAACAGTTCAAAAAATGGCTCGTGCTATGCTTTATGAATCTAGAAGTCCTGATACTTTTTGGGGAGAAGCGGCACGTACCGCAGTAAATATTCTTAACAAGGCTCATGTTCGTGTGAACAATGATAAAACTCCTTATGAGCTCTGGTATGGGAATCTTCTCACTGTAAAGCATTTTAGAGTTTTTGGAAGAAAATGTTTTATCAAGAACAATTATGAAAAACTTGGTAAATTTGAACCTAGAGGAGATGAAGGAATATTTCTTTGTTACTCTTCTAGAAGTAAAGCATATAAATGTTACATAAAACACTTTGAAAGATTGTTGAATACATTGATATTGTTATTGATGAGTCTCTCTCAACTCCTAAAGGGAAAATACTAGAAAAAAATTAAGATGATGATGATGAATATTCTCCTACATCAAATAGAAACAACATGGAAGGGGAACCCTATCAAGCAACAGAAGATGATCTATCTGAAAAAGCTCCATCCAGGTATGTTCAAAAGAATCATCCAGAATCTGAAATTTTGGGAGAAAATGGATCAAGTGTCCAAACAAGAAGAACTCTTGTAGGATATCCTAGCTATTTATCATTTCTATCCACTATTGAACCACGAAATGTCAATCAAGATAGCAAAGATGAATGTTGGATTCAAGCCATGAATTGAATAACTTGATCAAATTGAAAATAATCACACTTTGGAATTAGTTCCAAGACCTCATGATAAAAAATTTATTGGAACGAAATGGATATTCGAAAACAAGTTAAATGAAAATAGAGATGTTATTAGAAACAAAGCTATACTTGTTTGTTAAGGGTATGCTCAACAAGAAGGTATAGACTTTGAAGAAACATTTGCTCCTGTGGCTAGACTTCAAGCCATAAGAATGTTTCTTGCCTTTTCAAGCTTTCAACAATTCAAAGTTTATCAAATGGATGTTATGATTTTCTTTCCTCAATGGTGATCTAGAAGAAGAAGTTTATGTAGAACAACCAAAAGGATTCATTTTGAGAAATGATGAAAAACTTGTTTGCAAACTTAAAAAGGCTTTATATGGTCTCAAACAAGCTCCAAGGGCATGGTACTATCGTCTTGACAAATATCTTCATCAACAAGGTTTTTCAAAGGGATTTGTTGATAGCAACTTATACACAAAAATTGAAAATGATAAACTATTGATTGTAGTTGTATATGTTGATGACATCATTTTTGGGAGTAATGAAGAGTCCATAGTCAAAAATCTGCTTCTGTTATGCAGAAATAATTTTAAATTTCTGTACTTGGGGAACTAACACTTTTTCTTGGCTTACAAGTGCAATAAGAAATAGATGGAATATTTTTATCACAAGAAAAATATCTTAAGAAAATTATAAAGAAGTATGGGATGGAAGACTGCAAACCTATAAGTACACCAATGGTAACTAGGTGTAACCTCATTTCTCATGATGATTCTCCCACGGTGAATCAACCAGAAAATAGATCCATGATTGGAATTTTGCTTTATCTAACTAGGACAAGACCTGACATTATGCTTGTAGTTGGGATTGTTGGATGATTCCAAGCTAATCCAAAAGATTCACACCTTAAGGCTGTAAAAAGAATATTCAAATATCTACAAGGGACTCAAGACTTTGGTCTATCGTATCCAAAGAATGTTGATATCACTCTTCATGCTTACACAAATGTGGATTGGGCTAGAAATTTTGATGATCGAAAAAGAACTAGTGGTGATGCATTCTATATGGGCCTCGATTAGTATCTTGGTTCAGCAAGAAACAAAGTTATATTTCCTTATCCATAGCAGAAGCAGAATATGTGGCTATCGCATCATGTTGCACACAACTACTATGGATGATGCAGACTTTACAAGACATTCAAATCAAATGTTCACCTCCCGTCTCCATTTTATGTGATAATACAAGTTCCATTAGTATCTCAAAGAATCTTGTTATGCATTCCAAGACCAAGCACATTCCTATCAAGTATCACTTCCTACATATACAAGTTCTTGAACAAAAGGTTAAATTGAAGTATGTTCCCTCCAAAGAACAAGTTGTTGATATATTTACTAAACCTCTTCCCGGGGAAGCTTTCAAATATCTCAGACAGAAGCTGGGAGTTGTCTCTGCCTCTCTGATCAAATCTTCTTAACTTTAGAAGATTAAATTTGATACGCGGGTTTCATAAAGGTGAATTGCATATATACGCAAGTTTCTATGCATAAAACTGCGTATGGGTTTTGCTGACAGATATTCTCTGGGTCAGCATTCAGAACAGATGTGGTGCTGTTGGGTAATATTTGTTTTAATCCAGTCTTCATCTTTCTATATCATTCTCTAATATTTATCTCCTTGATATAGATTCTTTGATGAATTTGTTATTGAAAGTGTTCAGGATACACAAGCTTAGGGGGAGTACTTGCATTGTCGAAGAGGATGCATTGTTGGCATTCTGATTTGTTTTCTTATTTATGATCTCTCCCTTGAGATATTTTGGTCCTGGTTATGAAAATCCATTTCTGTAATTTGATGCAAAATGAAATGTTGATAATCATGATGTAAATTGTTATGTTCAGTCATGTAAGGACTTTTTTAAATTGTAAACCCACTTGGTTGGGTAATTGAGTCAATTGTGTAATTTCACTTCATTGAATATTTGTTGTAAGTATGAGTCCTTGGTGATATAAAAGGTCATACTCGGTTGATTTATAGAGTCATGTACTTAATTGAAAAATCTATCTAAAGATTCAGCATGTACTCAGGGGGAGCATGGTAAAAAACAGTGCCCTTTTCCCTTGATGTCGAAGGGGGAGAGTATTTTGGGTGTTTGAATAATGTTTGTGTTGTGATGTTCAAACTCCATCATGGTTGTCATGGTTGCCATCAAGTCCAAAGGGGGATATTGTTGGTAATATGATTCCTATGTCTTAATATGTTGTCCTTGATGGAAAATATATGGTAAAATATGGAGTATATGTCTTCAGTATAAGCTCAGGAGTCTATCAGAAGAAATGTGTAATATCCAACAGAAGAATTGATAATGTTCATATTGAAGATTCTATATGTGGGTTTGTTCAGGCCAAGCAGTGTATACACACGGATAAGAACGATCCAAGTCGTGTATGCCTTTTTGCGCTCTAAAAAGAAGATACCAAGGAGCATTACCATGGTATTATCCCATAGTATTGAACACTATGTCGTCTATTTGATTCCATCCAAGAAAACTACCAGCAGTTGTGTGGTTTTGACTCATGGTATTGGAAAAGACTAAATCTATATAACGAGAAGAATATCATAGTGAAAAGGTGTGCATGTGTAAGGGTTATCACTTATATTTCTCTCTAAAGTATATCTGCATAGGATGAACTATGTTTTATTGATAAATCTGAAGTTATGATGCACGCTTGGATAGATTGATGGATCAAGATCTCTAGACCCGAAATGACTATATTATTCAATGATCCATTGAAGAGATGATTAGATCTGAGACCTGGAGCATGTTTGTTGAAGTGGAGTGAAGAAATCTAAGTAAGTTCTATGGATATGAAAACATTCTGCTAAATTAATATTTACAGATCTATATGCTAGTTCATCTCAGTAAAAGCACGTATATGCGCGGGTTTGCTTCATAAAAGGCGCGTATGGAAGTTAGGGTTTTCTAAAGCTTATTGCAAAGGTTTTATGTTATTGTTGCTATTATTTATGATGTTTGTTAATGAAGTCTTCATGTAGATATGGGTTTCTTGAATACTATACATGCTGCTAAGTTAAATGTGTCCAACTATGATCAATAAGTGAGTAAACATGGTTAATGATGACTAATTGTTTAAGGGTTCTACATTTTTTAAAAGAAGTCTGACTGAAAGCCTCAGATATGGATCTAAGACAAATCATATCCTAAAAAACAGTATTCTCAGATCTATATGGAGGTTAGTGTTAAGGAAAGCATGTATACATGCAGGTTCAGTGAAGAAAATTAGCTTATGCAATTTAAGATGATAAATGTTTAGGGTTAAGTTTGATTTTACATATTGATTCTGAAGTCTGGGTTATTTCTGAGATCTGGTCACAGTGATCTCACTGTTTGGTTTGATGTATTGGGTGAAGTTTATTATTGTTTATCTTTGTGAAGGTTTGTGTTGAAACTATGTGATCCAGTATGAAAATTGATGAAACGTGGTCTGCAGTGTTTCTGAGGGTTGAAGCCTTCAGTATGGAAGTAGAAGCTTCCTGCTAGTATAAGCTGGTGTTCTGATTAGGGAGTTGAAGCTCCCTTCCAGTAGTGCATGGTAAACGAGTTTAGGGGGTTGTAGTTCCCTTCCAGTAGTAGCAGGAAAACGTGATAAGGTTGTAGCCTTCTATAGGTAGATGCCTGCGTACTGATATGAGTCTGCATCAGTACAAAATTGTAAACAATTTTCCATATAATAAATACTGAAGATAGAGAAGACAACAACGGTGGTTTTCTCCCGAATTGGGTTTCCACCTTAAATCTTGGTGTTCATGTGTGTTTCTCTTGTGTGATTTTTTATTTTTTTGTTGCTGCACATATTTGTTGATTATCTAATAGATGCGTGATTGATAAACTAAGTTAAATATGATTTCTGAAAATTGTTTCTAAACAATAAAATTATATCAGTATATGCTAGTTTCTTTTGGTATATGTGTGTGTATATGTGAGTTGGGTTCATAAAATACATGTATGGAATTCAGTAAATAAAAAGTAAAATATTTCAGTAAGCTCTAAATACTGATTCACCACCCCCCCCCCTTCTCAGTATTTTTCCCAACATCAAATACACTAAAGGCCGTAAGTTGCATTGATAAGAAATTATTTTAGATAGATTGTGAAGAGGAGGAAGAAAAGGAACAAGAAACATCAAAAGAGGAGGATATACACTACGAGTAAATCCCAAAGAAAGAATAAATGAATCAAATCATTTGTAATTCATTGGAAATCATTACCACTACTAAAACTCTCAAGATAGAAGGATATATAAAGAATAAAAGGGTAATAGTGTGGATTGATTCGGGCAGTACCCATAATTATATTCATTATAAGATAGCCAGGGAATTGAATTGCTTCTTATATCCAACACTGAGTGTCAAGTGGTGGTTGCAAATGGAGGAACTATAAATTTCTCTTGAAAGTACCATAATATCAAGCCAAACATGGTGGAATATGTATTGAATAGTCCAATATTTTCTATTCCAATGGGTGGTGCTCATGTTGTACTAGAAGTCCAATGGTGAAATTTTATTTTATTTTTTTGGGAAGGAAAGGAAGTTGAATTATGTAGTATCATGGGGAAACTAGGAAAGATAATTAGCTCTAATGTCATGAGAAAGCTTCTGAATAAATAACAACTAGGAAAAATTGCACAATTAGGCTCAGTAGAGGTTCAAACATCGAAATCATCTATTTCTTCATATCTCCAAAAAGTATTGGACAATCATTCCAGGGTGTTTGAGACTCCCAAAGGCCTCACAACTATTCTTGATCATGATCATGCTATTCATTTGATTCCAGGAAGTGTTCCTCCAAACATCAGGCCTTACAGGTATCCTTATTCCCAAAAGAGTGAGATTGAATGTATGGTTGCAAAAATGCTAGAGGCTGGTATAATTCAACCTATTCAAAGTTCATTATATTATCTAGTAGTATTGGTGCACAAGAAGGATGGATCATGGTGCATTTTTCATGATTATAGGGAGCTTAAAAAGATCATTATTAAAGATAAATATCCCATTCATGTCATTCTTAAATTACTTGGATAAATTTACTTCACCAAGTTGGATCTTCGTTCAAGATATCATCAAATAAGAATGAAGACTCAAGACATTCTAAAAAAAAACATTTAGAGCACATGAGGGTCATTATGAATTTTTGGTCATGCCTTTTGGCCTTACAAATGCCCCTTCTAAATTTTAAGGTTTGATGAATTCCATTTTCAAACCCTTCCTTCTAAAATTTTTGTTAATGTTTTTTGATGATATACTAATGTACAACAAGCCTTGGAAGGATCATGTTCAACATGTTGACAGGGTGGTAAAACTATTGGAGGAGAAACAATTATATGAAAAAGCCTCCAAATGTATCTTTGGAGTACAAGAGGTGGAATATATGGGTGATATTGTATCTCATGAGGGTGTTAAGGTATACCCTAAAAGAATTAAAGCCATTAAGGAATGGAAAATCCCCACAACCATAAAGCATATGCGATTATTTCTTGGGAAGACAAGGTATTATCGTGATTTTGTTAAGAATTATGGGAGAATAACAACACTTCTAACAACATTACTGAAGAAAGATGAATTTTATTGTACTCCAAAAGTAAATAAGGCCTTTGAACATCTTAAATAGGTAATTATGTGCCAAGCACCGCTCTTAGTTACACTAGACTTCACAAAAACCTTTATTGGGGAATTTGATTCCTCAGAAAATGGAATTGGTCGCGTTTTAATGCAAGAAGGAAGACCCATTACTTTTCAAATTCATCCAATCAAAGGAAAGTATTTAAAAACATATATTTATGTGAAGGAAATGTTGGAAATACTACATGCACTTAAGAAATGTTGACCTTACCTAATGGGAAGAAACTTCAAGGTAAAAATGGATCATGATAGTCTCAAATACTTTTTAGAACAAAGATTATATTTAGAAGAGCAACAAAAATGGGTCAAAAAGATGTTGGGTTATGACTTTTAAATCATCTACAAAAAAGGGGAGAAAAATGTTGTTGCAGATGCACTCTCAAGAAAGGATGAGGATGTGGAAGCATTGCTTTGTGCCATTTCTATTATCCAACCAGTTTGGATAAATGAAGAAAGAGATGAATGGAAGAATGACAAAGAAGTGTGGGAACTCATTCAAAAGTTGTAGAAATATACCAATACATATGATATATTTAGCTGGAAAAATGATTCATTAGGGTACAAATATTGCTTATATCTCTGTAAGAATTCCCAACTTAGAAAAAAGATTATTTTGGCTTTGTACACCTCTCCCTTAGGAGGGTACTTAGGATTTTTAAAAACTTATAATAGGGTAAAGAAGGAAATTTTGTTGTATGGCCTTAAATTTGATATTCAAAAATTTGTTGTCGTTGCGGAATGTTTGGTTTTCCAAAAGATAAATTAATACCTCAGGTCTATTACAACCTTTATCCATTCCATGTCAACCTTGGGAGGAGGTTTCAATGGATTTTATCATAGGTTTACCCAAGTTGGAAGGAAAGAGTGTCATCATGGTGGTAATCGATAGACTTGGTAAGTTTGTGAATTATTGCATCCATTTAAGGCTAATACATTTTCTACTACATTTATGGAAACAATTCAAAAGCTACATGGAAACCGAAAGATTATTGTAAGTGAGAGAGATCCCATTTTCACTGGAAATTTTTGGACGGAATTATTTTCTTTTCTAGGTACTCAATTAGCTCATAACTCATATTATCATCCTTAATCTGATGGATAAACTGAGATAATGAACAAATGTTTGGAAGGATATATTCGTTGCTTTGTATATGATAAACATAGACAATGGGTCAAGTGGTTACCTTTGGCTGAATGGTGGTATAACACTTCCTTCCATACTGTAGTAAAAATGACCCCATTTATTTCACTTCATGAATATCATCCACCATCCATCACATCATATTTAAAACAAAATTCTAAGTTTCAAGTAGTGGAAGATCACATTGAGCATAAACAATAGTTTCTCCAACTATTAATTGATAACCTCACTTTGGCACAGAATCAACTGAAACAACAACCATATCAACATTGCAGCAAAATAAGTTTTTCTATAGTTGACTAGGTATTTTTACGACTACAACCATACAAATAAATTGCCCTCAAGCAAGATAAGAAGGATAATAAATTATCACCAAAGTATTATGGCCCTTACAATGTGTTGCAAAATATTGGTATTATGGAAAACAAATTGGAGCTTCCTGCATCCTCCCAAGTGCACCCAATTTTTCATGTTTCATGCTTAAAGAAGGTTATAGGTGACAAGATCCCAGTTCAAACAATATTGATATAACTTGAAAAGGAAGGAAAAATCATGTTGGAACGTGAAGCAGTCACGAAAACAAGAACTCAACAGCTACGAAATCGATAAATTTTATAGTAACCCATCAAGTGGAAGAACTTATCCGTTGAAGATTCCACATGGCATGACGATAACTTTATATAGAATCATCCATAACTACTCAATCATTCTAGAAAACACTTTTTTGAAGGAGAGGGGCAGGTTAAGTCCCTATAATACTAGTGTATCCCCTTATTGTTATTGTTAGTGTAGCCCCCTTATTGTTATTTTTGTGCCCATGTAGTCCCCATATTGTTATTATTGTTCCCCATAGAATCCCACTATTGTTATTGTTGTGCCCTTACATTATTATTGTTATGTAGTTGTAGTTATATTGTGACTCCTTAGACTGATATATATAGAAAGGAGGTTATGTCATTTGAATCATCCAAGAATTATTTATTTATGTAATGTAAAGGAGGTTTCCCCCTCTAAGAGGATAATTTTTAAGTCATTGATCTATATTTTCTTCTATTTTGTGAGTTGGTTGCATAACAGTGAATCATGAAAAGTTGAAAGGTTGAAATCTTAGAAGGTTGGAGCCCAGAGGTTTATTTAAAAGGAGTGATGGGATTGCAGTGAACCAGCGTGGTGTGAAAAAATCCCGAAAGGTCAGAATCCTCAAGGTTCAGAAGCCCGAAGGGCCAGAATCCTAGAAATCCATAACCTCGTAACATTTTTCTAAAATAATTTCTTGAAACTTCTCAGATTGAGGGATTTGGGAATTATAATTGGTAGCAGGTCATGGGCACATTGAACCATTTACAAAGGAGATTTCTTTCAAAACCAAGGATTGAGAGACCCTTTCTCTCTCTTATGATAGGACATGTGGAAACATATTATTGGTCAAAGATGATGTAAGAATTACATAACCTTTCATGTGTGGAAAGATGTTTTGGCATTTTTGGGTTCCCAAAAGGCCCATTTATGGGTGAAAAATGAATCTCTCACAGTTCAACATGTGGCACGAATGATATCTGCATGATGTCACCTAGTATTTGGCATTACCTGGAGGTCAAAAACCCCATAACTATTTTTTAATTAAAAAAGGAGTGTCAGGGCTGCATGGAGTAGGGAATAGTAGTAGAGAAAGCCTAAAATCTCGTAAGATAGAGGAAATTATTTTTATAAAATGTCACGGCACCAGGGCATCTAGGATCCAACTCAATTTTATAGGAATTGTAGTGGTACCAACATGCATATCAAATTGAGGCCTATGCATATGAAATTGAGGCATTAGTACCTTTTGTGGAGGTATTCAGTATAAAAGGTCAATACTTAGAGTGTGAGCCATATCTAGAAACCTAGAAGCCCGCAATGTTTAAGGAATTTCATTTAGAAAAGGTTACAGGCATGCGACCATTCAAGCTCCAGCTAAGTTGTGGTATATGTATATGAGTGAGGCCTAGTGAATATTCTGTGGTGGTTTTTGCATGTATTAATGACTGGGGGCATAGAGAGTTATAAATAAAATTAAGTCCCCATAGGCTAGCAAATAATTTTAGCACCTAGAGGCCTAGCTTGAGGTCACAACAGTCGGTCTAGTGATGGAAAACAAAAAATGTGCTAAGGAACAATTTGGCAAGGCCAGAATCCCACAAGATGTATGAAATAAATTTTGAAAAATGTTACAAGTACTAGGGCTTCCAAGATCTGACTAGATAATGGCTTATGTTTAATGGCATGGATGAGTCGGTAGTTGAGTAACTACACACAGTAAGGTTGGTTCCAATGGTTTAATGGCATCTATAAAGAACTAATAACGAAAGAAGAAAAAGGACCATGATTTGCAGAAATGGTAGAGACTCTGAAATAGTCCTGCTTTTTCTTCCTTGCATATTAAGGATAATTAAATAGAAAACATGGTTGGGTGAAAAAGCTCTAATCACAGTTTAGGAGATCCATGCCCAAATTTACAATATGAACTCTAAGGACTTTTATGACGTGTTGTAGATTCAATAGCCTTATAATGGCTACTACAACATGCAGGAGGTTGAGATAAGAAAGGGAATGGAATGTCTAGCATGGAATTAAAGAGCCATACTGCCAGTACAGGTAAAATTTTAATGGAGGAGCTCCTTCAGTATACAGGGTGACTCAAATTTAATTCTCAGTATGGAGAATGATAAAGTGTCCATTTTTAGTGTTTAATACAATTGTGGTGGGATTGAACTTTGATAATTCTACAACATGGATATCCATGCATATGTACACTTCCAAGTAGTATGGAGGATAATAGAGACAACATTATTCACTGCGAAGTAGATACAATAGGAGGCTAACAGAGAAAAAATCATTCCATGTGAAACAAAGGAACAAAACCCATTATTGCAGATGAGAAATTGGTGGGGGGGGGGGAGTAGAATTTTTAAGAGTGTGCATGGAGAGCTCTATGAGTGATGTTGAGAAGAGTCCAAGTGTGCCTGTGCTCCAGAGAGGAGGTTGAGAGTTCCTATCTAGAGACAAAAAGGCCTAGAGAGTTCATGTGTTCTCGTATGAGCCCAAGAGAGCCTATGGAATAGAAGGGGACGTGAGATGAGTATGTTTTATTGGGAGTAGATGGTCATGAGATGAGTGTATGATATTGCAGTGTGATTAGAGAACATATTGTTGCATGTATTGAGTAGAGTGAAGGTTTCAAAGGTGAACAAAGCTTATATCAGGTAGTTTGGATGCCATCTACAAAGAAAATTAATTCATTTTTTAGTGTGGTTTGGAGCCTTCATACAAGGAGTTGGTGCTTCCATCTCTAGTGGGTGTCTGAAGAAAGCTATTATGAAACTATCTCCAAAAATAGAAGAAAAGAGAGATCAATGTCTTAAAAATAAGCCACTTTAAGGGGGAAACCTCCTTTACATTACATAAATGAGAAATTATTGGATGATAAAAATGACAAAACCTCCTTGTATATATAGGATTCCATGGGGTCACAATATAATCCTAGCCGACCTAAAAATAATAACGTAAGGGCAAAATAATAACAAAATTGGGGTTACATGGGTACAACAATAAAAATAAGGGGGCTACACTAACAGCAATAAGGGACTACACTAGTAATATAGGGACTTAACATGACCCTCTCCTTCAAAAAACTTTTGTCCTCAATGCTTGAGTAGTTATGGGTTATTCTATATGAAATTTTCACCCTCCCATGTAAAATCTTCAGTGAATAAGTTCTTTCACTTGATGAGATACTCTGAAATTTATTGATTTCGTAGATATTGAGTTCTTGTTTCCGTGACTGCTTCATGTTCCAATATGATTTTTCCTTCCTCATCAAGTTATGGAAATATTGCTTGAATTGGAAGTTTTTCACCTATAACCTTCTTTAAGCATGAAACATAGAAAACTAGATGCACTCGCGAAGAAGAAGGAAGCTCCAATTTGTATTCCATAGTACCAATATTTTGTAACACCTTGTAAGGACCATAGTACTTTGGTGATAATTTATTATCCTCATTAGCTTACTTGAGGGACATTTTTTTGTATGGTTGTAGCTGTAAAAATACCCAGTCTCTTATATCAAAACTTCTCTGACGGCATTGTTCATCTGCCTATTATTTCATTCAATTTTTTTTCCAAATTTATGTTATCCTTTAAGAGTTGGAGAACTTCTTGTTGATGCTAGATGTGATCTTCCACTGCTTGAACCTTATAATTTTCTTTTAAATATGATGTGATGGAAAGTGGATGATATCCATAAAGTTCCATATATGGAGTCATTTTTGCTGCAGTATAGAATGAAGTGTTATACCACCATTCAACGAGAGGTAAGCAATTGATCCATTGTGTTTGTTTATCAGATACAAAACAACGAAGATATTCTTCCAAAAATTTATTCACTATCTTAGTTTGACCATTGGATTAAGGATGATAACATGAGCTATGAGCTAATTGAGTACCTAAAAAAGAAAATAATTCCGTCCAAAAATTTCCAGTAATAATGGGATCTTTGTCGCTTACAATAATATTTGGGTTTCCATGTAGCTTTTGAATTGTTTCCAAATGTGCAGTAGCAACAATACTTTCTTTAAATAGATGAGATAATGCAAAAAAGTGTGTATAAATGGTAATTTTATCAACTTCCACCATGATGACACTCTTTCCTTCAGACTTAGGTAAACCTGTGATAAAATCCATTGAAATATCCTCCCAACATTGACTTGGAATGGATAAAGGTTTTAGAAGACCCAGGGTCTTAATTGTCTCAACTTTATTTTGCTGTCAAACCAAACATTCCACCACAAACGTTTGAATATCAGATTTAAGGCCATCAAAAAAAATTATTTCTTCACCCTATGGTAAGTTTTTAAAAATCTTGAGTGTCCTCCTAAAGTAGAAGTGTGAAATTCCAAAAGAATATTTTCTTTTAGTTGGGAATTCTTACAAAGATATAAGTGATATTTGTACCATAAGGAATCATTTTTCCAATTAAATGTACCATATGTACTAGGGTCTTGCTGCAACGTTTGAATGAGTGTCCACAGTTCTTTGTCCTTCTTCCATTCATCCCTTGCTTTGGTTATTCAAAATGATTGGATAATAGAAATGGAACAAAGCAATTCTTCTACCTCTTCATTCTTTTTTGAGAGTGCATTTGCATCAAAATTTAGCTTCCCTTTTTTGTAGATGATTTCAAAGTCAGAACCCAACATATTTGTGACCCATTTTTGTTGCTCTTCTGAAGATATTATTTGTTCCAAAAAGTGTTTAAGAATATCATGATCAATTTTTACCTTGAAGTGTCTTTCCATTAGGTAAGGTTGTCATTTATTTAGTGCATGTAGTATTGCTAACATTTCATTCTCATAAATAGCTTTCCATAAATACTTTCCTTTGATTGGACGACTTTAAAAAGTAATGGGTCTTCCTTCTTGCATTAAAACAACACCAATTCCATTTTGTGAGGCATCACATTCCACAATAAAGGATTTTTTGAATTCTGTCATATTTAATACTGGTGCTAGGCATACTTCTTCGTTAAGATGTTCAAAGGCGTTAGTTGCTTCAGGAGTCCATGAAAATGCATCTTTCTTCAATAATGTTGTTAGAGGTGCTGCTATTATCCCATAATTCTTAACAAACTTGTGATAATACCCTGTTAACCTGAGAAATCCTCGCAACTGATTTATGGTTGTGGCGACTTTCCATTCCTTAATGGATTTAATTTTTTTAGGGTCCACCTTAACACCCTCGTTAGATACAATATGACCCAGAAATTCCACCTCTTGTAGTCCAAAGAAACATTTGGATTTTTTTGCATATGATTGTTTCTCCTCCAATTGTTTGAGCACCCTGTCAGCATGTTGAACATGACCCTTCCAAGACTTGTTGTATATTAGTATATCATCAAAAAATACTAGCACAAATTATCCAAGGAAATATTTGAAAATCGAATTCATCAACCCTTGAAAGGTAGAAGGTGCATTGGTAAGGCAAAAAGGCATAACCAAAATTCATAATGACCCTCATGAGTTCAAAATTTTTTTTTGGGAATATCTTCAGTATTTATTCTAATTTGATGATATCCTAAACGAAGGTCCAACTTGGTAAAATAAATTTCTCCATGTAATTCATCCAATAATTCATCAATCACAGGAATGGGAAAATTATCTTTAATAGTGAGCTTATTGAGCTCCCTGTAATCGAGACACATGGGCCATGAAACATCCTTCTTGTGCACCAATACTACTGGAGCAGAGAAAGAACTTTGACTAGGTTGAATTATACTAGCCTCAAACATTTCTACAATCATACGTTCAATTTTCTCTTTTGGACATAAGGATATCTATAAGGCCTGGTGTTTGGAGGAAATCAAATGAATAGCATGATCATGATCACAAATAGGTGGGAGTCCTTTGGGAGTTTCAAACACCTTGGAATGATTGTGCAAGACTTTTTGGAGATCTAGAGAAATAGATGATTTTTATGTTGGAAATTCTAGTGAGCATAATTGTGCAATTACGCCTTGTTGTTATTTCTTCAGAAGCTTTGTCATGACATTATAGTTTATTATGTTTCCTGTCTTCCTTGCAATACCTTGTAATTCGACTTACTTTCCTTCTAAAAAAAAATTCAATAAAATTTCTTTAAAATTAAAAGCTATCGTCCCCAAAGATTGTAACCATTGTACTCCTAGTACAACATCAACACCTCCCATTGGAATGGAAAGCATTGGACTATTCAATATATATTCCCACATGGTTAGCTTGATATTATGGTATTTTCCAAAGCAATTTATAGTTCCTCCATTTGCAACCATCACTTGAAATTCTAGTGTTGGGTATAGGAAACAATTCAATTCCTTGGCTACCTTACAATGAATAAAATTATAGTTACTACCCGAATCAATCAACACTATTACGTTTTTCTTCTTGATATGTCCTTCTATCTTGAGAGTTCGAGGAGTGGTAATTCATGCCAATGCATTACACAATATGGCCGGACTCATTTCTTCTTCTTCTAGGGTTGCCTCGTGGTGTATATCCTCTTATTTTGAAGTTTCTTGTTCAGTTTCTTCCACCTCTTCACAATCTATGTAAAATAATTTCTTCTCAGCACACTTATGACCTTTAGTGTATTTTATATCACAAATGTAGAAAAGCCCTTTTTCTCTCTTTTCTTCCAATTGTTGTGGTGTCAACCTTGTAGGTTGTGGAATTCTAGGAGTAGTAACACTTCCATCTTTATAGATGTGAGTGGTAGGCTTCCTTTTCACCATAATTTTACATTCAATTTTTCTTGCCAACCTGAATGCCTTCTCCAATGAATCAGGTTCCCAAATGTGAACCTCATGTTGGATGTTATCCGTTAAAGTCCCTATGAAGACATCAATCATGTGTTCCTCTGGAATATCAGTTACCCTTATATTCAATTTTTGGAAGTCCTCAATGTGCTCCCCCATTGAACCCTTTTGATTGAGATTTATCAATTGGCTAAAATATGTGTTTCTCTTTGTATCCTCATAATGTGCTATCATTTCCTCCATAAAAATTGACCAAGTGACAATTTTTTTATGAGATCAAAGCCATAGATACCATACAAATGTATTTTTTTCTAAATATAAAGTTGAAATGCGTACCTTTTGTGTGTTTTACACATGATTGAGATCAAATTATTTCTCTATATGTAATATCCATGTTACGGGATCCTTGCCATCAAACTTCCTCATATCGATCTTTGGAATATGGTGGGTATTCAATCCAACATTAGAGCTTATGAAATCACGATTAACATTTATTTTTTTCTCATCATGAGTTTCCTCTACCATATTTTCTCCATTAGGAAACATTTCTTGTACTAAATTTTTCAAACCTTCCATGTCTGATTTTAGATAATTCTTCATGTTTTCGATGTTAGCTTCCATTTCATCCATCTTAACTTCCATGCCATTTTCCATGCCATCCATCTTATCTTCGATTCCATTCTTCAAAACATCCATCTTCGCTTCCACGCCTTTCTTCAAACCATCCATATTAGCTTCCACACCTTTCTTCAAAACTTCAATTTCATTTTTTTTTCTCTTTGTGAGAGCGAAATTTGGTGCTCTTGCTCTTGTATTTTTTATATGTTATGTTGCACTTCTTCATCTTCATGAAACATAGTAGAGCCTCCTGAAATATTAATGGGTGTTGAATTATTTTTAGGAGGGAATTTTAGAACCCAAAACTGATATCTATTCCACAAAATTCCCTTGGAATCAATTCAAACTGATTTTTCAAACAAGACTTATGCAATTCGAAAAACATTACACACATTTTTCTTTCTTCTGAGGAGCTCAATATTGAAACTAAATTATCTTTGTTATTTCGGATCTTCAATATCTAAAATTAGGTTCTGTAGTAGCCCTCTGAATCTTCTTCCGAATGCCATAAGTCTGGCCTAATTTGGATTCTTCAAGGCAAAGTTATGTCCAATCTCCCACAATGACCTAATTATGGACTTGTTTAGTAGAGTGAACATGTACGGTGTGCTACATGTCACTATTTTCCTCCTTCGGCTCTGATACCAAATGTTAGCCATGATGACCTATTTGGAGCAGCGAAACCCTAGAATCCAAATCTCTGATAACAAATCTTATGAAACCAGCTACAAAAATAGAAGAAAAGAGAGATTAATGCCATAGAAATAAGCCACTTTGAGGGGAAATCCTCCTTTACATTACATAAATGAACAATTCTTGGATGATAAAAATGAAAAAACCTCCTTATATATATAGGAGTCCATTGGGTCACAATATAATCCTAGCCGACCTAAAAATAATAATGTAAGGGAAAAATAATAACAAAATTGGGGCTACAGGAGTACAACAATAACAATAAGGGGGCTACACTAACATCAATAAGTGGCTACACTAGTAATATAGGGACCTAACAAAAGCATTGGGATTGGTTCCTCCTACAATTTGGTGTTTTCATAAATCCAAGGAGCTGCAAGTTGGTGCTTACAATAAATCTGTGAATTTGGTGCTTCACATGTTGCTTCCGGTAAGATAATTAGGTGTCTATAAAAGGATGGATTTGGTACTTCATGCCAGTGGGTGCTAGAAAATAATCTAAGGCAGTTGGTTATAGTTGTGAGTGGTGGTTCACAAACAAAATTTGATGTAATAGAGTATTTTTTCTTATTTATATCATAACGAGCAAGCTTTGTGGTTTTTCTTCCGAAAGGATTTCCACATTAAACCTTTGTGTCTCATGTGTTTCTTGTTTATGATGTGTATGCTTGTTTTGGATTGGTTCCTCCTAAAAGTTGGTTCTTTCATAAATCCAAGGAGCTGCAAGTTGGTGCTTCACATGGTGCTTCTTGTAAGAAAATTAGGTGTATATAAAAGCAGGGAGTTACATCTTCATGCTAGTGTGTGCTAGAAACAAATCTAAGGCACTTGGTGCTTCTTGTGACTGGTGGTTCACAAACAAAATTTGATGTAATATAGTATATGTTCTTATTTACATCATAATAAGAAACAACCTTTGGTGGATTTTCTTCCAAAAGGGTTTCCACACTAAACCTTTATGTTTCATGTGTTTGTTTTTCATGATGTGTTTGCTTAGTATTGGTTGATATATAAGTTATTATGTTTGGTTAATGGTTTCTCACACAATGATTGACAAGTTTGAATGTTGAATATAAATTGGAAGAAAAAATAGAATTAGGATGAATACCTATTCACCCCCCCCCCCTCAGTATTAAACATTGTTTCCAACAATTGGTATCGAAGCCAAGTTCCTTCAGGAACAACTTAACCACACAAAGGTAGATCACATGGAAACGATGGCTAATCAAATTTGGGTAACAATAGAAGGAGTTCCATTTTTTAATAGATCAAACTATGAGCTATGGAGGATTAGAATGGGAGCCTGTTTAATGGTAATCAATGAAGATATTTGGTTGGTTGTAGAATATGGAGAGGAAAATGAGTTTAAAGTAGAATCCAAGGGGGTTATCATTAAAGGGTTTTCAAAGCCATATGATGCTAAAGTGATGCATTGTGATACAAAAAAGGAAATGTTGGACAGATTTCAATGTATGTATGGAGAATATTGTAACATTTGTATGGAGAAGATTGTAATGTGGCTCAAGAGAGGGTCGAAGAACCTTGCTTCTCAAGTAGTGAACCAAAATATGTATATGTTGGTGATAAGAAGAAAAGGAAGAGAAAGGAGAAGGCACCTCAAAGGAAAGATGCTCAAAAGATTGAATGTGTTTATTTCTATGAGAGAATTGTTGATCTTCACTCCAAGGATTGTGAATAAGAAGACCTGTATGAGAGGCCATGCTACTAAAAAGGTAATTTATTTTTTTTTGATAAATAAATAAATAGGTCATTCATTATCTAGATGAAAATGTGAATCACTTGAATATAGAGATATTCATGCATCTAGTAGTAGTAATGAAGATAGGCCTAGTTTAGTAGAAATAGCCAATGAGGGTGTTATCACTAGGCTAGAACAGATTGGGTTGTGTCAACCTCCAACATAGCATAAATATTTCAAACCAAATTTTAACTAGAACTTAGCCCTTCCAGTCTGAGAGGGCTTTCTCAAAATATCTATAAGATTCCAACTATAAAGCTTAAAATCTCATAAGGCTAATTTTGTACTTGTTATGTGATTTTTTTGTAGGTGAAAGAGTATGATGATAGAAACCATTAGGCATGGTGTCAGCTAAGGAAAATCAATTACAAACAAACCACTTTCATGGAAGCTGAGGAAATTTTGGCTGTGAAATTTTGTGTGAAAAACATTTACAGTAAATCATAACATATGAAGGAAGTTGGAGGATATAACATGAATTAAAAGTAATAAAATTTCTATGAAACTGATAACAATACATAAAACATGGAGGTGAGACATATGTGCCAAAACTAAATCTCAGGTCAAAAGACAGTCTGCTGCAAATGTATATTAAATGTAAAAAAAAAAAATTACAAGGGTGGTTCTCTCACTGAAATAGAAAAACCCTTGTAATTATTTTTTTACAGTTAATATACATTTGCAGCAGACTATCTTTTGAGTGAGAAATATAACCCTATTTCCATCTATTTCAGCAATAATATTGAGACCCTTCTTCAAGACCTCAGCTTGGATCATTTCAATTTGAGCCTCTAAGACTCTGACTTGCCTTTGCAACCTTCTCTTGTATTCTTGTAACCATTTATTCCTCTTGCACTGGTGTTTCATCATTCTATGCAAAGGAAGTGTTCTATGTAAAAAAAAATCCAAATTCATCTACAACCATATTATAAAAATAAAGTTTCTTTGATATATTCTCCTCCAATTACTCAAAAAGTAGTTTTGATTCTATCACCTCATTTCTAGCATCAATTAACTATTCTTGCAAAATCTCCACTTTATTTTTCTCTTGTACAGGCTCCTTGCCTTTTATTTTCTTCACTGGCTATGTTTTTGCTGGAGGTATCTCTGGCATATTTTCTACTAAGGGAATCTCAGACATCTTTTCTTTTTGTTTTTGTGATCTTGGGACTAGCTTCCTAGGTATGAAAATAAAACCTAACTCTTCTTTAGTGAAATCCAATTTATTAGCTCTCTTACTCTTAGTTTTAATTTTTACTTATCTGATCTCTACAGGTTGTATAATTGAGCTTTCTTCAATCTCAATAGGACTTTATTCAATCTCGATTGCTTCTAAGATATTTGATAGCTTACCCTTCCCTTTGCTTTGGCTTCTAGTCATCCTACTTTTGGTGCTTGTAGAAGTTTTTGTCTTGGTGCTTGTGGAATTGTTTTCTACTTCCACAGGTTCTGCTACATATTAAGCTATATGCTCTATATTTTTTTTAGGTTCATATATAGGCTCAACCTCAGGCAACTTCTCCTCCATAGGGGTTATGTATTTGGACTTAGGATTTTTCCTAGGGGTGGCAATATCTAATTCATAACCACTTAGAAATAGAAAGGTGAGCTAATATCTATTCAGGATATTCAATTCTTCAACAACCAGCAATTTAATTAGACCATAATGGAAAACATAAGTATTACTGGCATCAATATTGGCTTGGACCTTGTCATCCATCTTTTCCAAACTTCTAAACAAATAAAAAGGTATGTCAATGGGTTGTTTTCCTATGAAATGTAGAAGAAATTTGAAATGGTATTGGTAGACCATGCGTAATATGCATTCACAAGTTAATTACTTATGGATGAACATGGTATACCAATGCACTCCCTCTATGCTCTTCCTTAAGAAACTCATCACAATTCTGCAGCTGAAATTTCTTCACTTTGAACCACATTTCTCCAAACCTAGGTATTTTTGTAGCTTGAGCAATGGTGTCAGGGTACATTGCAAATTTAAGCATGCCCACTTTAGAATTTTTCCCAGTGAAGTTAATAGAAAAATATTTGGCGAATCTCCCATGGGAACTCTACAGCTTTTGAAAGAAACGAAGGAACCCTATATTGGAAAATGCTTGAGTGAAGGTAGGGACGTCTTCCAATAGTTTCATATCCATTGGTTTATATATCACCACTTACCCTCCTTTAAATTTATTCCTCTGAGTTTTCATGGATTCAACACGCAGTGAGCTACTCTTGACACCTACAAATATCCTAAAGACAACATAACATCTCTTGACACCAGCAGACCTACCCTAAATACATCTAGACAAGCTCACAAGGCAACAAGCTTGATCTCATGGACAACAAGAACAGTTTGAATGAGAATGAGACTAAGTTATGATAATAGAGGTAATTAAAACTTAAAATAAAAATGATGCGGGAGTGAAGTTATCTGATTTGAGAGTTTTAGAAATGAGGGATAAAGACAAAAAGTAGGTAATCAGGACTCTCATGATTCTGACCATAACCATTTTAAAACATTTGTATCAATTCCTTGCCGTTACCACAGCGACGAAATTCCATAGCGGGACAAGTGTTCGGGAAGGAAAATATGCTATCAAAGTGTCAGGAACATCCGTAGAAAACCATTAGATTTTGTAACTAGAGTTGTTGTGAAAGTTTGGTAAAGTGTTGAATTTCCAATCATGACCAAACAAACCTAAGACACATGGAGTATTTTATTTTCACCTGTATGTTGACACCCACTAAAATTCATAATGACCCTACAAATTGGCTTTATGAAAAAAATGACCTTTGTACATGTGATTATTATTTAAGAAGAATAAAAAACCTAAATAACTTAACCAAATTAACTCAAAGACAAAACCTAAGTGTTATCATGGATAATAGAGGGGTACTCTAAAGAAGAAGAGAGTATATTCCTAGAAGAGAATAGGAGTATCCCAGGGAGTGATGAATATGGATACTCCTCATATCTATGGAAGGTTCCACAGACATAGAGAGGAATTTAGATATATATGGTGACTTAGCTATCACCAATGATAGCGAAGAGAAGGATATGAATGAGAGGATATTATTTAGGAAGAATTTGATCTCTACTCTAAAGGATATCAAGGAGCTATCAGGAAAAAATCTCAAGAAAAAGGAGAAGTCGCATGAATATGAGCTTGAGAATGAGAAGTTAAGGAAGACAATCATAGATTTAAATGAGCAATAGAAGAGGATAAAAGATAAAATTGGGAATTTAACCAATCAAATGAGTGAAAGAGAAGCCCTTTGTGAGAGATTAAAAGGGAGATAAAAAAATTGTCTCAATAAGAGAATATTGAGGAGAGAAAGAAGGCCCTGGATGAGATTCTTGTTAATAAAATATCACCTCTCATCAAGGTTGGTTTGGGCTTCATATAAGAATCATGCTACAAGAAACCAAAGGTTGAAGGGTCAATTACCCAACAAAGGAAGTTTGAGTTTCCAACAAAAAAAAAGGAGAAGAAGTTGTTGAACTTAAGTAACGAGAGAAGAAAAGGAAACAACAGAATGGTGAGTAGCAACAACGAGGAGGGCACCATAAAAGAGCCAAAAATCAGCAATAAAGAAAGCAACATGGCAATTCAAACTACCATGGGAGGCACACGAAGAAATAGAAATGGTCCTTTTCCCCTCAAGGATAAAGACCTCAAAGAAAAGGTGTCTTCATTTATGGGTATACTCTTTTTTTTTGTAACAATTTTGGTCATAAAGCCATGGCTTGTACGTGGCTTGCAAGAAAAAAGTGTTTTTTGAGCAGTACCAAGGGAAAGAATGCTGGTAGAAATAATAGATTTAATAAGAATTTTGTCAGTTATGGAAATTCCTCTCCCATTCTTAAGAAAAATTGAATGCTATAACTGTGGTAATTTTGGGCACAAAATAACAAGCTGCAAATATAGGAATATGAAGCATGTCTCTCAACATGTGCATTAAAATTTATTAGCTCAGGCGTCGAATACAAAATGGAACAATAGAATAGATAATTACGAGTATGACTTCAATTCTTTATTTCAAAAGAGAAAGCTAAAAAATGGAGGAAGAAATCAAAATAAAAACAGGAAGAATGATCATCTTATCATTGTGGTGGACCTTTCTGTAAGGAAGAAAGGAAACAAGAGTATTTGGGCAAAGAAAGAGGAGGTGAAGGAGAAGTTCCCTCTAGCCCTACGTGGCCAATAAAAATACCAAACTAAAGAAAATAAGGAGAACGTGATAAGAAATGTTTCTATTTCGATTCAATCACAATATTTGGGTGAAGAATCAGGACAATCTACTCAAAGGGAGAAAAACCTCTATTTCTCTCTAGTGAAGGAAGATAATTTCCTGAATGGAGGCTAAATAAGTCAGATGCAAGAAGCTAGAATGAATAGATAGGGAGGTGCATCTGATTTTTGAAGGTATGGTCGAGTCTCCATGTTGATTACAAATTTTTTTTTTTTTATTTCAAATATATCAACATTGAAAGAGAGAGGAGAGTGAAACAAACATGGTTTCAAGGGGAGTACACAACAACATTTTATGTTGCGAAAATAATTACCTGTAGCATAAGTGTGGAATGATAAGAAGCCCTCGAAAAATTTAGGTCCACAAACATGTCCCCATGTAGATGCAATGAAACAGCCGCAGCAAATTAGAGAGCATTGGATCAGGGGGAGTTTCTTTATTAAGCAATAGGAGGAAACATTTTCAGCCTCGGGAAGAAATTTAGCATAGGAAATGAAAGGTTTGCATCTTGGGTGAAAGATCTTTATTTCATTTAAGTTATGAATTTATTTTTCCCTGGTAGCCTTGTTTTCATAAAACACGATGGTTACAAGATTTGAATGTCACTTAAATTTAAATTATTATCGCTATGTCAATTAGTGGTATGGGTTCGTATGGAGCATCCTTTTGTACAAATGGGTATTTATTTTTGAAAGGAATTATTAAGGTTTTCCTGGTATATTATCAAATTTGTATCAATTGTTTTGGTGAATTTCGTATTATTTAGGAAACATTAAATATTTCAAGTAGCATGATCTTATGGGAATCAATGTTGGCTAATGAAGATCCTCGAGAGAGGTGATAAAAATCCTAGAAATAACAGCACCAGTGAAGAGTAAGCCAAAATGCATCATTAATGCCTGGTATTTTCATGCAATAACAATACCATGAGAAATTTAAATTAGTACCAAATTCCTTTTAATTGGTAAAAAAGATGCATTGGTAGAGAGAGTACTCTATCAGCAGCCATAAGGTGTCCAAAACTGCAGGATTATCAAGGAGGAAGAAAACTATGTTCAAGGGGGTCATATCACATATATCTATTTCATGGAGTAGAAGTGGCTACAAGAAAGTTGAGCATGGGAAACATACTTCTAATGCCTCATTAGGGATATCAGCCCTTGAGAAGAGAAGTTTACATAATCATATTGCACATTAGTAGCGAGACTCTTTATCATTGATCATAAGAGGGAGAATAAGCATCTTATATCCATTTTCCATTGACATCAAAGGGGGGGTAATTATGGAAGAGGAAGTTACGATGGCCTATGCAGAGGATAGAAATACATTTGACACTCATGCAAAGAGAACTGTGGAATAAGAATGAGGATTGGCCATCAATGTGTAATAACTGATGAGGTGCTTCCATAAATTCCAAATGGTGAGATTGTTGAACAATTGGAATTTCCTAGATGGATAGTGGAAGCAAGTGTGTTGGCATTGATGTCAACAGTTATGGTAGGAGATGTGTTGGGAATTTGGAATGGTCTGATGGCCAGTGGCATCATGTTTGTTGGAATTTATTTCAACCAGATGAACACTGAGGCTAGTGGTAATAGTGTATGGATTTATTGTGCTTCTGTGTTTATTAAGGCCTCTTGTAGAGACTCGTTATAGCAGTAGTCTTGTTGGAGAAGCCATAGCTATTATGGTTGGGAGACTAAAGATTTGGAGGAATTCCCAGATCAATAGAGCACTTCATCATTCTCCCTCTTTCCTAGCTCACTTTAATCCCGTAGTATTTTTAAATAAGATTTTGTGCTTCCGAGGTTCCCAAGACTTCTTCTAAGGACTCTAGGTCCTAACTTGGTCTAACCATTTCTCGGTGTTTTATGTAGTTTCAATGGGCTTTCACTTTGATGTTTCATTAGCATGGAGAACCATGTAGAAGTATGCTTCAAGGTAGTATGGAGGACAACATAGACAACTTTATTCATTGCGCAATAGAGGTAGCAAGATTGACAATAGAGACAACATCGTTCCCTGTGCAACAGGGGAACAAAAACCAGGATTGTAGTTGAGTAATTGGCGGGGAAGTATCATTTTAGAGTGTGAGTGGAGAGCTCTGTGAGTGTTGTTGAGAAAATTCCAAGTGTTTTTATGTTGCAGAGAGGAGGATGAGAGTTCCTATGTAGAGGAAATAGGCCTAGAGTATGCTTTTGTTCCTATGAGAGGTCGAGAGAGCCTACGGAATAGAAGGGGTTGAGAGGTGAGTATGTGTTGTTGAGATAGAGGGATGTGAGATGAGTGTATGTTGTTGCAGAGTGAGAAAATAATAGTGTGTTTTGTGGACTGAGTAGAGTGAAGGTTGCATATGATAATAGAGTTTATATCAGGAAAAGTGGGATCCATCTATAGAGAATAATAGTTCCTTGTTGTGTGTGGGTTGAAACCTACATATAGGAAGTTGATGCTTCCGTCTCTAGTGGTGTCTGAATAAATCTTGGGGGTTGGTGCCTCCTACAAGTTGGCACTTGCATAAATCCAGGGAGCTGAAAGTTGGCTCTTGTAATAAATCCATGTAGTTGTTTCTTCACATGATACTTATAATAAGTTTATCAAGTGTCTACAAAAGGAGGGAGTTGGTGCTTCCTACTAGTCAAACTAGCAAACAATCTAAGAGACTTGGTGCTTCCTGTGAGTGATGAATTACAATTTAAATTAAATATAATAGAGTAGGTGCTCTTATGTACATCATAATAACAAACAAGATTTGGTGTTTTTTCTCCCGGAAGGGTTTCCACATTAAACCTTTATGCCTCATGTGTGTTTTTATCATGATGTGTATGGTTTTATTGGTTAATATATATATATTGTTATGTTTGGTTAATGGTTGCTCGCACAATGATTTCCAAGAAATACAAGGAAAAGACCCTGTAGTGGATGTTTGTGAGGAACCCCTTATAAAAATACCCAGACATTTGTTTTCTAGCAGAGGTTACTAGAGGAGGTTGGCGGGGGAAGGTGTTTGCCGATGTATTTCGTATGGTGTGCTTATCACCATAAAACGCACCAGTTCGTTCAACACGAGAAAGCACCAGTGCACACAAAACATTGGCACACCAGACACCATGCGCTCCTTGGACACTTGCTCAATGTGTTTCCTTTTTGTAGTGCACTGGGCCTTTACAACACATCCCCACCCGTGCCTCATAAAAATTCTGTGGAAAAAAAAATCATCCGGTGTAGAATGAAAAAAATGCACCGGTGCCCCCACAAAACACACGCAACGGAACGGGGTTAAATAAAAAAAAAATTGTCCAAAAAACCGCACAAAACATTCACACACCGGACACTGTGCACTCCGTACACACCCGCTCGATGCTTTTTATTACTGTATCGCCCCGGTGCTTGACACAAAATCTGCACCGGTGCCTCATGAAAAGCTCTCGAAAACAGAACCCGCCCAGAGAAAAATGACGAAAAAATAGAGGGGCGCCCATAAACCTAGCACACCGAAATGGGATTAAATAAATAAATAAAAATTACAGCCAAAAAACTGAACAAAACATTGGCACATTGGACATAGTGCGCTCCATACACACCCGCCTGGTGCGTTTTATTACTCTAGCACCTCGGTGATTTACAGAGAATCTGCACCGGTGCCTCATAAAAAGCGCATGAAAACAGAAAATGTCTGGTGCAGAATGACGAACACGCACTGGTACTTCCATAGAATCCCCCGCACCATAAGAGGGTTAAACAAAAAAAAAGTAGGGCCAAAAAACCACACAAAACATTGGCACACTGGACACCGTGTGCTCCGTACATACCCTTCTGGTGTGTTGTATTACTATTGTACACTGGTGCTTTACAGGCAGTCCACACCGATGCCTCATAAAAAGCGTGCAAAAATAGAAACCGCCTGGTGCGGACTGAAGCAAACGAACCAGTGTGCCTATAAAATCCCGTGCACCGGAACAAGGTTAAATAAAAAAAATTAAGGCTAAAAAACCGCATTTTTCACTTTTTTCAGTGCTACAAAGAAAGCACCAGTGCAATTTATCATTTTCTGAGCTGCCCTAACATCGTTGCTCCCATTTCCCTCATTGCACGCACTGTTGTTGTGCATTTCCCACCAATCTCCAACTTGAATTTTGCAAAAAGGTGGAGAAATTTTATTTTGCAAATTCTACAGCTAATATGCCTCCTACACGAGAAAATGTACAGGTATTTTTCTTAATTTTCCATATTTAAATCTTCTAGCGGATTAGAATTTCAAATAACCTTAAAATTAACCATTTAAAAGGAAAAAAAAATTGTCGCGCAGTGCGCTCGAGCCGTTCGGCTCGCACTGATTGGCGGTGCTACCTATAAATTTGCAGGTTGCACCGTAGCCAGTGCTAATGGTATCCACACTAGTTTTGAGGTGGTACCGATAGGCACACTGTGTTATTTAAAAAATAAAATAAAAATTGCGGTGCGGTCGTTTATCCGACCTCATCGTTGACAATGTGGTATAGCAGCAACACTGTGCGTTGACTAAATTTTCTGCCCTGGCGCTGGTAATTTTGTCAATGCACCATGTTGCCACTATTCCACATTGTCAACGGTGCAGCCTGGTAAATTGGTGCTTACGGTATCCGCACCGGTTCTGAGGAAGTACCGAAGGCACAACGTGTTATTTTAATTTTTTTTAAAGTGCGATGCGGTCTATTATCCAGACACACCGTTGACCTAGTTTAACAGCTGCGACGTGGTACACTGACTAAAATAGGAGCCCTAAGGTGGTTATTTTTGTCAACTCATGACTTTCTGTATTTCACTTGGGTCAACAGTGCGGCCTTATAAAAGGCCGCACCATTCACTATGTCACGATGGCAGGAGGTCGGTCTGCTAGCTTAACTATATGCTCCGGGGTGTAGAATTTCATTAGTGAACCACCCTATTGACACCGTACATAGTCAAAAGTGCACTATAAATTCTTCTGGAGCACCATCATTGGGGAACTTAATATTATTAGTTGCACTGAGACCAGTGCACTCCATATAAAGACGTACTGGTACCGGTGCGTGACTGTGTTTACGGCGCACTGACTGTTCTTTTATTTTTTTTTCAAAAACAAATTATATATGTATATTTCTAAATAAATGTCTTATTTAATAAAAAAAAATTGTTTAATATGTCAATCATTCAAATACGTGAAAGGAGAGAAGAGGAGGAACAACAACAACAACAGGTGGAGCAGTATAACATGGTTTTCTTGTGGGAGGCACGAGAGGGAGAGAGAGATGCATACCCTCACCCTATTACAGCAGTTATGTAGGGGCTCCTAAGGCATGTAAGCCTCCTCAAGTTCTATGAGGAGGCTACTTCCCTAAAGCGCCATAATTTGTTTTTGAGACATCTTATCTGAAGGTGAAATACCCAACAACAGGCTTTACGAGTTGGTATCAACTAGTGGTACATGCCCACTGAGGAGGATATATACTTCATTACAGGGCTATTGAGGAGAGGGGTGGATTTTCACTCATTCCCAGAGGTTCTAGTTGGCTATGGAACAAGGAGTCAGTTACTTTACTCGCAGAGATACATTGGAGAAAACGTATTGTCTCCTGCAGAGTTTCGGGTTGCTAGTGGTCAGTTACGTATTGGTGCATTTGGTAGGGAGGAGGTGTAGTGTCTATCACTTATCGTTTTGACCATTTCACACAACACCAGTGATAGGCATTGCACTAGATTCCAACTTCTATATTATGTTGATTCTTTAGTACAGGAGCCACGACTTGTCAGGTGGTCTGCCAATTTTTTGCAGTAGTTCTGTACAGCCTTAGATAGATGTTGTGCTCATGCATAAGGGAGAGTGAACTTCCCTTTTGCTTCAGAGATATTTTGTTTATTTTTTGAAAGGTTTCCATAGATGAGGCCTACTTTTCTTCAGCAGCCTTGTAGGACAACATTTGAGGCATGTATGCACATGTGGGGTCAGATGATGCCCAAGATGGGGGGGACTTCTATCCCGAGTATGATTGAACAGATACATATATCTTTCTCTTCCGAATAGCACAAATAGAATCCATGTCACAGAATCCATTCACCCTCTACACCACATCGAAGCCATCCATTCACTGCATGCCCCTAGAGTATTAGTAAAAAATTACGTGCACCAGAAAACATTCTGATCAACACATGTCTTTATCATTTCAAAAGAATAGGATTCGTATGAATAAGAACCTTCTTCTACTCCAGAAATGTTCATCAGACATGAGAGATATTTTGCTTGGATCTCCATGATTTAGATGGAATCATGAATCTATTCTGCTCCAATGATGATATAGAAGTATCCCATATCGAATTTATCCAGAGGCCCACCCATGACCCTGGAATGATAAGGACTAGTCCGTCCAGATCCTGACATGATCATTCTCGGAAATACAATAAAGTGTCTAGAAATCCACTGGCTATCGATCATGAAAAATAAGTATTAGCATGGAATATTCACAATATTCTTTGGTAATAACAGAAGTAATATCTCCTAAAATTTATTTGGAATTATCTATAGGGATCTCTGTGGGATTCTGACTTAGGAGGTACACTGAGTTTTTGTGACGATATCGCGGGGTGCACTAGAGTTGCTACCCAGTGTTGATGAGCATCCCTTCATTATGGTTGCCTGTCCTTACGTGGGTTTGGATGGGCGAGGGTGTTCCAGCATCCTCTTCACAGCAGATGAGCCGCCAAATGATAGAGGTAATATTACTATTTTATATATCTAAATTTATTCTAGAATGTTCTTTAACTTGTTTTTATTAAATTGTGTAATGAGATTGTCTAATAATTTTTGTGTACTTGTAGATATTTTGTAGACATTGGCTCTTTTGATGGCAAGGAGATGCAAGCACTAGTACCACATGATCCAGGTGTGGATCCAGCTGATGATGATCAGGGCATGGTAGATGCCGAGGATCATCAGGAGGCCAGTGTTAGGCGCAGTCAACATGATGCTAGATATTGGATGGAGTTGGGTGACCAAATCAGTGCATTTATTTTTGAGGTGGGAATCAGGCCCGCTCATTACAAATGCATAGAGGCCAATGATAGGCTATTATAGATGTGGAGAGGCATGTCGCGTGACATGTACAACCTGATGCCACATGTCGTAGGAGTTACGACAATTTTTAGACGACTGACGAGGACTGTTGAATGTTATAGGCATGGTCATGATGTAGCGGGTGATGGACAGTCCATGAGAAATGACCCTTCATCTCATGATCGTTCGCCTCACACTGCTTCATATAAGCATGAGCCTCCACTAGAATCCAGCAATAGTCATCATGGTAGATGAGGCTGGACCATCGGCCATGTGCAGTCAGTAGCTTGCAGCATCCATCAGTACTCATGATCATGAGCAAGCTGGACCATCGACCGTCGAGGCTGCACCATTGACTGAGCAGGCCTCCACTAGTACTGATATTGATGTTGTACAGCCACCAGCTGATCCATGACATTTATATTACAGTTGTATATTTTTAACATTATTTAGTTATATATATATGGTCCATGTATTTTATGTTCATGTTGCAGTTGTACTTAATTTACATGTTGGTGATCATCATGATGTGTATATTGTTAGGTCATGTTAGATATGTGAATTTAATGTGTATGTGATGATAGCATGAGTTATTTGACATGATATGTATATTTGATGTTTGTGTTGTGATGAATATGTTAATATATAATGTTAATTGTGGTTTGTTAGATGATCATGATCACGATGATGTTAGCGATTTTGAATGTGCTTTTTAGTTAAATATCATGTTTGTACGATGGTTATCATGAATGTGATGTTTGTTAATTAATTTAATACTAAATGATCATGATATTGTAATATTGTTATATTTGTAATTGTAATTGTATGTAAAATTCTAAAATTGTAATTGTAATGGTATATATGTAAATTTGTAAAATTGTAATGGTAATTGTAATTTTTTAATTTGTAAAATTGTAATTGTATATATGTAAAATTCTAAAATTGTAGTTGTAATTGTAATTGTATGTGAAATTGTAAAATTGTAATTCTAATTCTAATTCTAATTCTATGTAAAATATTTGTAAATTTTTAATTGTATTACTATGAATTGATTTTAATTGTAAAATTGTAATTCTAATTCTAATTCTAATTCTAATTTTAATTGTAATTGTACGTAAAATATTCATAAAATTTTAAATGTATTATTGTGAAATGAATTTATTAAAATTTTTAAATTTGTAAATTTTAAATAATTGTAAAATAATAAATCTAGAATAATATGATTTATTGTAACATAATAAAGTTTAGAAAATAATGCAAATAAATTCATGTACTTTAGAATTATCATTATTTTATTATGACCTTAGATACAAAAAAAAAAACTAATTTGTACAATACGCCATTGTTTTTTAGATCAACATAATTGCAAATAATTATCAGGTGAATTATTGATTTTAACATTAACACAATGAAAATTACCAATTAATTCAAAATACATATTATAATGTTTTGAAAAACCCATCTTAAAAAGTATAAATATTAATGAAATAACACATGTACCATATCACTCTCGGTTCTCATGATCACCCTCATTATCTTCCAGCTCGCATGGCATGATAACACTATTGTTCTCAAAAATATGTTTTGATCTAGGGTCATGTGTCAATACGAACCACCAATTCCTATCCAACACATCTGGGTAAAAAAAAACATGGTTGCAGTGTTTAGGGAAAACATAGGGCTCCTTAGCTTCATCCCACATCTTTCTAGAGTTGATACATATCAGCCTACTATCACGGTTTTCCTTTACATTATTCCGATCAAAGGTGTCCCACCACTTACACCTAAAAATAACACATTGGAAAAAGGAGAAATCCACTTCAATGATCTCTTGTATCTTTCTGATGTAACCTAACGTCCCTTGTACTAGGTTTGGATTACGGTGGCTAGATCGAATAGATTGCTGAACTCGACTTCCACTCCACAGTCTTGTGTGATGTTTCCAGCATTGGCATTTTCTATGCAAAAATGATGTCCATATGCCCACATAGATGGGAACAAATGCACCTATTATAAAAGAGTTAAAAAAATCATAGTGTCATGTGTCTTATAATAAGCCAATAGTTAAAATATTAAATGTAGTTGTCTTAATATAAGTTTTAAGCTTCAAATTTACATATAAATTAAAAATATTATTACCGAGTTGTTGCACCCAATCCCTACGTTTAGTGCATCCTCTTTAGCACACGGGTAACGAATGGTAGCACTATATTTCTCTCTGACTTGGTCAGCGACCCAACTGTTGGGGCATATTTTTGCATATTTTCTTTTAAATGACCGAGATAAGGCACACTTCTACCATTCAACCGTCTGAATTCTTTCCTGTAACTATTTCATTTCATCCTCTTTTTTTCGTACAATGCGACCCATGGTTGTGTCGCTTCAGAATTGTAAATAATGAATTTTTTCATTACTTCAATTTCTGCATTCGCTGATGAAATCAAACCAACATTATATAGTACTTAGAGATCAAAATATACAGTATATCAAATTTCAACACGAATATTGATTACTTTATGTAAATTTGAAAAATTATAAGTCGCTTACTCTTTATCAAGCACTTTTTTCCACTCGTTTGGAGAAACTCCCCTTCTCTTTTCCCTTCATCCCTTTCATCATCCCAAATCACCGCACTTGGTCTGTTGTCGATCTACTTGATGTACTCACTAGCATAATAGAAAGACTCATACTATATGTACCCCTCTGTCATATACCCCTCGGGTTTTTCCCTTTGCTAAACAAAACCTTTCAATTTCTTCATGTACCTCTCTAAGAAGAACATCCAATGACAAGAAACCACCCCAACTAATTCAACCTCATCTACTAGGTGGATTAGAAGATGAACCTGTAAGTTTATGAAACTCATCGGCAGTTCCTTCTCAAACATATAAACAATCTCAACTATCTCTTGATGCCACAGTGGAAAGCTAGCCGCATGAATCTCCTTTGACGTGATCCAACGTACAAATGCAGATAATTTAGATATGGCATGTCCTGGGTCTTGAGGGACTTCATGTTTCACGCACCCACACATGAAAAAATGATAATGACACTGCAAATTTATAAACACATGCAATAATATGCAAAAGTAGTTATGTTTTATGATTCCTGCATGGGATAAAATTTCTTAATATAACAAATCATAAAATCATGCTTTTGACATTATACATACTCTTAGAATATTCAAATGTTCATGTGATTTCAACCCCGAAAAATGGTCATCCATGGTGAAGCAACACCGTAGTGAAGACCCATATGAAGTTGCCACCCTCACATCCATTATAACTTCCTTTTCCAAACATATATAATCTTTTTTTTTTTAATCCATGGGACATCACCTTATTTGAAAAACCATGAATTAGAGGGACCAATGCCTGCCTCTGGTCCTGTACTTTCTAATCGTCTTGGCCAATGTTTCTTTTTAGTTTTTTAAGTAATAATATCTTTCCTAACGACCAATGTGTCACTTTGTTTCGATGATATGTGCCTCCATAAAGAAGATGAAACATTTTTAAATATATGCATGGGATCTAATAAGTGGGTAATCTTAAGATGCTCCTAATATGGGAGGTCATAAAAGATATTTTTACTTTCATCCCAATGGGAAATTTCTCAACATGGGTTTCAAAGAAATCTGGATCATCGAACACAAGCTCCCCATTTGAATCGAACATTTGTGTGAAATCCTTCTCCTTCTCTCTCTCATATGCTCTAAGCCATTCATTTGGTGTCATTATTGGAGGCCTTTGGGTTCTCTCTCATTTACCATTGAAAGCAGATGTTTCTCTTCTATAAGGGTGTTCTTCTGGTAGGAATGCCCTGGAGCAATCATACACTGGCTTTCGTAAGTCCTTGGACCATCTAGCTTTCAGAGAAGTTCCACAACATTTACATCCAAAATACCCTTTTGTTACAAGACCTGCGAAATTATAATTGTATACACTAATTAATATACATGGCACGTTAAATAATATCATGAAGATCAGAAAAAATATTACAACGAATTAAATAACTAATGTGTGAAAGAATAATTTTACGTATATAAACAAATCAATAAATTAAACATGTAATTTACCAGACAAAACTCCTAAGCCTAGATAATCATGTGTCATGTAAGAACATATGCCATACAATGTAAAACTCCTCTCTACTGTGATGGTTCTTGATACATCGTATACATTTATCCCATCCCATAATTCCTTCAATTCATTTACCAGTGGTTGTAAGTAGACATCCATATTCTTCACTTGTCTTCTACCAGGGACTATGAGAGCCCACAAAAGACGTTCATTCTTCATGGAAAACCATGGGGGGATTTTGTTATTGATCACTACTACATGACAAATAGAATAGTTGGTTTTCTGGAGGGAATATGGGTTGATGCCATCCATGGCTATGCTGAGTCGTAGACTTTGTACTTCATCCTTGAATTTTTTGGGCCATGTATCCTTTATATGCTTCATTACTATTGAATCAGTTGGGATTTCCATAACTCCCAACTCACTTCTCTGTGAGACATGTCATCCCTGCAACATATCTAATTCTTTGCAATGAAAGAGCCTTTGAATCCTTGGGATTATAGGCATGTGCCTCAGTATCTTAAAAGGAGGACCAATACGTGATTTACCCTTCTTTTTTTATTTATCATACCTATCATGCCCACATTTCGGACACATCTCTTTGTCTGCATATTCTCCTCTATATATAATACAATAATTTGGACATGCATGATATGATATGTACTCAACACCCAACATTTTCAACAATTTATTTGCCTCTTCGCAGCTACCGAGCAAGACATTATCACTCGGAAGAACCTTATCTTTGAATATCCTGTAGTTGGTGATCATGGAAAAATATATTAGTAAATGTACATTAATGTCGATATAATTATTAACGTTCATAAAATTTACCATTTGTAGTGTTCATGGTAGTGTACTGATTATATTTCAAATTTATATAAGGGAGTACTTTATGGTAACTTACCTCAAAAGTTCTAAGAAACATGCATTCGACAAGCCATACTTTGCTTCCAAGTTGTAAAATAACATTGTTGTCCCCAATTGGGTATACTTTGACTAACCGCCAGATCCAAAGAGAGGGGTGGTGGACGAAAATTTAAGGCTTTCGAAAATGGTGTCAGCGATATGAGAATCATCCCCTAGCTGATCATCATTTTGGAATGCATCTAACAACATTGTCTCCATGGCAGTCGTATCCCTTAAGTAATCATCCATACCAACCTCTATTTGATTGCCTCCATTTCCAGCTTGTGAAGAACTACTATTGTTGTAGTCATTCCTAAATGGTGAATCTAGACATAGCGGGAATTGAATCGATGATTTATTGAGCCATTCTTGGTATCGTTCCTCTCTGATTTTTTCTCTTAATTCAGACTTCTCTTGATTTGACATTGTCGTGGGATGCAATGGAAGATGGTAGGTAGGTCGTTCATCATCACTAGAATCCTAATAATTAAAAAAAAAAATGAACATGATTAGTACAAAATATATGATATCAATTAGTAACCACGTTGACAATATTGCATAATTATAAATTGGTTTGACGTTGAAATAATTACATATTAATCAATATATATACCAAAAAATTATATTTATAATTACCATCATTGTCTCGGGATTGTGTCTAGAAGATGTAATATTGTTACAATTGGTAGGGTGAAGTGACAGTCCATTTTCATCTACCAAATTCGCCTTACGGTATGTAGCTCCTGATAAGAACTTCCAACGTTTTGAAGAAGATTGAATATTTTTTTGCATCTGAACTCGATGTTGAATTTGCATGAACCTGCAAATTTTTATACATTATAAATTTAATTAAGTTGTGCATGATTGACTACATGGATAAAAAAACATAAATTCAATTAGATAATGAAACTATAAAACAAATCTGAAGTAAATATTACGTCTCTAGATGGATAGGGAGAAATCTGCAATGGACTTTGAGAAATATTATGGAACGAGCTGGATTTTGAATAATTTTCCATTCTATATAATATATGATATTTCCTCCCTGAATTTGAGCAAAACAACAATAAATTTTGGTGCACAAACCTAAATGTAATTTCGGTGCATAATGTACAGATAACCACACCGGTGAATTTTTGGTAATGTGCATTGGTCTTCTTTTATAACCCGTCGCACCAATGCAGTTTGATTAAGGAACGCACCAGTGACGAATAACCACAAATAAAAAAAGTGCAACACTATTTTCTTTAAGTGAAAAAAAGTGGTAAATTGAAAAATAGACAGAAAAAATATTTTCAAAAATCTAATTTCATAAAACATTTATTTAAATACTAAACATTTTTCATTATTTCACTTTTTTTACAAAACATTTCATCCATACATTTGCAGGATACATACCTGGAGAAAACAGAGCATGAGAGCACTGTGGAACAGGGAAATACGTTCGAACAAAAGTATTTAGACAACCAGAATTCCAAACTTCTAGCGATTAAAACCTTCTACCATAGAATTTCAAATGATGTGAGTAAATATTATTGTTTTTTTTTACTTTTTTCGTGTAGTTTTTTTAATGCAGTAAAAGAAAAAATCAATGTTTATTCTTTTTTTTTACCTTTTCTGCAATTTTTTTTTGCAGTAAAAGAAAAAAAAATCAAATTTTTTTTTTTTTGTACTTTTTCTACCTTTTTTTTACTTTTTTTGCAGTTTTCATAAACAAAATTTAAAAAATCCATTTTTAGAAACAAAAACCCTAGATTCTTTTTGTTTCTGCCATTTCTTATCCCTCTTTCTGTAATTTCAGAATTAGGGCTTTTCAATTTAAATTTATAGGGTTTGTATATTCATGAGACATCCAACCCACAAAACGAATGCATAGTCGGATCCCAATCCATGTCAGCCCTTACGTGAATTAAAAAAAAACAAATTTCTTTTCCTCGGTGCGCCTTGCGTAACATAGCGCACTGGTGCACTCTATTATACCAGCGCACCATGAAAGTACAGTGATAAAAAACAAAATAACAAAATATGTTTTTATCAGTGCGTCATATGTAACATATGGCACTGGTGCACTATTTCATTATAGCGCACAATGAACGTGTTGCTTCGCAAAAAAAATCAGTTTTAGAAACAAACCCTACATTCTTTTTCTTTCTGCGCTTTCTTCTCCCTCTTTCTTAATTTCAGAATTAGGGCTTTTCAATTTATATTTATAGGTTTTTTATTGCTAAATATAATCCTAAGACATCCAACCCATGGGACGACTTGCATAGTCGGATCCCAATCCATGTCGACCCTTGCGTAAATTAAAAAAAAAAAAAAAAAAATTGGTGTGCCCAGTGTACCTGAGCGCCCTGGTGCACTCTATTATCCCAGTGCAGTGCGAAAGTACTGTGATAAAAAATTAAAAAATATACATATTTTTTCTCAGTGCGCCATTTTTAAAATATGCAGTCAGTGTGCTATTTCATTATGGCGCACCGTGAACATTCTGTTTTGATTAAAAAAAAACTTTCAAAAAATACAAACCTTACATTCTTTTTGTTTCTGCCCTTTCTTCTCCCTCTTTCTATGATTTGAGAATTATGGCTTTTCAATTTAGATTTATAGGGTTTGTATTGCTAAATATAGACCTAAGACATTCAACTAATGGGATGATTTGCATAGTCGGATCCCAATCCATGTTGGCCCTAGTGTGAATTTAAAAAAAACAGATTTTTTTTTCGTCGGTGCACCCGACGTAACCTAGCACACTGGTGCTCTATATTGTACAAGCGCACCACATAAGTAATGTGATAAAAAAATAAAAAATAAAAAATTTTGTTGGTGCACCATATGTAAAATATGGCACCAGTTTATGCTACAAAAACTAACACTTGACGATTTTTATTATTTTATCATGGTTAATCGATGTGGTGATTAACCTGTAATGCACCGATGCTCCTTGTTGACATAGAGCACTGTACAGTCTATTATACTATTTGTGCGGTGCATTTCTAAGACACCCATGCACTGGTGTCGTTGCGTACACCATGAATGGCGCACCAGTTTCTTGAGATTTTTTTTCTTACTTGAAAAGTTGACAATTTATTTATAAATATATTAATGAATGATATGGTACAAGTTTGAGATTGATAAAAAAACGACTGACAAGAGATCAAGTAACAAAAATACTGATAACACATCAAGAAAAGAAAAAAAGGCAAGTACTTTGTAAATTCTTTACAAAAAATATTATTTTTGAACTATATGTAAGTTTAACTAATATGTATTGTTTATTGTGTATCATGCAAAGCCACAAAATGATGAAGCTCGATAAGATTATTTCTGATCTGGGACCAAAAGAGCGTAAAAGCTTGATGGAAAAATTGCAAAAGGATGAATCAGGTGAATGAAAAAATACTATCTATCCAATGTGAGTTTCTTATTTTATTTTTCATTAATAATATAATTAAAATTATTAGATAACATGTGTCAAACATTCTATTAATTCACATATGTTTATTGTTCTACAGGGACCAACAACTCAAAAAAGGAATGTTGTTCTAAGAAAATAAAAAAAATAGAACATGCAAATGAAAATGAATTGCTCCTTAGCTCATCTAGAGTGGTGTTGGAGGTTAACGAAAGGGGGGAAAACTTTTACAAAAGTTTGAGGGATCTAGTGGAACGAATGTATAGACATTCTTTCCACTTACAATACAAAAACCAATCCAATGATTCCAAGAACCGAATTTTATCTAAGCTACAGAAAGAGTTTCCAGAGAATTGGTCAATGAGACATGTCAGACTTTTAATAGCAAAAACATATAACAACAAAAAACAAGGAATGAAAAAGTAATATTCCTTTAAATGTTTGTCTAAAATTATTTATAAATATCACTTTTGTTATACTTACTTTTCATATATCAATATAAAAATTAAATAGCTTATTGTCATGTTACATTTTCAGGAAGATTATGAATCTCAAAAGATGAATGAGCTAATACCATAAATATGCCAGTAGGAATGTCCAAAAAGGTGTACAATGAGATGGTCAAAGAAATGGAAAAAATTGCATCATGGGAGGAGCCATCTCAACAACAACGTGCTTCAAATGTAATATGTAATCATTGAATTTTTCGACCATTAGGTACAATAAATAAACAATTTAGCATTAAATATTAATTTTCAAGTATTTTCTTGCAGAAAAGAAAAGAAAATGGAACCCATTTAGCACATAAAATAGGACAACAAGGAAGAAATGGATTAATATCTAAGTTTGTGAGTAATTGTTACTTCCTTATAGCAACTTAACTAGATTTCATTTTTGTATTTTTTAAGTTTTTTTACAAAAATCATCATTGAATGTCCTCAAACATGTGCTAACATACAAAGAAGAACTTGGCATATCAGAACATAAATATGGGTTGTGAGTATATGTTGGCATATCAGAACTTAATTGTGGAATTTGTAAGCATCTATCGATCTTCTTTTACTTACCTTCGTCTATAGTTAATAGAAAAAATAAATATTTTATATTAAATATATGATTTGTTATGTGGTATAAAACTTGCAGGAAACAAAGTATGGAACTGTGCCAAGAGATGAAATCTTGAAAGATGGCATGTTACATGGTTTTGAAAGAGTGTGTATAGTTTATGAGTCAATTGTTGCATTGGTACGTCATTTCTTTTCAATTTACATTGATGTATATTATTTAATATTTCAATTTTCATTATTCTCACCAATGTATATACACTCATTCCAGTTTATTTTTATGTTTGTAGATGGAAGGTGAAGAAGAAGAAAACAATCAACACCGTGAACAAAAAATTCCTTAAAATAACCCAAGTCATGGAAGTAGCTCTAGGAGTGACAGCAGTTCAAGCGAAGAATGATGATCACTATGTTTGGATATCAAAGCAAGGCATTGTATTTTTCGAAATATGTCTGTGAAATCAGACATTTTCTTTAATGTAATGGAGATAGTATCCCAATTGAAAGATAAAGGGATACCAATAACTGCCCCATTTTGTATGACAAAGAATGTATTTTTCATATATATATATATATAATAAAATATGTTTTAATTTATTATATTGTGTTCTCCATTGTTGCTATTGTGTTCTCCGTTGTCATTCTCAAATGCACTAATAAAAATTTAATTCATATGAATATTGTTATAATATATATATGTGTTGACTTTTGATGAATAATGAATTTTAAAAAACCACAATAATTACGATATAATATAAAAAAGTAATCCAAACATCACATTCAAATGCATTAATAAAATTTAATTAATATGAATATTGTTATAAGATGTGTCTACTTTTGATGAATAATGAATTTAAAACAATCACAATAATGGTATTGTCATAGGTCAATGTTTCTAAAAAATAAAAATGAAAATCGGTGTGTGTGAGTTACTGTACATTGGTGCATTTGTATTCTTAAGCGCACCAGTGCATTTTTACGACCTATGGGCACCACACAAATACCAAAACCAATTAAAAATATTGAGGCATTTGTGCGGTACAATGCACCGGTGTGTTTATGTTTCTATACACATCGGTGTCGTTTTATGACCTATGGGCACTGCACGAATACAGATACCAATTATAAATCTCGGTGCGTTTGTGTGATACTATGCACTGGGGCATTTTTGTGTCTATACGTACCGATGCATTTGTACGACCTATAGGCACCGCACAAATACCAATACCAATTATAAATCTTGGTGCATTTGTGTGATACTACACACCGGGGCGTTTAAATGTCTATACGCACCGGTACATTTGTACGACCTATGGGCACCGCACGAATACTAATACCAATTATAAATCTGGGTGCATTTGTGTGATACTATGCACCGGTGCGTTTCTATAAGTCTACACACTAGTGCGTTGATATGACCAATGGGAACCACTCAAATCCTAATACCAATTAGAGCAGCCCCGTGCGTTGTATCACAAACACTATGCTCGGTGTTTTTTTATACCTTAACGGCCTGGTGCATTCTACTTCTACTGCCCCGGGGTGCTGGCTATAGGTACGCATCGGTGCGTTAAATCTTGATCAGCACATCGATGAAAAAAACATCTGTAATAACCTCATGCCGCCCATTATTCTTAGTTGTGTTGAATTTCCATTAAAAGCTCCGCCAAAACCTCCGTAACCATAAAAAGATGTTGTAGAAAATGTTTTTTTGACAATTTTGGCCAATTTTATAACACTAAAAACCTCCTTTATAACCTCCACTAGAGGGTATTTTCCGTGTAGTGAAGTCTGAATGTTAAATATAAATTGGAAGGACAATTTGAACTAGCCTTAATACATATTCACCCCACCACTCTTAGTATTAAACATGATTTCCAACAAGCCCTTAATAAAGAGTTATTTTGTCCTGTGATGAAGAAGGAAGTGGCAAAATATTTGACTAAGTTCCATAAATGTCAGTTAGTAAAAACTAAGAACTAGCACCCAGTGGGACTATTAGATCCCTTACCCATACCTGAGTGGAAGTGGGAATTGATTCCCCTAGATTTTGTTACAAGGTTACCCCGAACCCAAAAACAACATGATTCCAGAATGGTGTTGGTCAATAAGTTAACAAAAGTGCACATTTAATTCTGGTGCACATGGATCCAAATTTTACCTCTAATTTTTGGAGGTACTTATTTTACTGGATTAGGTACTCAATTAATTTTTAGTACCACCTATCACCCCCAAATATATGGGTAGACTGAAAGAGTAAACGAGATCTTGGAAGATATGTTGCCCATGTATTGTATGAATCAACCCATTAAGTAGGAAGATTACATCCATTTGCTGGAATTTGCATATAATAATAGTTATCAGGCCTTATTGAGAATGAGCACCTTCGAAGCAATATACGTAAGGAAATTTCACATATCCCTAAGTTGGAGTCGACTTGAAGACAAATTAATTTTGGGTCCTAATATGCTACAAGAAATGGAAAATATGGTAAATCAAATTAGAGAAAACTTAAAACAAACACAAGCTAGGCAGAAAAATTATGTTCATAGAATTTCAAGTGGGGACACATGTGTACTTAAAAGTGTGACAAAAAAAAGGTCATTGAGATTAGGGAGTTTTTCAAAGTTAGCTTCGCGATACTGCGATCCCTTTGAGATCTTAGCCAGAGCTGGTCCAGTAGCATACCACTTAGCTTTTCGAGTCCAGATTAATACTCACAATGTGTTTCATGTTTCATTATAAAATAAACATGTACATGATATTAATCATGTTATTAATTGGGAAATGATATAGGCGGAACCAAAAGGAGAGTTTTGGGTTGAACCTGTATGGATTTTTGACAGAAGGGAAATTTCTCTTCAAAAAAAGACCATTTCCCAAATCAAAGTGCACTGGAAAACTTCAGGCCTGAGGAAGGAAATTGATAACTAAAAGAAGAAATGAAAGAGGCTTTTCCCATGTTGTTCGAAATAATAAGGGAACCTGGTAACACCGAGGATGGTGTCCCTGTAAGGGGACAAGAAATGTAACACCCCTTGTAAACCAATTGAATTTGTTCTGTTGTACACCTTGTAAAAAACAAACTGTTGTAAAAACTTTAATACAAGGATAAGTATTTCCTTCTCAAAAGGAGAAATAGACTAAGGAGAACTTTAGTTATTGTTATCACATGCAATTTAAAAAAAAAATTAATAGCCCTTGGGGTTAATCTCCAAGTCAAGGACTAATCTCAAAGGCTAAATCTCCAAATCATCAACAGCCCGAGTGCTAATCTTTGAGTGCCAACCATAGGACCAAGAGCCGAACAACACCACTGAGAACTAGAGCCAACACCGAAACCAAGTGCCAAGAACCGAGAAGAGTTCACAAGGGGGACGAGCGCATTGCTCATATCAAATATGACAAAGGAGTCTGTCACTGTTGGTTGATTCATTCATTTTTTCCAACCACCCAATCACCAAGTTTCTAGATCAACAGTCTACAAACCATTTCATCCCCCCCCCCCCCGCCATCCACCTTTACTTCCAGGGGGTCTGAAAATGTGGTTTCGTTCCCGTCGTACCCACCTAATTTGACAGCCCCTCATCATTACGCACCTCCACCCCCCTCATAAACCTCTTACCACTCTTACCCCACCTCCCACCCCCCCCCCCCAACCCCCTAATTTTTCCAAACCAACCCATTTTATCACTCTCCTTCCCATGCGCTCCCCTCCACTCTCATCCCAACGCATGGCCAAAATAGTTAGTTTATTAAATGATTTCCTGGGGTAATCGTTCAAACTTATAATGCACTCGTGCCCCTAACGTAAACATCATCGCCTCCATCATATTCATGTTTCGCTACCCTTCATCTCACCCTCCTAAATCAAACCTAACCCTCCTATACTTTTCCAGATTAGATGATTGGTGTCAAATCATTCCCCGCATTTATAGAGGGAAAGTTGAAGATTACTTCCGAATTTCCAGGCATGAAATCAGCAAACTAAAGATCAGATTCTCAATCCTAAAGCACATCCCAGCAACAATTTTTGGTGACATTTTAATGATTTCAACAATAGTCAAAGTGTGAGGTGGAAATATTTGAGGTCAAAGACAACTTAAAATATTATTCATCTACAAGAAACCTCCAAGAATTTAATGGTTAGTTAGAGAAAATCCATGACACTTGGTAACATATGGCAGAGTATCCAAAGCAAGCACCACATAAGCTCAACAATCCATTCCAAATGGCTGACATGGTTAAAAAAACTCACCAGTTTTTCCACCTCACCAACACACAACTCATCATCAAATTCCAAATATCAGAGCCTAAATTTTAGCATGACAGTGTTCCACCTGATCATGGTTGATTCCACCTTAAACAAAGTTGTTTCGTTCGATAAGCATCATTAGTATGGGTCATTTAGAGTTTGTTGATGAAATTAATAGTAATAGATTCATTTTAGGTTACATACGTTTTCCAACATAATTATCTATAATTTCTCTCAATGTAATGAATTCCTTTTTCGATTAGAATTCTACATCAGTTTCGAGAGTCTGGCCCAGGTGGAAGAACTACGTAAAAGGGTTTTCACTCTATAAATAGAGAATTTTTAGAGTTAGAGAGGGAGGATGGATGTAAGAGCTTAAGATACTATTGTAATATTTTTCCACTAAGTTAATAGACAGTTGCAAAATACTTTTTTTCAGACCTAGGATTCTGAATGAGTTCTTATATGTTTGTCTCATTTATCTTATGAATGTTATTTCAGCTTGCTCATACATAATTACTTAGAGTTGATAAATCATTATGCTCCAACTTCCTTTATGTATCTTGTTTGTTGCCAGAGTTATTTGTGTAAGAGCTCATGTGCCTCAGCTTCCATGAATGATACTTTTGTGTAATTTAATTTCCATACTGACTCCATGCCCAATGGTAGGCCTCACTCGTAGGGCCAACTGTAAAAAAAAAAAAAAGATCATCCAAAAAACATCTGAGAGTTGGCCATATTTGTTTTAAAGCTTGTTTATTGGATATCATATCTTTTCTTGAGAGAGCCCTATCTGGTTGGAAGGGCTAACTTCCAACCCTAGGTGGTTTGAAATAGTTACACTAGATTGACTGTTAAGAAACCCAATTAGTCTCATTTTGGTGATAACCGTTATTACAAGACATTCTCTTAGTACAAAATCGGGCTTATAGCCTGGTGAAAGTAAATTAGTTCCAAAGGAACTATGCACCTCACAAGGCTTCAAACAAAAAATAATTGACTAAATTGTAACTCCAAAGGAAACAATTTGAAGAATTATCTTAAAAAAGAGAGACTTTATCGATGCAAGAACCAAGAGTTGGGATCTCTTACCTGGTGGACAAGAAGAATTAGTTGGTGAGGAACCACAACAACTTGGAAATGTTTAAATGTAATATTATAGCTTTGTTTTATTGTGTACCTGTAAAACTAGACATAAATAGAGTTAATGAATTTTATAAAGAGTTATGTAGAAGAAAACAAAGAAAATATAGTAATTTAATAAGTTTAATTTAAAGGGAAATTATAGTTAAAATACTTGAGAATTATGACTTTTTATGCTTGTCACCTCTCCTACTTGAGCCATGGAAACAAAGTGTTGGCCATGACTTAAAGGAAGAGATAGAGTTATTTTTGTAAGGAAAGCTAACAAAAATAAATTTTTTGATAATAAAACATGTCGATAGCATAGGAAATTGCATGATATAATTCCAATCCCAAAGAAAACCAAGGGGATATAGCAAGTGGTATATATAAACGAAGAAATTAAGAGAATCACAATATGCATTTTCACATACACTCAAGAATGTGAGAAAAGCGTTGAAAAACTACTGTAAGTACTCCGTATTTAGGATTTAAGTGACATACCCCAAACCTGATAGATGTTATCACAACACTTTTGAAAAATTAAGCACCCAATGTAAAGAACTACTTGGGAAATGAAAGAGAAATTAACAAAATTTTATCGAGATTTTCAAAGCCTGTCATAACCATTTAGAAGTTGATATATAAAAAAAAATGGAACTTGTGTAGAAGCGGTTATTTATGACCATCTATTTTTATAAAAAAATTATGTAATGGAAAAAAACATTAATGGAAATGAAGAGTATAAACCCTAACACAGAGTGTGTTACGATAAAATTATGGAGAAGGCCACTGAATCCGTCTATTGTACTAGAACTAAGTCAAGGATTATAGAAAGGTAAAGAGGAAACCCATTATTATTAAACTGAAAATCTTGGGTCATAATAAAACCTAGGACCCTGAAACCAACAGTATTTTTCCTAAATAATATTAATAGGCGATGTCCCTAAAAGGGTTTGGAAGAAATCATACAAGAAACCACGAAAATATAGCACTGAGATATCATAAAATCCTTTATCATTTATAGAAATAATAAATAAAAATGCAAGATAAAATCAGTGAATGATGGCATGGATCTGCTTTTCCATTGCTCTATAAAAATTAAAAATTAAAAAATACATCGAAAGGTATCAAATGTACACTTAGCTAGTGAATGGAGTATTACCTAAATAGTAATGGTATATGGAAAGAAAAGGATATTGCAACCCTTTCTCCCATTTACCCATTTCAAATTTGAAGCAGAACAACACCCAAAACTAAAACCAAATTGCTAGGGCTTTTAAGCAGTAGAGCTAAACAAAACTTTTGAATAATAACGAGAGCAGTTTTTTCTACCCTGGGTGCGCAAACCAAGAAAATGTTAAAAAATTATTCAAATACAAAAACATATAAGCTATGAATAATGAAATTGCAAGAGACAAAAAACGTCAGAAATAATTCTAAAACCCCTTACCTTTACTACAAGTCGTTGGCCAGCCAAGAGCATATATTTTTCACGATAGGAGAGAGATTAATACCATGAATTTAATATCAGTCTCTCACATTGAAATATAAGTGAGCTATGTGGAAAGACCAAAGAAAAACTACCCTATATAAACAAGAGTAATATGGGGAAGAAAATCAACAAAAATTAATGAGGAATGGTAAACACAAAGTAGTCATTAATTATTGGAGAAAAACTTACCCTCTATAAACAAGAGTAATTGGGGGAAGAAAATCATCAGAAATTAATGAGGAATGGTAAACACAAAGTAGTCATTAATTATTGGAGAAAAAACTACCCTCTATAAACAAGAGTAATCAGGGGAAGAAAATCAACAAAAAATAATGAGGAATGGTAAATACAAAGTAGTCATTAATTATTGGAGAAACCCTAATTCAAAATCCACCATTGAATTTTCATGATCCAATCTACAACATCAATTTTTTATGTCAAAGTTATAACATTTAGACTCTATTAAGTGTTTACAATTATATACCAAGTCTTTGGCACAATCGATGAGACAAATTTCAAACTAATACCACATTCAAAAATGGTTAAAAGGATGTATCATTTTATAAGGAAAATTATTTCTTACTCAATGCTACCAATGATGTGTGTGTGGCAAAGTGATCTGAATGGATGATATTTGTTATGCTATGAAAAGTATCCAAAATGATATAATATAGTGTGCAAAATGTTCTCCTTAAATTACAAGTTAAACAATTAGTTTTGGCTTTGTTTATGAGGTTTCTGTGTGAGGATTGATTAAGTAATTTAATTGTTTAACAGTGTACAACAGAAATGAACAGAAAATAAACTTTGCAAGCACATTACACAGCAAATTTTTGACGCAGTTCACCCCTCTTGGGCTACATCTGTCGGTCTAAAGCTCCCCAATGGAATGTCCTTGTTGTATTAATTTTCTCAAAATGGATGTACAAGTCAAAATAAGCCTCAATAGGCAAAAATATCTATAAAATCAGCTTCAGAAGGTATGAAATAGCCAGAGATGGCCTTTCATTTACGTAAAACAAATAAAGAGAGCCCAATACACTGCCTTCTCCATGATGGCCCTGATGGCTCCTTCATCTTCCTTGAAGCAAAAACTGTTGTAAAATATCTCTATTTTACCTAAAACTTGTCCCAAACTACTCGTCATCTCCAAGATACCCAAAATTGACTAATTTTGCACCCTTTTTGGTCAAAAACTGAAGGAGTTATGGCAAAAACAAATTTTTTCCCAGTGTCCCCCAAAATCCTCCTCCAAAACTCGAGGAACTCCAGTTAGCAGCGCTAAACATGGGGAATCTCTGGAATTAGTGGACAAGCTCCAATTTTAGCGGTAACTATTTACATTCAAGTTAAATACTATAGTGGCAGGGTCACATGGACCTCTACCCAAACCACCTGCGAAACCGCGTGGATAAGTTGTCGCATTAAATGTGGAGTGTTGTGCCGGCCACATGCTGGTCACTGCCACCGTTAACTGTGACCATAACTACTGCAGAGTGGAAGGCCTTAAGGCCTGGTTTTATGGCGCCAGTTGTATGGTGTTGGGGCTAGCGCTTTAATTTTCTACCCATTCAAAATTTAACACGACAACACGTTCAAGAACGCCAAAACATTCAAGAAATTATCATAGCTCGGCCAGTCAGATCAACTTTCCTGAACTATTGGGTCATGAGTTCAAATCCCATAAACCTTCAACTTTTATTTGCCTTTCAACCTTAAGCATGGGGCCACGTGGTAGCTTCCAGGAAGGCCATGTGGCATCCTCTGATAGGCTTTCAATAAACATTAAAAAAATAACTTTTTTCCTTAAATTTTTTTTTCTACAAAATGGCAAAGTCAAATAAAGTCAAAAATGTCATGTTTTGGAGTTTACTAGGTGATTTCAAACCTCAATAACTTTTTCATACACCCTCAGTTTTAAGAACCTTTCATGGTGCCAAAATCGTAGCGACGAGACCTTTATGGTCATTCAGATTACAACCACTTTTGAGAACTTTCATTTTTTAGTAAATTTCTTAACTTGGACTTGATCTCCTGATCACACCTCCCCATTGGGAAGCTTTTGGACCCCAAAATCCTTCAATTACGTGTTCAGAAGATGATGTTACAACCCCCTCACCTTTTTCACCTCCATCCATTTATCCTTACTTGGTTTGTTGCCTTTAAGACCAATCTGAAGATAATCGACACTTCCCCTCTTAGAAGTGCATGTCCTCTTGTCAAGGATAGTATCCTCTTTAAGCTCGTCCAAATATTATGGAAAGAAAAATTCTATTGATGGTAGATGAATGTCACTCCCTTGATCATCAATCAAAGGAGGCTCATACAAACGTAAATTTTCCACATCCACAATGGAATACATTTGCATATATGAAGGCAAATCTAGTTGAAAAGCATTATTTCCAACTTGTTTTATAATTTTGAATGAACCATAATGAATAGGCTTCAGCTTTTTACCTTCTCCTTGCATTATTTCTTTACCTCATTACCTTCTTGAAATTTATGATCAACTGTGTGTTTGTCATGCCTCTCCTTGTACTTGCCTTGACTCTTTTCAAGTTGTTCTTAAACTTGCTGATGTATGAGCTACATTATTTCAATGAACATGTGACTTTTGTCAATGTCACTATGCCCATCAATGGCAACATCTTTCTCAAGAATGAAATCTAAAGGTGACTTAGGAAAATACCCAAAACAAGCTTCAAAAGTTGAAGTATTTCTAGAAGAGTGCTTGGACCAATTGTAAGCATGTTGAATGTAATGCAAGTGCTCATCCCAAAGCTTGGGATGTTTAGTGCAACAACCTCTCAAAAGATGTACAATGGTTTTGTTCACTACCTCTGTTTGGCCATCTGTTTGCGGATGGAAAGCATTACTTTTTTTCAACTTAGTGTCCATCATCTTCCATAAATTGGACCAAAAATTCCCAACAAATCTGGAATCCTTGTCACTAACAATAGAAGTAGGCAAGAAATAACGAACCCATACATGTTGAAAATATAAATCAGTAGTTTGTTCAGCAGTTATAGATTTCTTACATGGCATAAGAATACATATCTTGTTGAATCTATCAACTACTGCATAAAGCTAATCATGATGCTTTCTAGACATTGGTAGACATCCCACAAAATCCATAGAAATATTTTCCCATGGTCTATAAGGTACTAGTGATGGAGTATATAAACCAAGCTTCCTATTGCTAGGCTTTCTTGTAGCACATAATGAACAACCTCTATGAAACACTCTCTACCATGCGAGGTCAATACTAATACCTCTGTCAATGTGCCACCATTTTTCTTACCTCAAAATGTCCATCAATAAGAGAAGGATGAGCTTCTCTCATAACACTTAGTCTCTCTCCTTGTGGTATTCACAACTTGCCCATATGAAATAGCAAATTATTATGAAAGTGATAATCATTCTCCTCAACTTGTTTCCCTTCACTCAAGTTAGCATACACATCTTTATAATCAACATCTGATGCATACTGTTCTATGTAACTCTCATGTACAATAGAATCATTCTTAAGTAATGTAGTAGCACTAATAATAGGCCTTGAAAGAATATCAACAACTTTACTGGAAATACCTTTATCGTACCTTAATACCAAGTGAAATTGTTGTAGGAAACCCGTCCAAATTGTTGTGGTTCCTATGATTTGGCAGATTTGGTAATACCAAATGATAAGACAAAATCAAACCACTTTGGGATCTCAGGATCTAGCCCTCCTGGATCCAGAGAGGAATCTCTATATAAATGTAAAGAATGATATATCTTTAAGGCTCAAAATTAGGTATTAGGCTAGGTAAGAAGCACAAGGGTTTTTTTATTTTGTTTGTTTGGCTGGATTGGTTGGAGATCGTCAACTGAGAAGGTTATGGAAGTGAAGAAGGAATTGAATAGGAGGATGTTTCAGCATGGGAGGATAGGTCGAGAGAAAGGTTAATCCATTGGGCTATGGAGTCATGAAAGGGGATTACTTGCATAAAAACTATCCAAGAGTTTTCATATGGCAAGTCATCTATACTAAAGGATCTTTTAGGTAGATGGTGGAATGGAACATTAAGAATGGGTGAAAGAAAGGAACCAAAGGACATCCTAAGATCAGGTCAGATGTCATCAAAATACAGACCTGCTTTTGACATACTTCAAAGGAAACTCTCATAAAAGACACAAAGGGTAGCTTAAGATCAGATCAGATGCCATTTAATCCAGCCTGCTTTCAGCATACTTTCAAAGAAGACAACCCAACAGTGCTCATAACCACTTTTAGAATGGTTGAAAACATTTAAGGTTTAACATAGAGTAAGGCCTAAGATCAGAGAAGGGATTTTAACCTTCAATGTTTTTGACACTCACTCAAAGGGATATTAGAAACGTTAGCTGTTGGAAGAGGCACCTAGTGAGACAGGGCTAGCTCTAAACTCCCAGTTTCCAAATATTTCAACTTATTCCAATCAAGAACATTTAAGAAACAAAATCTAAATTCATACATCAGTAAGCATGGACCTACCAACTTCTATACTGGTTAAATCATGATGAATTAGCTCTTAGATGCACAATCAGTAGAAAACATCAAAGATAAGAAGATGAGGAAGCATTAGGGTACTTTACAGCAGTATTTCCTATGCTAGATTATTGATTCTTATCAGAGAATAATGGATAGTATGAGAGCATGAAATGAGACAATCAAAGTAATGAAAAAATCACCTGTAATATAGACCAATATCCTGTGAAATTTTCTTGTTCAATTGATGTGAAAAACCAGTCACATACTTTAAGATCAATGTCTCTTTACATTCCAAACTTCTCGTCCCATCCTACTAAATTACAAACTACTAAGCTACTTCCCCCAATAACAGTTCTAACAGTCGAATGAATCCCTACAAACAACAACAACCTTTTACAATGTATTCTTCAGGAATTCTTATAGGAGAATGAGTGATAGCAGTAGTAAATGTAAACTTAATTGTTCCATTAAGACAGAGTGGAGGAAGTTCGAGTGCCCATTCTGCATAATGGCTCTGCATTTAACATGTTTGGTACCCTTTAGGCTGATTTGGAAGTCTCTGTCAGGTTGATAATATCTTCAGGTATGTGCTTTGAAGTACTCTACCTGCATCGTACTCTGCTTTTCCTTCTGAAAGAAGTAATGTGGCTAGAAGGTCTACAAGGTCTTCCATACTTCCATAATTGTTGTTTTGACAGCTTTAGAAGCTTTTTCTCAGTGTAATAATGGTTCTGGTGTTCGATGGAAGATGGTAGAAGTAATGTAGTTAGTCCTTTTTGGAGAAAAGGTGTTTTACTGATATTAAAACACAGATATGGCTTGTTTCATGTGTTTTAGGATTCATTAAGCCTCCTAATCATCTTCATGGTCTTCATCTGTGTCTTTTGTCCTTTAAACACTAGATTATGGCATTAATATTCAATAATAGGCTTTAAATCCTTTAATCTCCTTCACTGGTGTGATTTTATGCTTCTGCTGACTGTTTCTGGTGCATATGCAGGTTTTGGAGGCAAGGGAGTGTTTTAATCAGGGTTAATAATGTTTATTTTTGATAAAAACACGCTAAAAACCTTCCTGGATGTCTCTCCTGCTATCTTCATCTCTAAAAAATGACATTCTACGCATCTGTATTTCCATGACAGTGACTGTGAAAAGAAATTTTTTCACCATCGATAACCCTGCACAAAGACAATAAACATGTTAAGAAAATCCTCAGGGAGTGGGAGGGAGTGCTCTGGTGGACCATAGAGATGGTGGCGCAGCGATGAGAATGGTGGCTACAGGCGAAAAAATGATGAAAAACATGGCGGAATGGTGAAAAATGAGCTTGATGGAGGTTGGGGGCGAGGTGCATTCTAGACCTTCCGATTAGGACAGACCATGGTAAGAAATGGCTGAGATTCATTGATAAGATCATTGGGAAGGTTAGGCAGATGAATGATGAATGGGGGTAAGGTCAAACATGGGTCGTTGATTCAGACTGATGGACAGCGGAGATTGGTGGAGGGAAAAGCTCGGGGGCATAAATGGATGGGAGATGAACCGAGGGGAGATCAAATATAAACCATCGGATTAAAGATTTCAACGGCTGCGATTAATCCTAAAGTCTTAATGCGGAGGGCGGTAAACGAAAAACCAAAACGGTTTTCGCGCGGGGCTGGAGGTAGGAAGTGGTTTTCGCAATAACAGCGTGATTCCACTCATCACGTGCCATGTGGCAATACAAAACCGCTTATATCGCATAATTTAAGAGCATTAACTGTCAGGAATAAAAATAACACGATATTTTTGTGAACTGTTGGATGTGGGGCAGGAATATCGAATGGTGGAAAAGACAACGCGATGTGGGAAGGTGCGCGGGGCAGAAGTGGGTTGTCGGATTAATTGTGAACCATTGGATCAGGTGTATGGACGGCCATGATCTACTGTCATCGGGGAGGTGTGTTTATCTATTGGGTTCGTCAATTTTAATTGCAGACGTAGGATATATATGATGTATGGTTCATATTAGAAGATGGGGCACAGTGATTCGACAAATGGGATGAGGGTTATGCAAAGGAAAGTGCCCGATCACCGTTGATTTCTGGAGATCAACGGCTCTCGTTGATTCAGATCATAATGTCAGGAACGATGGAAACCAAAGGGAAAAGGCTTCAGAGAAGGGTTTATAAAGGCTTTTAGCACACCAATATTAGAACTTCAGGTCACGCAGAACGGGGCTAAGCCACATAAGCCCTTAGGGGCTTAACTTTCCAATAGAGCGGATAACACGTTTTTAAGCCTTTTTAAAGGGATTTTCGGCCTTTTTAGCGCCCAGTTGTGGGCTAAAGTTTTATGAAGAAAGGGGTTAAGCCCTATAATCCCTCAGGGGCTATAGGATTAATATAGTGTAAATAGGGTATTTTAGGCCAAAACAGAGTTTTTTGGGCCAAATGAAAGGTTCTAGTAGAGGAAAAATCAAACTTTTAAACCAAATCAAGGGTGCTGTAAGGTTTTAAAGGGATTTTAGGATGAGATGGAGGGTTAGTGAATAAATTTTGGAGGAAATTTGTGAGGGAAAAAAGGGGTGAAAATGGAGGCTTTGTGAGGATGAAGTAGTTGGAAGCATTTTCTTTCACAGACAATGAGGCTTATCAGATGGAAACAACAGTGAAGATTTTTTCAAAGGATAGACAACACAAGGAGGCTTCAAGAATGATAGGTTTACAAAGGAAATGTATCTCTTGAAGACTCAGAAACAATTTTAGCCAACTATTTTCTTGTCAAAAATTTATAGGTGGCTAACAGTGGCTCCACATGGGGATGGCATCTTCTTGAAGGTGTCAAAAATCTCAGAAAGTGATCTTTGGAGTAGGCCAGATGCCTAGTATTTGACACATCCTTTTTTCTTTCTCTAATCAGCTGCCACAAACATGATGGATGTAATATCAGTAGAAAACACTTTCCTAAACAACTACCTACCCATTCTATTGTCCTAGAATTTTCTCTTCAAGGTGCATTTATACTTTTAGACCTTTTACATCATCAATTTTTTGCAAACAGGAAAATAAACCTATCTACTACTACCCTTATTTCTCCATGAGACCAGATTAAATAGTTGGACTCATAGCTTCTCTACCTAGACTAATATCTACCAGGATTAGACTGTCTGGTAGATTTATTTCTCTACATTCTAAGACAGAAATTGAAACACAGCCAAACCAGGATTGGACTGTCTGGTTTGTTGGACTTTGCAAAAATTAAAAACAACTGACTAAATGCTCATGGGCTAAGCTTTGTTGAGATTTCCTACCTACCCTACTCTAACTTGAAATATTTACATGTCTAGCTTTCAAACTTTCTTTTCCAATACATCCAGTCAATCAAATGATCCCATGACTGGTCTTTTCTGCTCATCTCTTTGAGCATGCTGGATAGGCAGGGCCACTCCCATTCTCTTTCTTTTTTCCAACAGCAACCTTTAAAATATTTCTTGTTGGCTGCAACAAGCTGCTCTTGATGACCTTTGATCCTTATACAAATGTTTGCGGGAAATGAGCATAAGGATCTTGAAATGATACCTGGTTGTGAGTACTTGGCAAGTAGGTTTCAACCAGGATTGCTTCCTTTTCCACTATATCAAACAGAAGATCCTTTTGAAAAATAAAATCTCCTTTGTCTTCATCATCATCTGAGCTGGGGGACTCATCATATTTTGTAGTGCTGTCCTCTTGTAGCTCTTAGATATTCTGATCTGGTGGGCTGGGCTCTGTGAAAATATCAATGTATTCTTGAGCAGGGGTTTTCTTTACTTCTTCCTCTTTTACAAGAGAAGGCTCCTTGGTTTCAACCTGCTCAAAAATTTCTTCCTTATTTTCCTCTTCACCCTGTGTGATGAAAGGCTACTGGTCTCCAATCACATGGAAACTATTACTGATGATTTGAGGTGTAACAAAGTGAAAATTCAGTGAATCTTCATCTATTACTAGGCTTTCATAACTTTCCTCATCAGTATCATAAATAGCCTGACTTGGCTCATTACTTTCTTGAAGCTTATGGAACTAATTTTCCTCCCACAAATCTGCTAATGATGGCTCTGCAAGATCAACTTCTGTTTGTCAAACATCATCATCAAACAAATCAAAACTAGGAAAATAACTGAAGTAAGTAATGTTGTCAGTCAGACATATTGGATTATCAGCAAGCCTTTCTTCATTCTGATTTACAGGGGAGCTTTTTGGATCTTTACAACCAAGCTTAGGAGATGAATGGGCAAGAGTATGTGTTCTATAAAAGACCTCAGAGGCAGGTTGTCTATTGATGATCTGATCTATTTCTTCTTTTGTCAAAGGGGAGGATGTTTTTGTGTTTCTTTGAGAAGAAATGCAGTAGCTCTCTATTTCTTGTATTAACTTATTTGGAGGCTAGATGTCTTCTTGAGCCTCTTCTAGGATATCTTCACTTGTTATTGTAGGGAAACTTTGAGGATTTTCTGATGTTTCCTGATCTCTTTCTGCTTCAAACCACTCCTCACGATCATGATGATATTCAGTTAAAGTACAAGGCTCATGAGTTGTTTCTTCTATATGATCAGGATGCCACTCTTTTTGTGTGATTTGAGATGAGTTATAATCTGGAGGGGAAGTTCCTATATGTGTTAGTTCTCCTTCCTCATCATATTCTGCATCTCCTAAGTGGTTACTTGTTTCCTTAAAGCAGCTTTCCCTATTAGCTTTTTCCATTTGGTCATGATATTCTCTTATCATCATAGTACAAGATATAGGTAGGCAATCAGGCAATTCTTTATCACCTTCCTCTTCATCTTCTATAGATTCTCGAGCATCATACATGTCTTGCTCATTATCTAGGTCTTGCATTTGTTGAGCCTGTTCTTGCTCTGGAAGAAACATGGGCTGCTCTAGATAATCAACATTTGTATTTAGTTTAGCCTCATACATCTTCACCATTACTTCACCAAACATGTTTACCACTATGGTTAATCTATCTGACAAAGAATTTAGGTTTGCCTCTCTGTCCATACTTGGATCCATGTTTGTAAAAAGAGGTCATTGTATCTTCTCAACCAGTTCAGAGTCTCCTACTAGTGGATTCATTTGGTCTTTTAGGATTTATAGAGTGTGGAGTCTCCAGGTGGATGAATTTGAAAGTTTGAAGCAGGTTTTTGTCCACCATCAGCAATTGAATACCAACCTAACTAGATATTCTGGGTCTTCTTAGGTCCTAAGGGTATCTTAAGATGAAGTTCACTCAATCCCCAATGGAGTCACCATTATGTTGTGGTTCCTATGATTTGGCAGATTTGGCAATACCAAATGACAAGACAACATCAAACCACTTTGGGATCTCAGGATCTAGCCCTCCTGGATCCAGAGAGGGATCTCTCTATAAATGTAAAGAATGATATATCTTTAAGGCTCAAAATGAGGTATTACGCTAGGTATGAAGCACAAGGATTTTTAATTTTGTTTGTTTGGTTGGATTGGTTGGAGATCAACAACTGAGAAGGTTATGGAAGTGAAGAAGGAACTGAAGAGGAGGATGTTTCAGCATGGAAGGATAGGTCAAGAGAAAGGGTAATCCATTGGGCTATGGAGTCATGAAAGGGGATTATTTGCATAACAACTATCCAAGAGTTTTCATAGGGCAAGTCATCTATACTAAAGGATATTTTAGGTAGATGGTGGAATGGAACATTAAGAATGGGTGAAAGAAAAAAACCAAAGGGCGGCCTAAGATCAGGGCAGATGTCATCTAAATCCAGACCTGATTTTGACATAATTCAAAGGAAACTCTCATAAAAGACATAAAGGGTAGCTTAAGATTAGATCAGATGTCATTTAAATCCAGACTTTCTTTCAGCATACTCTCAAAGAAGACAATCCAGCAGTCCTCATAACCACTTTCAGAATGGTAGAAAACATTTAAGATTTAACATAGAGTAAGGCCTAAGATCAGAGAAGGGATTTTAACCTTCAATGATTTTGACACTCACTCAAAGGGATCTTAGAAATGTTAGTTGTTGGAAGAGGCACCTAGTGAGACAGGGCTAGCTCTAATCTCCCAGTTTCCAAATTATTTTAGGTTAATCCAATCAAGAACATCTAAGAAACAAACTCTAAATTCATACATAAGTAAGCATGGACCTGCCAGATTCTATACTGGTTAAATCATGATGAATTAGCTCTTAGATGCAAAATCAGCAGAAAACATCAAAGATAAGAAGAGCAGGAAGCATTAGGGTACTTTACAGTAGTATATCTTAAGCTAGATTACTGATTCTTATCATAGAATAATGGACAGTGTGAGAGCATGAAATGAGACAATCAAAGTAAAGAAAACATCACCTGTAATATAGACCAGGATCCTGTGAAATATGCTTGTTCAATTGATGTGCAAAACTAGTCACATACTTTAAGCTCAATGGCTCTTTACATTCCAAAATTCTCCTCCCAGCCTACTAAATTACAAACTGCTAAGATACTTCCCCCAATAATAGTTCTAACAGTCAAATGAATCCCTACAACCAACAACAACCTTTTACAATGTATTCTTCAGGAATTCTTATATGAGAATGAGTGATAGAAGTAGTAAATGTAAACTTAATTGTTCCATTAAGACAGAGTGGAGGAAGGTCGAGTGCCCATTCTGCATAATGGCTCTGCATTTAACATGTTTGGTACCCTTTAGGCTAATTTGGAAGTATCTGTCAGGTTGACAATCTCTTCAGGTATGTGCTTTAAAGTACTCTGGCTGCATGGTACTCTGCTTTGCCTTCTGAAAGAAGTAATTTGGCTAGAAGGTCTACAAGGTCTTCCATACTTCCATAAATACTATTTTGACAGCTTTAGAAGCTTTTTGTCAGTGTAATAATGGTTCTGGTGTTCGATGGAAGATGGTAGAAGTGATGTAGCTAGTCCTTTATGGAAAAAAGGTGTTCTGCAGATATTAAAACATAGATATGGCTTGTTTCATGTGTTTTAGGCTTCATTAAGCCTCCTAATCATCTTCATGGTCTTCATCTGTGTCCTTTGTCCTTTAAACACTGGATTATGGCATTATTATTCAATAATAGGCTTTAAATCCTTTAATTTCATTCACTGATGCGATTTTATGCTTCTGTTGACTGTTTCTAGTGCATATGCAGGTTTTGGAGGCGCAAGAGGGTTTTAATCATGGTTAATAATGCTGATTTTTTATAAAAACACGCTTAAAACCTTCCTAGATGTCTCCCCTGCTATCTTCAGCTCAAAAAAATGACATTCTGCGCATCTATATTTCCATGACAGTGACTGTGAAAAGAAATGTTTTCACCATCGATAACCCTGCACAAACACAATAAACATGTTAATAAAATCCTCAAGGAGTGGGAGGGAGTTCTCTAGTCTACCATGGAGATGGTGGTGCGGCGATGAGAATGATGGCTACAGGGAAAAAAACAATGAAAAACATGGTGAAATCGTGAAAAATGAGCCTGATGGAGGTTGGGGGCAAGGTGCATTCTAGACCGTCCAATTAGGATAGACCATGATAATCAACTATTGAGATTCGTTGATAAGATCATTGGGAAGGTCAGGCAGACGAACAATTAATGGCGGTAAGATCAAACATGGGCCGGTTATTCAGATTGATGGATGGCAGAGATTGGTGGAGGGAAAAGCTCGGGGGCATAAATGGACAGGAGATGAACCGGGGGGAGATCAAATATAAACTGTCGGATTAAAGAGTTCAACGGCTGTGATTAATCCTTAAGTCTTAATGCGGAGGGCTGTAAGCAGAAAACTAAAACGATTTTTGTGCAGGACTAGAGGTGGGAAGTGGTTTTCACAGAAAAAACGCGATTCCACTCATCGTGTGCCACGTGGCGATACAAACCCGGTTAAGTCACATAATTTCAGAGCATAAACTATCAGGCATAAAAATAATGCAATATGTTTTTCGGTCGTTGGATGTGGGGCAGGGAGATCGAACAGTGGAAAAGATGGTGCGATGTGGGAAGGTGCGCGGTGCGAAAGTGGGTTGTCGGATTAATTGTGAGCCATTGGATCAAGTGTATGGATAGCCACGATCTACTGTCATCGCGGAGATGTGTTGATCTATCAATTTCATCGGGTTTAATTGCAGTCGTAGGATATATACGATGTGTTAGCCTCCTATACCAATAGGTTTCATCTTTCATGATTGTCTTGATTAAACCATGGAATATGTTCAAACCTTCTTTCTTGAGCAAAGGTGTTCCATATTCAGGAAAAACCAAAAAGTCAAAAAATTTAAAAAATGTAAAGAGGGTATACCCTAAAAGAAAGATCAAAGGGTAAAAAGAATAAAATGGTCAAAAAAGTGAAATAAATGAACCCCAAGCAAAAAATAGACCAAGGAAAGTGTGCAAATCCAAATGCCACTACTATTTCATTTTTTGTAAATAAGTGATTGTGTGCAGCTTGTCAAACTTTTGCCACAATTCATGAATAGTCAAACTGTTTAAGCTTGGCTAGTTCATTTTTCAATTTCATGTTGTAGAATAGAGAATAAATATCTGACCAAACAGTTTAATCTTGGCAGATAAGTAGATAGGTAGAGTTAATAAAAGGTGCTCAACAGTTTAATCTGAGCCCTTTGATGCAATAAGTGTAGAATTAGATAGATTTGCCTTGTAAAAGAAAAGAAGATTGAAAAGGGTTTGCAAGTCTAAATGCACCCTAATAAAGAAGAGAAAATGGTAGTAGTAGATAGGGTAGGTAGATGGTGTTACAAAGTTTTATCTGATGAATGATGCTGCTACATGTTTTTGATCCTTTACTTTCATCACAAATACTAAAGCAGGAAATACACTGGAAAATCACAGCAAGCAAAGTCAAAATCATTAACTTCCCTCATCACTTTCCCCTCAAAAAGTTTTACTAATTTCCCCCAAAGTACTAGGGTACTTGGAGATCAAAAGGGCTCAAGGCATTTCCTTGACTTTTGGAGGGACCGGACCCTCGGCCTAATGATCAAAAAGACCTAAGTACTTGAGATAATTCATCATTATAATCATCCATCTTTAACCTTGTCCTAAGTAAAATCCCATTTTACTTAGGAACATCATGCAAAATTCCATAAAAATCCCTCAAGATAACTTGCTATTCTAAGTTTAAGTGTTGGAGATCAGATATTGCAATTTACTTCAAAAGTTTTCACTTTCTTGGATGTGCAAAAATGTTTTGAGTTTCCTTGTCCCTTTGTCATATTAATGTTTAACTTTATTTACTAAATCCCTAGTCAAATACCCTATCCTAAGTATATAAATCCCTTTTTATAAATAACCCAAAAAACCCCCTATTATAAAATTTTAACCAAAGTATTTTATATCCCCGCGCATTTATAATAAAAACCCATTATATGCCCTTTGGTTAAAATTATCAATATATTATAATCCCGCCCTTATGGTAATTAAATAATATTTGTTTGTTACCATATAAATAAAATATATATATATAAACTTTAAACATGCGATATGTATGTTTAAAACGCAAAAAAATGAATAAAACTTCGAAGAAGTCTTGCGCCACCGTGGTTTGTCCACATGGAATTCCACTTAATAAAACCCCCGCCGCAACCCCTTTCATTATGCACATGGGATTAATTAGTCATCAGGACTAGTTAATAACCTTTCCGCCTATTAAAAATCTTCCGGGGTGATTAAATTACACGTTAAACTGTTTTAAAACCCGAAGGGCCCACACCTGAACCCTCCGCATGTTCCCCCATCTCTTCCAGCCGTCGGATCACCCCTTCGTAGATCAACGGCCAGTGTTCACCCCGCTGCCCATCCCTTGTCAGCATTTTAACCAGTGGGGGATGGGTGTTTTTTGAATAGTCTACTGTCCACGTGGCGATCATCCAGTGGAATCGCTGCCCTTCCAATATAAACCACCCTCGACCAAAAGCGGTGCGGGCGCTTACCGCTTACCGCTTACCGCCCAACCTTGCATACGACAGCCCGTACGTCGATGACGTCACACCTCGAAAAAATAAAAAACCCTTTAACTTGTAAATAAAGCCTTTTTTCGTATTTTCCTGTTATTTTCGTTATTCTAAAAACGACAGAGCTCCCGCTGCGATTTTCAAAATTCCACTGAAATCCACTGTTCTATTCAATTTCCATCGGGGTCCATGGTTACAACATTCAGCATCATGTGGTACGTTTTAAAAAGCAGAAACATGTCAGGCAGGTGGTTATCACACAATGCTTCTAACTTCAAAGAAATGGCATATGTTTTCCTTTGGTTAGTGATTAACACTTATCGAGATCATTCTGAGGTTATTTGTGGGTGTTCCCCAAGCCAGAATACTGTATTCCTTCTTTTAATTGAAATACACGCCTAGCACAGAGAAGGAAGGAGAGAAAACCCGAAAAACATTTGAATTACGAAACCAAAATGGGAGGCAGGCAAACTACTGAATGTGATATGAATGCCCCCCACAGAGAGTTAGAATATTTGCCCTTAGTGGATAAATATTTTCAGATTAAAGACTTGCATTTTGATGAAATCCCTCTTCTGAGTTATTGTCGCTGCAGAGATGATTATTCAAAGGGGCAATATGTCATTGGGTTGTGGGAATCCAATCTCCCAAGATATCTCATCCCCTCAGTCCTCATTTTCCCAGAAATTATCCACTACTGCCATTCTAACTATGATCCAACTCAAAGAGCAGTGATGTCCCCTGACCAGACTGTTCTTTTTCCTATCACTCCTCAGGCTATCAATGCAATGCTCCATTTTGAACCTGGTCAAAACCTCACTCCCTTGTCCATTGGGGAATTGCTTGAAAAATCTACTCGGTTGTCCTCTGAAGAGGTGATCAGAAGATCACATCCTTGGATAAACAGTCTTAATACTAGTCATAAGATTTGTTTGCTCCAAGATTTTTATCAAATCTATTCAAACAGAGGTTAGAAAGCATAACAGCTAAAGAGTATCAGTGGTTAAAGTGTATCAGGTAAAAGTCAGTGAAAGTTAAAATGAAGTTACAGAGCAGTCAAAGGTAAACAGTAAAAGTAAATACAGAAGGCAGTAAAATGGTAAAAAGAGATGATAATACTTTCACCAATAGTGAGGTTTGTCTAAAGTGAAAGTAAAACAGTCAAAAGAGCAAGAAAGTAAAAAGATGAAAAAACATAACAAGAAGGAACATTTTTGCAGAAATTGCATATTTTAGTCATAGTTTTTCAGAAACTATTGTGATCAATCCAAGATGAATTTTACAAAAATGAAGGAGGTTTATGTTCTTAAGAGGGCCATATACAAAAACCTCTCTCACTTTTCTAACAGCCATTATGGTTTTGGAAATATTAAAAAATGTTGGAAAGCACTTTTTGTAGAAAATTTCAGTTTAAGTCATCATTTTGCAGAGAGGATTGTGGCCAATCCAAAATACTTCATACAACAATTAAGGAGGTTTTTGTTCCTAAGAGACCTATCTACAAAAACATATCTCAGTTTTGCCACAGTGATTTCAGGCTGAGAGATACATGCACATCTTTAAACACCATGCTGGGTTTTCTGTAAAGCCTACTGTTTTACATATTTTTACGAAACCTATTACTTTTGTGGAGAGGGTAGGAAAGTGAAAGGTTTGTCTACCCAACATGTTTATCTACAAAAAACTCTTTCTGCTTATGTATATTACGGATTGAAAATACAAAGATATCATTTGGACCCCAAGTTTGCAGAATTGTTGGAAGCCAAGTTACTGAAAGGAAGCGATTCAGTAATGGATATCATCATCAACTAAGAGTTGGATCAAATTCGAATTATCCTCTTTTTCATCACCTATCCATACAAAATAGTTCCAAATAGATGCATTAGTTTGAGTGTCCTTTAATTAAGTTCTATTTATGTAAATAGTTGGAGAGATTTGTGAACCAATTTTTGATATTTGTTTCAAGATATTTTAGTTTAGAATTTGTATAAATAAACCCTCAAAGAGAGTGTTGAGGGTGGATTCTATTACTCTGTTGTAACATTGAGATTTTCGGAATAAAATCATTTTGGAGAAATTTATTCGTGGCTTACTGGATGACGATTTAAAGCACTGGACTTGTTGCAGGATTCATGTGTTGGACTACAGTTCAATAATTTTTTCTACCCTTTTGTCTGAAATTTTATATTAGTTTATAATATCATCATATCCATCTCTGAATAATTTACATAAAGGATTGAAACAGAATTTGCTTAATTGTACTCTGTTTTCAAATGTGGTTATTCTTAATGTTTTCTTCTAAATTAGTTATAAGCATGAATTCTTAAATGCTCCTGTTTTGCTAATTTAAACATTGTTGATTACTATAATAAAGAATCCTTCATTGCTCTTTGTTTGTAGTCATCTCACTTCTTTCTTTTGAACATGGTGAAAGATTCTTAGCTGCCTTTCATCCCTTCAAGATCATCCCATCCACTTTAAATTCTAAGGATTGTTCTCTGTCTAGCTATCTTGCCCTGTAATACCATCTTGTGCTTAGAATAGAAATCCAGTAAAGCCATCCTTTGACTCCATAGCCCAATGGACTGAAAGTCCTCAACCTTGCCCTTAGTTTGTGGATTCCACCATTTTCCCAAAACAAACTTTGAATCTATAACTAGCCTAAAACCTTTCAAGAACAACGATAGATCATAAAGAGAGCCCTCTCTGGATGCAGATTGGCTAGATTCTGCATCTAAAAGGTTGGTTTGTGGTTACCTCGGGTATACTTTCCTCTTACACAACTTCTAGGAAAACCTGAGTGATAACATAGTGGCGACCATACTGGGGATCTGAATCATTTTATTGAAACTATTGTTTGATTTATAAGCTATAGACAGAGTCTGAAGATCAGCCAGGTAGCCTTTGAAATGCTTTTGCTCTGCAACTGCATAGTAAATAATCTTTGTCGGGTCTATCCCTAAGTTTAGCTTATATGTTGAATTCTGGTTTAAATTTTCAATGGACTCTCTGGTTTAAACGGATCTTTGAGGAAATCTTAATCACATATCATTGTTCTTGAAGAATTTGTAGAAAGTTGTATTTATTTTTAGTTAAAATCGAAATCGCTTACATGGTACGAAGGCGGCTTTCGAGGAAGGATTCGACATACTACGTTGAACCCGACCCCAATCCACTGTTTAGAAAGTCAATGCGGTTCCCGAGTTTAGCAAGAAGACAAGGAAGTCAAAGAGGATTAGAAAGAGGAAGTCGAGAGTACGGAGAGATCCTAAACCGCTAAGATAGCATCTTGTCCTGTGAAAATTATATATATTGATGACATTCCTTTCGATGCACGATTTGAAACATCTTTGTTTGTGAATTTTTCTGAAACTGAATTATCTAGATTAGTTCCAGATCCATTGTTCTTTGAAGATTTACAATACTGATTTGTTTCACATCATCTTGACAAAGAATTGCATAACACTATTCAGTCTGAACAAACTTTTGAAGAAAGTTCAAACATTTCTGTGATTACTGAAGCATCCTTAAGTCCAGTCACTTTTTCTCAAACTTTTCAAACACCTGTTATCCCTTCTACTCCTCCATCTCCTCCTGCCAGATCATCAAATCCTATTATCTCACTTTATCTTCCAATGGATAATCGATACGCCCCTCTACAGTTACCAGCCAACCTTCCAGCTTTACCTCAGGACTACCATAGCAAGATCACACCTTTTGATGGATCAGGAACTTATACAGCTCAACAACACACCAAAAGAATGACTGATTACTTTGAGTTTTATGAGATTGATACTGATAATATCCGAATGAGAATTTTCGTTCAGAGCCTTACTGGAGAAGTTAGAACTTGGTTTAGAGCTCTTACCCCGAACAGTATTGCTGATTTAGAAGCTTTGTATAGAGCATTTCTGAACAGATGGGAGAAAAAGAAGGATCCTCTTCAGATCCTTTCAGAATTTGAAAAATTAAGAAGAAGACCAAACTAAACCGTACAAGATTACATCATAAGATTCAATGAATCATATAATGCAGTTCCTCAAAACCTAAGACCCCCACCTAACAACGTGTTGGTTAAATTCCCAGATGGTTTTGACTCCGATATAGCTTATTCCCTTAGGGAAATAGCTCCTCAAACACTAGAGGAAATGCAAAGCATAGTGGTGAGTGTAGAAGCAAATCTGATAGAAAAACGGGCCAGAGCTAGGGCAGAGAGAAGAATGCCTATGAATGAAGAACCTTCAGCTTTTGAAAAGAAGCTAGACGTAATCATTAAAGGTATGGAAAGATTAGGAGACAGAGTGGAAACCATCGAAAGGAAGTCTTCTACTGACAATCAGAATGTTGCAAGAAACCCGAACTTTAGGAGGAATTTGAATCAGAATAGTGGAAAGAATGTTCCTGATCAGAACATTAGGCCACCCTTTCAGGAAAACTTTGGTTAAGGCTCAACTTTTGAAGAACCTCCAGAAGATGTAGAAATAAACAATGTAACAGATGACAAAGAAGAACCAGAGGTTTTCCTATCCCAGGATGATCAAGAGAACCACATCCTTGAAACATTCCAAACTCATTCAGGTGAGACTTTTGATTTTAAGGAAGGCTATGACACAGCAATCTATGAAGTCCATAAACAGTATAATTTGAGAAGTAGAAGAATTGATGTGCCAGAGAATACCAAACAGAAAACAGCAAAACAAAATGTCAAAGGTAAACAAAACATTCCCCCTGTACAAAACATTCCCCCTGTACAAATTTTGTCTAGGATAACTCCCAATTCTTCAAATCCAATAATTGAAGATGTCTCTGACAACCAACCAAACAATAAACAACAGTCTAATACATCTCCTCTTGTAGGAAATGTAGAAGAAACAGTAGAAGTTAGTCCTGAAACACCTTCAAAACAAAACTTCATTCATGAAAAAGAGAAAAACATTGAAGACCCAAAAAACAGAGAAAACCCAACTGTGCAAAATACTAAAACTCAAACAGAAAAACCTTTTAATCTAGAGGCTGAAATAGGCAAACTCAAGATAGCTGTTCCTTTATCAGAATTGGCTAAACATGATGTCTATAGGAGTCAAATTACCAAGTCCCTAAACATTAACATTACTGGATTAGATGATTCAGTAAACATTCTTGATGATCAACCCAAACTTCTTTTTGGCCCTGAGGTTAATGGCAAACCAGAAAGTGGAGGAACTCCTCCATTTTATGTAAGCCTAAATGTTCATGACAAGATACTACATAATGCAATGCTTGATTCTGGAGCATCTCACAATTTGATGCCAAAAGCAGTAATGGAAAGATTGAATCTAGATATTACCAGACCGTACAAAGATTTGTTTTCATTCGATTCAAGTCAGGTAAAATGTTTAGGTTTGATTAAAGATCTGTGTGTCACTTTGGTACAATACCCTGCTAAGTCTGTTTTAATGGACATAGTAGTTGCTGAGATTCCACCTAAATATGGTATGTTATTGTCTAGATCTTGGGGTGCTAAACTTGGGAATCAACTAACTAGAACATATCCATATACAACTATTCGATGTTTGAGTCGATAAAAGATTATATAGAAACTTTGATGAAGTGTGGTAGGTAATGGCAAAGAAACTTTGAAAACTTCACTGTTTAATGGCCACATTTGATGTGGATTCTTTTATTTTATACAATGTTGAGTTATTGAATCGCCCTCTCTTGTAAATAAGCTCCCGGAATTGAAATACTTAAACAAAATAACTGTGGGGTGAAAATCATGAAAACAAAATAATAGAGATGATTAAAAGTACCAGAAGAAACTAAACAACTAGCTCCTGTCAAGAAACATTTTAAAACAATTGATGAGGATTATGAACATGAAATTCTACCTTTTAGAGTTTGATGGCTGAGAGTGGAACTAGGGGGCAGAATGCAGGAAGATTTGGTTACACAATGTAGAGAACAATCATGCAGAGGGTCATGCTTATAGGTTGAATTTCGAATGCACTAACAACATGGCAGAGTATGAAGCTCTTTTATTAGGGCTTAAACATGTCAAGAAGTTAGGGGGTATTAGGGTATCAATCATAGGAGACTCCGAACTAATCATCCAACAGATTAAAGGAGAATGTGCAAAAAAAGACATGAACATGAGACTGAAACAATACAGAGAAACAGTTGTAGAGATTCTCAACACATTTTTACAAGCCCAACATGCCAAGATTCCCAGGAAACAAAATTTGCATGCTCACAGTTTAGCAATGTTTGCTAGTACATGCAAGTTACCTTTCGACCCTAATCATCAGTTTTCAGCTGAAATTAGGCATAGGCCTGCTATACCAGACAATCTTTTGAATTGGCAAGTATTTGTGAATAACAATCAAATCAATAATTTTTTGACACTTCAAAATGAGTTTTCTAACTGTAATATAGATGAGGATATAGCTATTGATGAATCTGATCAAGGAAAAGAACAAAAAATAGAAATTTCAAGAGAAAATACAATTCATATGCTACATCCAACCACATTCACTAAAAAGGACATACAAAATTTGAAACAAATGGAATCTGATGAAATCATAGAAGATGAGACAGAAATCATCAACTTAAAAGATAATCATTTGCCCAAAGGATTAACTCCTTTAGAAGATCTGTTTGACTCAAATGATATTCCATTTAGACCTAAAATGGAACCTGTAAAGGCTGATATGGAAGAATGCAACTTAGGAACCCCAGAAAATCCCAAAATGGTAAAGTTGTCCAAGTCTCTTCCAAAAGATCAGAAGGTTAAATATGTTGAACTATTAAAAGAATTCCAGGATGTTTTTGCCTGGAGTTATGAAGACCTCAAATCTTATGATACATCTATCATTCAACACACTATACCTTTGAAACCGGACCAGAAACCTTTTAAACAAAAGCTTAGGAGAATAAATCCTGTTTTATTACCCTCAATTGAAAAGGAAATAAAAATGATGTTTGAAGCAGGGATTATAGCTCCTATCAGATTCTCAGAATGGGTTTCTAACCTGGTACCAACAAGAAAGAAGACAGGAGAAATTAGATTGTGTGTCGACTTAAGAAATTTGAATAAATTTTCTTTAAAAGACAACTATCCTCTGCCGAAAATGGACCACATTCTGCAAAGGGTGGTAGGATCTTCGAGAATATCACTACTGGATGGATTTTCAGGGTACAACCAGATTTTGGTTCATCCCGATGATCAGGATAAAACAGCATTCACTACACCATGGGGTACGTTTAAATATGTCAAAATGCCATTTGGGCTCAAGAATGCAGGAGCTACATTTCAAAGAGCAATGGATATTGCTTTTGCTAAAGAGATACATGATTTTCTGGTTATTTACCTAGATGATTTGACTGTTTTTTCTAAAACAGATCAAGAACATTTAAATCACCTAAGGCAAGTATTTATAAAGTGCAGAAAATATGGAATTTATTTGAATCCTAAGAAGTCATTGTTTGGTTTGGAAGAAGGAAAGCTTTTAGGACAAATTATTTCTAAAGATGGCATTAGGATTGATCCTGAAAGAATTCAAGCAATTTTGCAAATACCCCACCCCAGAAACATAAAAGAATTGCAAGCATTCATAGGAAAAATAAATTTCTTGAGAAGATTCATTTCTAGTCTAGCAGAGTTACTTAGATTACTAACTAACATGTTGAGGAAAGATTCAAGCATTGACTGGACTGTAGAAGCCAAACAATCATTCGAGGAAATTAAAATGGCTTTAACAAGAACACCAGTTCTTACCAGTCCCAAATTTGACAGAGATTTCATTATTTTTTCATTTGCTTCTGAACATACAGTTGCAGCTGTTTTACTTCAAAAAGATGATCAAGGGTGTGAAAAACCAATAGCATTTTTTAGTAAAGCACTTAGAGATGCATCTTTGAAATACAATATTATGGAAAAACAGGCTTTTGCATTGGTAAAAGCAATCAAAGATTTCAGAGTTTACATATTATATTCTCATGTGATAGCTTATGTGCCTAATGCAGTAGTTAAAGATATTTTGACTCAAGATGGCATAGAAGGTAAACGAGGTAAGTGGATAGCTACCATTTTGGAATATGATATTGAGATCAAGCCAACAAAACTTATAAAGGGCCAAGGTTTAGCACAACTTATGACAGAAACCAATTGCCAAGCCTTAGACCTCAATGAACTGGATAACGAGCAGGAGATGGCGACTCCTCAGATCAGTCAAGCTTTCTTAGATTCACCCTGGTACACCGATATAATTCATGTTTTATTAAACCTGCAAGCTCCTCCAGGGTTGTCCAGAACCAAAAGAAGATTTTTAAAAATGACATCTTTGAAATATTGTATTTTAGATAGCACTCTATTTTGGAAAAATCATGAAGGAATCTTGCTGAATTGTCTCTTAAAAGATGAAGCTGATAAAGTGCTTAATGAATTTCATGCAGGGGATTGTGGAGGACATCTCTACTGGAAATCTACTGCAGACAAGATCTTAAGGGCTGGCTTTTACTGGCCAACTTTATTCTCTGATGTTAAGAAATTTGTAACAAATTGTCATAAATGTCAGATATTTGAGGGTAAAAGAAAGTTGTTACCTCTGCCTTTAAAACCAATTTCCACAGAAAGGCCTTTTCAACAATGGGGGTTAGATTTTATTGGAGAAATTCATCCCCCTTCTTCAGGGCAACATAGATGGATTTTAACTGCTACAGACTATTTCACTAAATGGATTGAAGCTATCCCATGTAGACAGTCCAATGATTCTGTGATTATTGGGTTTTTAGAAACCAACATACTTTCAAGATTTGGTTGTCCATAAAAGATTATAACAGACAATGCTGCTGCATTTAAATCAAAGAAAATAATCAGTTTCTGTAGTAAATATCATATTACTCTAGGCCATTCAACAGCCTATTACCCCCAGGGTAATGGACTAGCAGAATCCTCTAATAAAAGCCTTATCAATATCATCAAAAAATTATTGGAAGAAAACAAAAAGAATTGGCACAAGAAACTGACCAATGCATTGTGGGCAGACAGACTTACAACTAAGAAATCTATTGGGACTAGTCCATATGAGTTAGTTTATGGCATTGAAGCAAGATTCCCATCATCTTTAGGAATTCCCGTTATGAAATTACTTCAGGAGGCTCAAGTGGAGCCAAATGACATTCAAAGAAGAATTAATCAAACAATCCACCTGCAACAAACCAGGGAAGAGGTATACCAAAGATCACAAGTCTTGCAGGAAAAGCTAAAGAGAATGTTTGATAAAAGGACTAAATCAGAAGATTTTCAACTAGGTGATAAAGTCCTGAGATGGGATTCTAGGAGAGAAGAAAAAGGGAAACATGGAAAGTTTGATTTCTTGTGGAAAGGGCCTTATATCATTCATGCCTTGCAGGGAAACAACACTTACTTTTTGAAAGAGTTGGACAATTCAGAAGTTGAAGAAGGACCAGTCAATGGTCGAATGCTCAAGCATTATTTTGATCCTATTTATTAGAGTGTTGCAATGTTTCTAACTTGTACATAATATATTGTTTTTTGTTTTGTTTTTATTAATGCAGTTTGAATTGGATGGTGACTTCTTGGAATTGAGGCCCGAAGTGAAGGCCCTAAGTTCCAAAAATTTCACTATCATATGTAAAATAAAGCTACCAGAAGAAGGGAGACTTCATATTTCCAGTTTGAAAACACTTTGAGGCATCTGACCTGCTGTTCTTGACTTTTCACAAGGAAAAGCCATCCCCAAGTGGAGCCAGTGTTAGCCTCCTATACCAATAGGTTTCATCTTTCATGATTGTCTTGATTAAACCATGGAATATGTTCAAACCTTCTTTCTTGAGCAAAGGTGTTCCATATTCAGGAAAAACCAAAAAATCATAAAATTTAAAAATGTAAAGAGGGTATACCCTAAAAGAAAGATCAAAGGGTAAAAAGAATAAAATGGTCAAAAAGAAATGAAAGAAATGAACCCCAAGCAAAAATAGACCAAGGAAAGTGTGCAAATCCAAATGCCACTACTATTTCATCTTCTGTAATAAAGAAATTGTGTGCAGCTGGTCAAACCTATGCCACAATTCATGAATAGTCAAACTGTTTAAGCTTGGCTAGTTCATTTTTCAATTTCATGTTGTAGAATAGAGAATAAATATCTGACCAAACAGTTTAATATTGGCAGATAAGTAGATAGGTAGAGTTAATAAAAGGTTTTCAACAGTTTAATCTGAGCCCTTGGATGCAATAAGTGTAGAATTAGATAGATTTTCCTTGTAAAAGAAAAGAAGATTGAAAAGGGTTTGCAAGTCTAAATGCACCCTAATAAAGAAGAGAAAATGGTAGTAGTAGATAGGGTAGGTAGATGGTGTTACAAAGTTTTATCTGATGAATGATGCTGCTAAATGTTTTTGATCCTTTACTTTCATCACAAATACTAAAGCAGGAAATACACTGGAAAATCACAGCAAGCAAAGTCAAACTCATTAACTTCCCTCATCACTTTCCCCTCAAAAGTTTTACTAATTTCCCCCAAAAGTACTAAGGTATTTACAGATCAAAGGGGCTCAAGGCATTTCCTTGACTTCTGGAGGGACCGGACCCTCGGCCTAATGATCAAAAAGACCTAAGTACTTGAGATAATCCATCATTATAATCATCCATCTTTAACCTTGTCCTAAGTAAAATCCTATTTTGCTTAGGAAACTCATACAAAATTTCATAAAAATCCCTCAAGATAACTTGCTATTCTAAGTTTAAGTGTTGGAGATAAAATGTTGCTATTTACTTCACAAGTTATCACTTTCTTAGATGTGCAAAAATATTTTGAGTTCCCTTGTCCTTTGCCATATTAATGTTTAACTTTATTTACTAAATCCCTAGTCAAATACCCTATCCTAAGTATATAATTCCTTTGTTTATATATACCCCCAAAACCCCTTTATTATAATGTTTTGACCAAAGTATTTACCTCCCTAATATTCATTAAAACCCGCTTCTACAAGCCCTTTGGTTAAAATATAGCATTATACCTTAATCCCGCCCCTATGGTGAATTAGTTGTATTAATTAATTTACCATATAAATAAAATATATATATATAAAAACCTTAAACATGCGATATGTGTGTTTAAAACACAAAAATATGAATAAAACTTCGGAGAAGTCTTGCACCACCGTGGATTGTCCACCTGGCATTCCACTTAACCAAACCCCCGCCGCAACCCCTTTCATTATGCACACAGGATTAATTAGTCATCCGGACTAATTAATAACCTTTTCCACCTATTATAAATCTCCCGGGGTGATTAAATTACACGTTAAACTGTTTTAAAACCCGACGGGCCCACACCTGAACCCTCCGCATGTTCCCCCATCTCTTCAGCCGTCGGATCACCCCTTCGTAGATCAACGGCCAGTGTTCACCCCGCTGCCCATCCCTTGTCAGCATTTTAACCAGCGGGGGATGGGTGGTTTTTGAATAGTCTACCGTCCACGTGTCGATCATCCTGTGGAATCGCTACCCTTCCGATATAAACCACCCTCGACCAAAAGCGGTGCGGGGACTAACCGCTTACCGCCCGGCCCCCCTGCCCCACGTCAGCCCGTACAAAAGTGACGTCACTCCTTGAAAAACTAAAAACCCCTTTTTTGAATTTGGAAATAAAACAAATTCGCGTGTTTTTATGTCATTTTCATCATTTGAACGCGACTGTGCTTTCCGCTACGAATTTCAAATTTCCACTGAAATCCACTGTTCAATTCGATTTCGCTCCAGAATTCTGCCAGACCTGTGTTCAAGCATCATCCTGCTACCGCCTGATACCTGTTAAAAGCCAGCTTTCCTCCAAGAACAGGTATTTATCCTATAGTGCTTCTAACTTCAAAAGAAAGTCTGTTTTCCTTGTTTTCCACTGGATTAGTGATTAAATCTTATCACTGAGATCATTCCCTGAGGTTTTAAAACTGTGAATTGTTCCCCTGAAACTGCAATTGTGTTAATTTCCTTCATTTAAATTGAAATTGCACCCGGCCTGTGAAGAAAAACCAGAAACCTCCGTTTTGAATCCACAAGAACCAAAATGGAGGCCCCGGTAGCTTTGAATGTAACTCCACTGAATGCCCCCCACAGAGAAGTTAGAATATTTTCCCTTAGTGGATAAATATTTTCAGATTAAAGACTTGCATTTTGATGAAAGCCCCCTTCTGAGTTATTGTCGCTGCAGAGACGATTATTCGAAGGGGCAAGATGTCATTGGGTTGTGGGAATCCAATCTCCCGAGATATCTCATCCCCTCAGTCCTTATTTTCCCAGAAATTATCCACTACTTCCATTCTAACTATGATCCAACTCAAAGAGCAGTAATTTCCCCTGACCAGAGTGTTCTGTTCCCTATCACTCCTCAGGCCATCAATGCAATGCTACATTTTGAACCTGTTCAAAACCTCACTCCCTTGTCCATTGGGGAATTGCTTGAAAAATCTACTCGGTTGTCCCCTGAAGAGGTGATCAGAAGATCACATCCTTGGATAAACAGTCTTAATACTAGTCATAAGATTTTTTTACTCCAAGATTGTTATCAAATATATTCAAACAGAGGTTAGAAAGCATAACAGCTAAAGAGTATCAGTGGTTAAAGTGTATCAGGTAAAAGTCAGTGAAAGTTAAAATGAAGTTACAGAGCAGTCAAAGGTAAACAGTAAAAGTAAATACATAAGGCAGTAAAATGGTAAAAAGAGATGACAATACTTTCACCAATAGTGAGGTTTGTCTAAAGTGAAAGTAAAACAGTCAAAAGAGCAAGAAAGTAAAAAGATGAAAAAACATAACAAGAAGGAACATTTTTGCAGAAATTGCATATTTTAGTCATAGTTTTACAGAAACTATTGTGATCAATCCAAGATTAATTTTACAAAAATGAAGGAGGTTTATGTTCTTAAGAGGGCCATATACAAAAACCTCTCTCACTTTTCTAACAGCCATTATGGTTTTGGAAATATTAAACAATGTTGGAAAGCACTTTTTGCAGAAAATTCCAGTTTAAGTCATCATTTTGCAGAGAGGATTGTGGCCAATCCAAAATACTTCATACAAAACTGAAGGAGGTTTTTGTTCCTAAGAGACTCATCTACAAAAACCTATCTCAGTTTTTTCACAGTGGTTTTATAATGAGAGATACATGTGCATCTTTACAGGCCATTTTTCAGACTCTGTAAAACTCTGTTTTACACATATTTTGTACAGAGACTATTATGCATAGCTGGAGAGGAATTTTGGGAAACTGAAAGAGGTTTATCTCACCAACATATTTATCTACAATAACCTCTTTCACTTTTTACATATCTATTACGGATTGAGAAATACGAAGATATCATTGGACCCTAAGTTTGCAGAATTGTTGGAGCAGATTGCACAAAGAAAGGAAGCAGTTAGTGACTTGGATGCCTCATCATCAACTAAGATTTGGATCAAATTCAAATTCTCCTCTTTGTCATCACCTATCCATCAAAAATAGTGCCAAATAGTTTGAGTGTCCTTTACTTTAGTTCTATTTATGTAAATAGTTGGAGAGATTTGTGAACCAATTTTGATATTTCTTTCAAGATATTTTAGTTTAGAATTTGTATAAATACTCCACTCTTGGAAGCATTTGGGGTGGATTCTATTACTCTGCTGTAACATTGAGATTTTCGGAATAAAAGCATTTTGGAGAAATTTATTCGTGGCTTACTGGATGACGATTTAAAGCACTAGACTTGTTGCAGGATTCATGTGTTGGACTACAGTTCAATAAGTTTTTCTACCCTTTTGTCTGAAATTTTATATTAGTTTATAATACCATCATATCCATTTCTGAATAATTTACATAAAGGATTGAAACAGAATTTGCTTAATTGTACTCTGTTTTCAAATGTGATTGTTCTTAATGTTTTCTTCTAAATTAGCTATAGGCATGAATTCTTAAATGCTCCCGCTTTGCTAATTTAAACATTGTTGATTACTATAATAAAGAATCCTTCATTGCTCTTTGTTTGTAGTCATTTCACTTCTTTCTTTTTGAACATGGTGAAAGATTCTTAGCTGCCTTTCATCCCTTCAAGATCATCCCATCCACTTTAAATTTTAAGGATTGTTCTCTGTCTAGCTATCTTGCCCTGTAATACCATCTTGTGCTTAGAATAGAAATCCAGTAAAGCCATCCTTTGACTCCATAGCCCAATGGACTGAAAGATCTCAACCTTTCCCTTAGTCTGTGGATTCCACCATTTTACCAAAACAAACTTTGAATCTATAACTAGCCTAAAACCTTCCAAGAACAAAGATAAATCATAAAGAGAGAGCCCTCTCTGGATGCAGATTGGCTAGATTCTGCATCTAAAAGGTTGGTTTGTGGTTACCTCGGGTATACTTTCCTCTTACACAACTTCTAGGAAAACCTGAGTGATAACACGATGGATGGTTCAGATTAGAAGATCGGGCACAGTGTTTCGGGAAGTGGGATGAGGGGTATGCAAAGGAAAGTGCCCGATCACCATTGATTTCCAGAGATCAACGACTCTCGTTGATTCAGATCATAACGTTGGGAACGATGGAAACCAAAGGGAAAAGGCTTTAGAGAAGGCTTTATAAAGGCTTTTAGTGCCTGAATATTAGAACTTAAAGTCACGTGGAATGAGGCTAAGCCACATAAGACCTTAGGGGCTTAACTTTCCAATAGAGTGGATAACATGTTTTTAAGCCTTTTTAAAGGGAATTTTGGCCTTTTTAGCGTCCGGTTGCAGGCTAAAGTTTTACTGATATAGTGTAAAGTAGGGTATTTTAGGCCAAAAACAGAGTTTTTTGGGCCAAATGAAAGGTTACGGTAGAGGAAAAGGCAGACTTTTAAACCAAATCAAGGGTGTTGTAAGGTTTTAAAGGGATTTTAGGATGAGATGGAGGGTTAGTGAAGAAATTTTGGAGGAAATTTGTGAGGGGAAAAAGGGGTGAAAATGGAGGCTTTGTGAGGATGAAATAGGGCAGTTGGAAGCATTTTCTTTCACAAACAGTGAGGCTTATCAGATGGAAACAGCAGTGAATATTTCTTCAAAGGATAGACAACATGGGGAGGCTTCAAGAATGATAGGTTTACAAAGCAAATGTATCTCTTGAAGACTCAGAAAGAATTTTAGCCACCTGTTTTCTTGTCAAAAATTTATAGGTGCCTAACACATCTGAAATGTCGTGACTACTGCAATTTACTTTGCGACTGCAAGTACTATAAAGGATGATGGTTGACATGTACAACTGTCTCTTTTCCCATCAAATAATGTTTCCACTTTTTGACACTTTGTACCAATGCATACAACTCCTTATCATATGTAGGATAACTCACAACAACACCATTAAATGTCTCAAAATGAAAAGCGATAGGCTTACCATGATGTAAGAGAACTGCACCCATGGTGTAATCACTAGCATTGGTTTGCATCTTAAATGGATGTCTCAAGTCCAGTAATGCAAGGACTGGAACTGAACTTATCTTCTCTTTCAAACATTCAAAATATTTTTGTTTCTTGCCTCCCCATTGGAAAGCATGCTTCACACTTGTCACTGCATGAATAGGAGCTGCTATGGCAGATAAGTTAGAAATAAACTTCCTCCAATACTAAGTTGCACCCAAAAAGCTCCTTACCTCTGTAATGGATTTGGGAGTAGGCCAATTCACAATGGCTTCTACTTTAGAAGGATCAATTCTCAAAGCACCTCCTCCTACTATGTGTCCCAAATAAACCAAAGAAGTATTTTCAAATTCACACTTTGACATTTTAAGAAACAACTGATTTTTCTTCAAAATATCAAGTACTTTCTTAAGATGCATGACATGCTCTTCTCTAGTCTTGCTGAAAATTAAGATGTCATCTAAGTAGACAATAACGAAATAATCAAGAAAAGGATGTAGAATGCCATCCATCACCCGCATGAAAGTTGCAGGTGAATTACATAAACCAAAAGGCATAACAAGCCACTCAGAGATTCCCTGTTTGGTTTTGAATGTAGTCTTCCAAATATCACTTTCTACAATTCTAACTTGATGATAACCACTATGTAAGTCTAACATAGTGAAAAATTTAGCATCTTTCAGTTGATCTAACAAATCATCTATCCTTGGGAGTGGGTAAAAATTTTTTACCATTATTTTGTTCAATTCCCTGAAGTCCATACACATACGCCAAGTTCCATCTTTCTTTGGAATCAACACTATCACTTACCCACATGGCACAATGCTTGGTCTTATGAAACCTTTTTCCAGCAAGTCTTTAATTGGCCTCTTTATTTCAGCATTCTCCATGACAGACATATCGTACATGCCTATGTTAGGAAGAGGACAATCTTGTTGCAACTGTATTTCATGTTGAATCTCCCTTTTAGGAGGAAAACTTGTCAACTCCTGAAACATCTCATGATGTGCATCAACTACATCATATAAATCTGATTTTAACTTGGGATCACAATTTTCAAATGAATCATAATTCAGATCAACCTTAGGCTTAACCATAAGAAGTACAAAACTCTTACTAGAATTCACTAGAATTTTTACCTGACTAGAATTTACCATCGCTATATTTGTCTTCTTGCGATGTGATCTAACAATAAACTCCTTGGCATATTTGAATAGATGATACTTGTTCTCATGGTGATGGAAGATATCTTTCCTATCATATAAGTAAGGACTTCCCAAAACAATTCCTGGTATATCAAGTGGAACAACATCTAGTTCAATTGTGTCAATAAAATGTGTAGTAATTTCAAAGCACAATATCCAATTATTTGAAACCTGTAAGTTTTCATCCTTGCAAATCCAACCAAGTGGATATGGTCTTGGATGTGGAATGGTCTCAAGTTTTAGCTACTTGACTATGTCTTCTGAGATAAGGTTCGCTTCTGACCCACTGTCAAACAATGTGCCAATTTTTTTATGTTTTGAAATAACCCTCACATGGAATAATTCAATTCATTCTTCTTCATTTGGAGCTTGTACATGACAGTTTGAAGTACTAGTACTTGGCTTAGTTTCAATTTCTTTTCCCTTCATATTCTTCAAACCCATGGTTGTAATTTTGGTTTCTTCACATGAATCATCACCTAATTCTTGTTGTGTAGTTTTAGCAGCTGTAGTTTTCTTCTTCCCTTTGTTTTTGTTAAATTGAGTTCTTTTTTCAGGATGAAGTTTCCAACAATTTTTCTCTTCATGGCCTTTTCTTGAACAGTGTTTACATATCACTTTCTCACCCTCCCTTTTTACAGATGCATTCTTTTCTCATTTTCCTTTTGAGGTTTTATCTTTTTTTTTCCCCTTAAAAGGCTTTTTTCTACCCTCTTCAAAAGTATGTTTCCCTCTAGCATCTAAATGTGTGGCTTGAACACAAACCTCATCTAGACTAGTAGGATTGAACATAAGGATAGTATGTCTAAGGTAGATATGTAAACCACCTATATATTTCAGCAAAGTGTCTTGACTCTGCAAGTCTACCCTTAATAAGAGTGCTCTTCTCCTAAAGTCTTGAGTGTAGTCTTGTACATTTTGTCCCTTAAGTTGTTTGAAATTTTTCCAATTCATTATAGCTTTTTGTAAATGAGCTAATGGATAAAATTGTCTTTTTATTGTAGTAATGAAATTATCCCATGATAAAATGATCTTACCATTTTTTCTAATCTCCTCCTTAGTTTTGGCTTCCCACCAAACAAGTGCTGCACCATTCATTCTAAAAGAAGCTAGCTGAAATTTGGTGTCGTCATCATGAAGGTTCTGTATCCTCAAGTAAACCTCCAACTGCCTTATCCAATTGTCAAGTTTTTCTACATTGAATTCACCATTAAACATAGGTAATTCAAACTTAACATCAAGTTTCAAAAATGGACTTTTACCAGTGTTCTTCGACTTCTGAGATTGATTTACTGAAGTTGAGGATGACGATGTAGAGGAAGAGGATGAAGATGGGGATGGTGGATCACCATTTCCTCCATTTCCTTTCTTTGGCTTGTCTTCATTTTCTTTCCTCCTGAAGATCCCTTTCCTTCCTTGTGAATTTTATACCCTTCTCCTTCAAGCCTTTCATTCCTTTCTTGGTAGAGTATCCTCACCATTTGAGTCATGTCTAGGAATGCCTTTCTGAACACCCTTTCTTCCTCTTTGGGATCAATGTCTTGAGGAATTTCTCCTCCTCTTGAAGTCATGCTTATGGCTTCTTCTGCTTCTCTTGGAGGAGAAATTGAAGGTGGAGACAATGGCACCCTTGCCTTCCTTGGTTGAGGATTTCTATGAGCTCTCACCAATTGACCTTCTCCTCTCTTGAGCTCATTAGGGGAATATTGAGGTCTAAAATGGGCCTCCTAAGGAAAATGTACAACTAAAATTCACTTTATGAGAACCAATCACATTTTAGGGGATGACATCATCCCTAATGGTTGAGGTGGCATTGCTTGAGTTAAAGGTACTTACTTGTTACATTCTCAATGGTGGATAAAAACTTATGGTTAACCATGGTAGTGCTTTAAGTACTTTTAAAGTCATAAAGTAAAGTACTAATAATAAATGTCATTTCACACTTTTTGAATAAAATATTATTATTGTCATTTCATATTTTTTGAAAGAAACAAATGCATATCCTTACATAATCTTCATGTCTTTACACATTTTTCAATAAATATTACATTTGTATATTATCATATATTTATTTTTGAATTATATATTCATCTCATTTTATTTAATATTATAATTTCAAATTAATTATAATTTGTTTTAACTTATTTAAGTACAAAGGAAAAATGAATTAGTTGTTCAATGATAATGACATTTTACTGAAAAGCTCATTCTTATTTACAGTTACATCAATACAAATTTTTTATTAATTTTATTTTGGTACATCTTTTCAATTGAATTTAACCATGGTTACATGGATTGTGGTGAAAAAAGTAAAATGAAAATTTAGAAATATTATTTTATTATTTCCTTAGGAGGCCCATTTTAGACCTCAAAATTCTCTAATGTAAGCCTAGTAAGCATCAAAAACCTTGAAAATAGTTAAACAAACCTTGCACAACAACAATACAGAGTGTAGAACTCTAGCCTTCATACCAACATAATCTGAATGGATGATATTTCTTATGCTATGCAAATTATCCAAACTGATATAATATAATGTGCAAAAGGTTCTCCTTAAATTGCAGGTTAAATAATTAGTTCTGGCTTTGTTTATGAGGCTCCTGTGTGAGGATTGATTAATTAATTTAATTGTTTAAAATTGTACAACAAAAATGAACAGAAAATCAACTTCACAAGCACATTACACAGCAAATTGTTGACGCAGTTCACCCCTCCTGGGCTACATCTGCTAGTCCAAGGCTCCCCAATGGCATGTCCTTGTTGTATTAATTTTCTCAAAATGGATGTACAGGTGAAAAAAATCCTCAATAGGAAAAAATATATGTAAAATCAACTTCAGAAGGTATGTAATAGCCATAGATGGCTTTTCATTTACATAAAACAGATAAAGAGAGCCCAATACACTGCCTTCTCCATGATGGCTCCTTCATCTTCCTCGAAGAAAAAACTATTGTAAAACACCTCTGTTCGACCTTAAACCTATACCAAACTGCTCAGAACCTCCAAGAGAATCAAAATTGACTATTTTTTCACCTTGTTTGGTCAAAAATTGAAGGAGTTATGGCAAAAACAAATTTTTACCTAGTGTCCCCCAAAATCCTCCTCCAAAACAGGAGGAACTTCAATTAGCAGCGCTAAAGATGGGGAATCTCTGGAATTAGCGGACCCACTCCAAATTCAACGATAATTGTTTACGGTTAAGTTAAATGATGTAGTGGCGGGGTCACATGAACCTCCGCCCAAACCGCCTACGAAACCGTGTGGATAAGTCACTGCATTAAATGTGGAGTGTTGCGCTAGCCACATGGTCATAACTGCCACTGTTAACCATGACCATAAAAACTACGGAGTGGAAGGCCTTAAGGCCTGGTTTTATGGCATCGGTTGTATGGTGTCGGGGCTAGCCTTGAGGGGCTAGCCCTTTAATTTTCCACCCGTTCAAAATTTAATACAACAATAAGTTCAAGAATGCCCTAATGTTCAAGAAATTATCACAGCTGGGCCAGTCGGGTTGGCCTGCCCGAACTGTCGGGTCGTGGGTTCAAATCCCATAAACCTTCAACTTTTATTTTCCTTTCAACCTTAAGTCTGGGGCCACGTGGCACCCTCTAATAGGCTTTCAATAAAAATTAAGAAAATAACTTTTTTCCTTAAATGTTTTATTTTTTTACAAAATGGAAAAGTCAGATTAAGTCAAAAAAGTCATGTTTTGGAGTTTACTAGGTGATTTCAAACCTCAATAACTTTTACATATGACCTCGGTTTTGAGAACCATTCACAGTGCCAGAATCGAAGTGACGAGACCTTTTCATTTGTTCATATTGTAACCACTTCTGAGAACTTTTATTTTTGAGAAAATTTCTTAACTTGGACATGATCTCTTGATCACAAAGTATTTCTTATCCAAATTCAACCATTGACATGTGCATGGTAAATTATTATTTGTCTAATGCAACCTACAATATATACGTAATATGTTTTACACTAGTAAAAGTGAAATGTGATTATAATATAAGACATTACGAAAGTCCCATTAATTTTAATAATAGTGATAATAGTGGTAGGATGAAGATTTGTATGCCAGATATGAAGGCATAATTGTTGATGAAATAGAATATTAGCAAAAAGAGTTAAAAACAATATAATGGATGGTTCCCATTTTATGTAATTGGTGTATTTAAAATCGATTAATATTTTTTGGAAAATGTTAAGGATTAAATATTAGATTAAAGAAAAACCACCTATATGGAAATGTGAATAAATGTATAATAAAGCATGGTAATTGTAATTTAAATTAAAGTAAAATAATTGTAATCAGGAGATTTAGAATCTCTAGTTTCATAAAAAATAAATAAAAATTATGAGTATCTGGAGGTTCTTTACAAGTGGTTTCAAAGCCATAGATTTCAAATTTGGACCTATTATGGATCCTAAACTAAAATAATAAGTTATGTGTGATTTACAGAGTTAACCAATTGGGAGTGTGGTTGAAGACTTAAATGGAAAAACCTCTGTAGGATCAACCAGAGGATGCGAGGAACACAAAATCGATTCTGGAATGTTGGGTGGAGGAAAATAATAGTACAAAGAAACGTGAATATGAAATATTACAAGTTTTTCATAGTTTGAGGGAATATTTAGAAACCATTAAAGCCAATTAGGAAAGTTATCCAAATCAAAGGAGGAGCAAGAAATTTTAATGGTTATATACTCAGAATATTAGAAGGAAAAAGAAGTGGTAGAAGATCTGAAGTCACATGTAGGAAAGCATGTAATTTGAATCTAATAGTAGAACCAACTTTATAACTTCTAGTGAAACCCAAACAAATGATTCTAGTGACCAAAAATAACTGAAACTAGATAACAATAAATGGATGCCTAGGAAAATAAGTTCTACCTCTCAGTTCCAACGAGATTTTAAGAAGATTAGACACCCTATTTTTATGGTGAAATTAAATAAGGAGCAAATGCATGGCTCCTTAATATGTCTAAATATTGTGAAGTATATAATTACCCAAGTAACCTAAAATCAAGTTCGGAAACTTACCATTTGACTGGTAAGGAAACCTTATGGTGGGAATAGAACAAAATTTTCAAGAGAATTAGAATTAAGAGCTTAACATGGAAATTGTTCAAGAAATAATTTAGAAATAATTATTTGACTGTGAGGTATTTTGATGAAAAGGCTAGAGAATTTTATGATATAAAATTGAGAAAATATACCATGGGTGGGTTGTGAATAAATTCATTATTTTACTAAGATATGTACCTTATTTGAAAGAGGAGAAGGAAAAAATACAAAGATTTATTGGTTTCCTACCTTTTTATAATAGAAAAATGATTGAATTTATAACCCAGAGACTATGGATGGTACCATAAGAAAGGAAAAATTATCTTTCAATCAAAGAAAACAAAAAGTAGGAAGTTATAAGGGATGGGTGACAAAGAAACATGATAGGTTAAATATTAAAAGAAAGGGGTTCAAGAAACTTTCTTTTTATAAGAGTATGCAAGTAGGAAACTATAACATAAATGTTAATTGGCAATAGAATTTTGGACAGAAAGGAGGATTATGAATAAGAAATAGAAATTTTAGTGAATTAGTTAAACTACCAATAAACTTTTGTGGTTGTAAAGAAAAAAAATTATGGAGAGATTGCATGTGGAATAAATCAAATAATAAAGAAACTTTAAACAATATCCAATAAGAATCTATTGTAATTGATGTTTCTTGTAACCTACCCAGAATTTGTGTTATATTGGAAGGGAGGAAAACATATCATCAATCCGACATGGTGGAAATTTAAGGTAAAATTATTGAAAAATATGTGTTCGTACTTATAGATCCATGATCTACATTAAGTTATATTTCCCATGTTATTGTTGAAATATGTAATCTTGTGAAAGAGAAACAAATAAAGCCTTGGTTAATATAGTTGGCCAGAGGAACTTAAATCTTGGTTAATATTGAAATAAGAAAAAAATGCACAATAAATCTTAATGGAATACACATCACTCTAAACATAAATATATTACCCTTGGGATCTTATGATTTTCTCGTAGGTATAGACTGGTTAGAATCACATAGAGTGATACTAAATTGTTTAGAAAAGTCCTTTACATGTATTGTTGATAGGGGGGAGCCTGTATGGTCCAAGGAATACCAAGAAAGATTTTTGTCAGACAAATATTTTCAATGCAAATGAAGAAATATGCTAGAAAGGATGTAAAATGTTCATTGTCCAAGTGCAAAATATTTCTAATGACAATCAGAAATAATCATTAGAAGAATCTCCTGTATTGAAATTATACAAGGATGTTTTTCCATAATAAATACTCAGACTTCCTCCAAGGAGGGATATTAATTTCACCATTGACCTTATACCTGGATTTGTTCTAGTATCAAAGACTCCATATTGAATAAATATTCCTCATTCAATGGAGTTGACGATGTAGTTATAGGAAATCTTGGACAAAAAGTATATAAGTCCAAGTGTGTCTCCTTAAGAGGTACTAGTTTTTTTGTCAAAGAGAAGGATGGTACTCTCAAGTTGTGCATAGATTAAAAAAAACTTAATAAATGACCATCAAAAACAAATATCCCTTACTCAAGATATATGACTTGTTTGATCAAGTCAGAAGAGCTTCTATTTTATCTCAAATCGATTTAAGATCAGGATACCACCAAATCATAACTAAGGATGAGAATATTCACAAAACATCATTTCGCACACGTTATGGGAATTATGAATTTGTATTACTTACATTTGGGCTTATTAATCCACCAAATACCTTCATGTCTTCTAAACAAAGTGCTTAGACCATTCTTAGATATATTTGCAATTTTCTTTATAAATGATATTTTGGTATGCTCAGAGAGTAAAGAACAGAGTGACTATTATATGAATATGGTTCATAAAACTCTTAGAGATAATTAATTATATGATAAATTCAACAAATATTAATTTTACTAGAAACAAGTTCATTATCTACGACCTATTATATCAAAAGAGGAAATTATTTTTTATCTGAAAGAGATAAAGGAAATAATGGAGTGGTGAGTATCCAAAAATGTAGAATAAATCAAATCCTTTATGGGAATTGCAGGCTACTATAAGATATTTATAGAAGTATTTTCCAAACTTTCACATCCAATTAATTCTCTATAAAAAAAGGAATCAAGTTTGAGTGGATTCAAAAGTGTCAAGATGGTTTCAATAAGAAAAAACAAATCTTGACCAGAACACCAATTCTAAAATTGGTTGATCCCAACAAGTATTTTGTGGTATATGCATATGCATGTAAGGAAGGTTTAGGAGAAGTTTTTATATGGGATGGTCATTTTGTTTCTTATGGGTCTAGAAAGCTTAAAAAGAATGAGAAAAACTATGCTACTCATGATCTTCAATTAGCATCTATCATTCATGCATTCAAAATTTGGAGACATTATCTTATAGAAAGAAAATTTCAGTGGAGGAAAGACAATTTTGGTCTCAAATATCTATTTAATCAACCTATCTAAATATTAGACAATCAAGATGGTTAGAATTTATTACTGAATACGATTTTGAGACTACAAATATTAAAGTAAAGGAGAATAGAATAGTTGATTCTTTAAGCAGAAATCTTAATCAAAGTTGTGTTATATCAACAATAAGTTGATCAGCAAACTTGATAGATAAAATCAAAATGGCTGCCAATTTTGATCTAGAATACTTGAAAATTAAGGAAAAAGTTCTGAAATTTGATTCATTGAATGAATAGGAGAATGAATGTTCACTAGATATCTAGTACATATTGTTGTTTAAAGGTAAAATTTATGTTCCTCATGATATAAAGATGAAAAATTTTGTTCTAGATGATTTGCATAGAAAGTCAATAATTGGCCATCCTAGCTACAAAAAGTTGATTATTGTGTTAAGAAAGGATATTTATTGGCCAAATATGACAAATGAAATAAAAAAAGATGTGGCTAAATGTCTTGATTTTCAACAAGTTAAGGATTTTCATCAACACCCTATTGGGTTATTACAACCACTACCCATTCTAGAATGGAAATGGGACAATTACAAGGGATTTTATTACTAGAATACTAAAGGTTAGGAGAAAACATGACTTAATTATAGTTGTGGTTGATAATCTCAGTAAACAAACCCACTTTATCCCTATAAAATCCACTTTTAAAGCAATAACTGTTATAGCATCATTTTTCACCTTCATATGATTCATGATTGCTTTTATGGCTTTGGGCACCCATTCCTACAAACTTGGACAAAATTCACTAAAAAACAGTGTAAAAATCCCCATACGCAGTTATGCCCAGACTTTTTCACGTGTATACGCAAGTCCACATGTACTTTTCCGCGTATGCCATTAAAATTATTAAAAAATATATTAAAATTCCCTATTTTCGGGCTGGGTTGATGGTTACTCTGGTAGTTCAACCACCCTAGCACGTGGCCAACTGTTTCCAACTGATGAAACTACTTTGAGGGAGTATAAAAGCCCCTCATCTGTATGGCCTAAGGGAGAGAGAAATTATTGATATTATACTATGTTGGAATCCTCTATCCAAGTCTGAATTCCCGTGCCTCCTGCACTTCCCAGTTCATTACAGGAAACCCTTGTTTCCTGGAGATGCTCATCTCTCTATATGTCATCTCGTATGCACCAGTTCGGAAGGAATCTTAGCGAGGCAAGGGTGGGACGGATCCGGACGACAGTCTGCTCGAAGATCGTGGAAGGATTCAGGTGATATCTCCACTCGTTATTTCTGTACATGCTATTTATAATACAGAAGAACCATCTTGTTCCCGAAATATACGTGTTAGTGTCCGCTTACATATGTGAGAATATTGTTATTTAAGCATTTATTATGGTTTATCTAATGTTGCACATGGATTTCACTAACATTTAGAGTAGATATATGCTGTACAACCAGTTCTTCATGCTTGCTTCTTCTTGTCTTTTAGGTTAAGAAGGAAGAAGGGTTGCTGGGGGTTTGGACCCCGCGGGATCTGCTTCAACCGTAGGACCTACGGGTAAGTTCCTCGATCTGCTCTATTTAGTTTTTCATGAACATGTATGGTTGTGTGAGTCCTTCTTGAGTAGCATGCCCTGCTCTGTGGAGGTTGTAACCCAACAAACCTCTAGGGTGATTTTCCCCGAAACAGAACTGGCGGCTCCATTGGGGATCGCATTCTTATGATTCCCCTGTTGGGTGGTTTCAGCTGTTTGATAGGTTTCCAACAGTTTTAACTTTTATTTCCAGTCCAGTTTACTCTTTCTCAGTCAGACTGAAGTCCTGGTTTCCTATCCAGGCTTGATCCTTTTTGTTTTTCATTATCTACCTTTATATACGCGGGTTTGTCTGCACACAGTCGCGTATACACGCATTTTTTGTTAAAGGGAGTCGCGTATACGCGTGTTTCCTTTAGCACAGTCGCGTATGCACGCTTGTTGCTAAACTGTGAAGTTGCATATACCTAGGCAGATTTTGAAATTTTGGATTTCTTGGCTTTTTATTCCTTTCTGTCTGTGGAGACCTGTTCCTGCAGTGTCTTTGTACCCTCTGGATTGTGAAGAAAGTGGTCTTTGGTCTTTTCTCTCTCTTGTTTGATTGAAGACTAGTCTTTTTGGCAAATTATTGTTTCTTGTGCTGGAATTTCTGGTTCGAGTACCAAGATCTCTTTCTGGGTATTCTTGGCTATTCTTCTTCATCAGAACAGAGAGCTCCTGCTCATTTACTCATTCCTACCTTTGTGTCTTGCTTTGCACTTCGATTTTTTCCCATTTCGTGGTTGGTTTTCTTGAGTTCAGTCGGCTAGGTCTTGTTGCAACTTTTGAAGAGTCTTTCTTGGTTCTTTGAAGTTTTTGTTTGCGGCAAGGTTGTACTATTCTTCTAGGCTGAGTGGCTGAGTTTTCTTGTCTTCTTTTGCTCATATTGATCTTGCTACTAGTTAGCCCTATAAGATTTGGAGCATTTTTGAAGTTTTTGCTTGAAATTCAGTGTTGTTTGGCTTGGGGTTTTATAGTTTTGCTTGGTCTTTTCGAACTCTTCCCTTATAAAATTCAAAAGCTCAAAAAACATTTCTCTTTCTTGTTTTCTTTTGTTTTTGCATTTTGGTTTTCGTTTCTTTGTATCTTTTGAAGCTTTGTTGAGGTTTCTTGCCTTTGGATTTTGGCTTGATTTTGGAAAGGAGTTGTCATTGATTTCTTCCTCTTGTTTTTAAGCGTTTTTGGTGTCTTCATATTAAGAGTTCTTGATTTTGGGAACTAGCTTTCTGGACAACCAAAAAGAGATAAAACTGAAGGATCTTTGGGAAATTTCGCTCTGCTTTAGGAGATTTTGCATCTTAGAATTTGCATGCTTGTAGTGATTTGCATCAGGTGCACTTAAGCATTTATTCATTTTCATAGTTTTTGTGAGTGTGAGTTTGTTATCTGAAAAGAAAAATACAATTTTTAATCTCGTAGAACCTGTGTATAAGTTTCTTTTCATCGAAAGACAATAACTGCATTTGCATGTAGTTTGGTTTTTATTAATTTCTTTCTGCGTCAAAACACCATAAGTTTCATTTCCGCATCCCTTTGACTTAACATAACAACCAATTAAAATAAGCGATTTAATTTTAAATCAACTAGCAAAGTTTTCTAAGTGTCATACACCAACTAGCTAGGTTGTAGGTCCTTGAATTAGGTGAGTGGAGAGTTAAATCTCCAAGACCGCTCAAACAAAACATAGAAGTTGATTAATTGAGCGAAATCCAACTCCGTTAGGTGGACCGGGAAAGCTCTCCTCCAGAGAGTCAAGCGCGAGGGGAAGTGAAGGCTGAGAAGAGGGATACCCCCTCTCTGATTAGCTAAATCTGACCTCAAGACCGTTCCGTCCGGCTTCTGACACGGATTGGTGCCCATAGTTGCCACTCCTAGGTTCCACATAGGTGACTGCGGGGGGGAATACCCGTGGTACCTGAGGCAGACGTCGTATCACTTTTAGCAGTACTTCTGGGGGGGTGCCCTTGCGAAGCTTGGGTGCTTGAGCCGGCAAAGGCTGTCATTAGGAGGTCGGCGTAACTGTTTCTGTTACCTTCGCTAGTAGGCCTGGGCCGTAATTATCCCAGACTGCTTTCGAGAGGTCTTATATTTCGATTTCCTGTATTTTGGTGTCCAGTCCTCATCACCCGGAGCGGAAATACTTGAAGGTTGTTTGCTTGATTGTATCTCAGGGATTTTTCTTATAGTGAGTGCTCTTTGCTCCTAGCTTGCTAAGCTTTATATTTTTTGAGTCTAATTAAAATTTGTTAAAGTGGCTGATCAAGCGCCTCGTCGATCGAGGAGAATCTGGAGGTTATCTCCCGAGAGTCCAGAGCCTTCTTCGAGAAGGCGTAGGAGTGATTTAGCTGGTGGTTACCACCCTGTGACGTCTGACGCAGTGGAGAGAGATCCTCTACAAGGGTCTGAAGGTTTCATAACTGATTATGGTGTCGGTTCCGAGAGGAGCGTTCGGCTCACCTCATGAGTTTTTTTTCCTCAGGAAGAAGATTTTCAAATTGAGGAAGTACCTGAACCTCCTGTGTCAGGTCCATCTCCTCTTCCTCCTGATTATTCGTTCATTGTTCAATACATCGGACCTGAGTTAGAGAGACTGGAAGATCCTCCGTATTATTCATACCTTTCGATGGCCACGACTGGAAACGCAGCTTCTGCTGTGAGTGCTGCAGGCATTCAGACTCCTGCTTCTGTTGAAGGAGGGGGCACTATTGCTTTATCTTCGATTGATTCTAGTGCTGCTGTGTTTGGATCTAGTTTCACCCAAGCACATGCTTCTCATTCTGGTCCCTTCTGTTTCGGAATGCCCACTAGTGGGATTCCTTCTTTTTCCTTTTCCACTGCTGCAGCTGGATCTACACCCATGTCTTCCATGGCTAGTGGATCAGCTTCTTTTCAAGGGTTCCCCTTTGGAACTGGGCACATTCCTAGTTCCAATCCTTCTTTAGGGTCCTTTATGTTTACTTCTCAGACCCAGAGTTTCAATCCTTGGTCTGGAGGTCAGAATTCGACCACTTTTACAAGATGGAACCCTGTATTCACTACAGTGGGGGCAGGGAATCAGTTTTACGCTGGTCACCAAGGGAATAATTCTTTCCCTTCGTCGAGTCCTTATCAGACCTTTTCTCCTCTTTCTAATGCTTGGAATCCCTATCAGGGGCTTTCCTCTTCATTTCATACTTCAGCGGGGGGAACTGGTCTAGGCTTTGGTAACTCTGCGTTGGGAGGAGGTTCTTCTCCTTTTTCTACGAGTCCCTTTTGGCAACCTGGTGCCTCATCAAATCTAGGGTATTCTTTTCAAAATGTTGGGAATCCATCCCATCAAGGATGGAATCCTCAGGCTCCGCCTCGCTTACCTTTTCTGGCAACGTTAAACTTGCCAGATCTGTCGAAGTTGACTAATGATCCGATTCTTTATAATCCAGGGTGGCCTCCGGTTCCCACCAAACTTCCTTCAGACATTCCAAAGTTTGAAGGCAAGAATGAAGAAGATCCGACTGACCACATCACTACTTTCCATTTATGGTGTTCTTCGAACTCCCTGATCGATGATTCGATTAGGTTGAGATTATTTCAACGCACCCTAACTGGAAACGCTGCCAAATGGTATATTGAGCTAACTGGGGGCAATTTTGCTACATTTGGAGAACTGGCTATTACATTTCTGAACCATTTTCAGTTGCCTGTCCGATATGATGCTGGGACTGAACTCCTAGCTAATTTTAAGCAGGACGATGCAACCCACATTTCTGACCATATTCAGGAATGGAGGAGAAGGAAGAGGGTTATTAAAGCTCATATTCCAGGTTAATTCCTTTTGGAATGGTTTCTGAAATCCCTGCAGTCAGATATTTCGAAAGATGTATCCCTCTCCGGGGTATTTTCCGAGGAGCAGGCCATTTTTAGGGCCCATCAGTTGGAGCTGATATATTCTCAGTCTGGGGTCCTTCACAAGTATCTGCACAATTCTCCTCACTCCAAATTAGATTTATCTAAAACTAAGCCCGGTCCTCATGGTGACGAACTGATTGGATCGATCAATAGTGGTGCAGCAAGCCTGCTTACTCAATTGCAGCAGTTGTCTTTGCAATCTGCTCCTTCTGGTCAAGCTGTGCCTGCTGAGTCATCACCTTCCCAGTCTTTGTCCATAAATGTTTTCCACGCTTCTGATCCCAAAGGAAATCAACAATCCGAAGGGAAGAAGAAGGGACGAAATAATAAGAAAAAGGGCAAGAACGGGAAGGGTAATGCGAATAAAACCAACAAGAATGTTGGTGAGGGTCCAAAGGAGAAAAGGAAAGTGAGGTTTCCATGCAAGCTATGTGTTGGAGACCATCTTACATACCTTTGCCCTAAAATTCAGGATGCGCAGTGCTTGTTAGCCCAGCAGGGTTCTTCTAGTTCCCAGGCTGTGTTAACAAACCCTTTTCCCCAAGGGAAACAATTAGTTGTTGGCGCGAATCAAAATCCTGGGGCTTCCTCTGGGGGCACCCAGGAAGGGGAAATTCCATCGAACATTTTCATGATGAGTGCTCACGCGGATATCACTACGAGATCCCGTGATTATGGCAGAGAAGAGTCTTCGAAAGCTAAGGATGCTCCTGATGCTACTGAGCCGCTTCACATTACGAAGCCTACTGTTGAGTCTATGCCTCGGATGCCCAAAGCATCTTCTAAGCGATCGACGATTAATCCAAATTCTAGGGCTACCCAGAACTACTCGATTGTGGAAGATCTAGCGCAGAGTCCTTGTGCTATGTCGGCTTTAGAGGTGCTCCAGTCTTGTCCGGCTCAGCACAGTGCTTTGCTCACTGCCATTGGGGCTATTGATCCGAAAAATTCTCTTCTGATTACTTTTGATATGACTAATTTTAAGAAGACACTCCCCCATCACATGGCTTTTCATATTAAATCATCGTACCGAAAGTGTAACATCTTTCAGACGGTTGTTGATGAGGGTGCTTCCACATGCGTGATGTCTCTCACATGTTGGAAGACAATTGGATCTCCCAAAGCTGTTCCATCTACCACTCTTCTGACTGCGTTCGATGGTCATTCTCACAGACCCCATGGTATTGTCCCAGCTTTGCCCATCTGTGTTGGGGGAAAAACTGTCAATATAGAGGTTGAGGTAGTGGATGCAAGCTTGGACTACAACCTTCTGTTGGGGAGAAACTGGATTTATGAGATGGATGCCATTTCATGCTCATTATTTCGGATTATTTGTTTCCCCCACGAAGGGAGGATTGTTACAGTGGATCAACTGGACTGTCCTCGTGTAGACCCAAATGCGTCTACTAACTCATCTGTTCCAAAGTTGGATAATACTAAGGTGCCTGTTGAGAATTTAGGAGTTGGAATGTTTTCTTCCTTGATGGGTACTTTCGATATTCCTCCTCCTACGGTTCATATTAATGCAATTTCATCCTCCAAGGCTCCTCTTCGAAGAGAGTTCTTCAGAACTCATTATTTTTTAGACCCTTGGACCTTACCTTCCCCTACTGCCACATTAGCGGAAGGTCAAGTGGGTGGAATGGCATTTCCTATTTCTGCAGCTGAGATTTCTTATCAGTCTATTGTTGACTCTGCAGAATCCATCCCAGCTCCTCTGTCACCGGAAGAGTTGGATGGAGATGCGGCTCCGGCTTGGACACTTAGTTCTTCCTCTACCCAGGATTGCCTTGATACCACTCTTCCATCTAAAGAGGCCATCCTGGAAGCTATGACAGGTATAGATAGACCGTGGGATGACTTGCATCATCGGTCTTACTTTTTACCTGATTTGAGCAAAGTTGAAACAAGTTTTCCAAGTCCTCAGTCTCCTGGTCCTGTTCACCCAGTCCTTAACCCTTTAGCACCAACACAGGTTTATGCTGAAGGGAACATGGCTGTGATTTCTCCTACTATCCCGGTGAACATTTCCAGGGATCCCAATATTATTGAGAATGTCTTCATCGGAGCTGAATGTTCCCGTGAAGAGGTTCAAATTTACACCGAACTCTTTAAAGAGTATAGGGATGTATTCGCTTGGTCTTATGAGGAAATGCCTGGAATAGATCCATCTATTTTCCAGCATGAGATCAAGACTTATGAAAACGCTAAGCTGGTGAGGCAAAAACTTCGTCTGGTCAATCCTAGGAAGGCAACAGCTATCAAAGATGAGGTTGAGAAGCTGCTTAAGGCGGGATTCATTTTCCTTGTTCCTTTGACTGAATGGGTTTCAAATCCCGTTCCCGTAGATAAAAAGCAAGGAACGATTCGAGTTTGCATCGATTTCAGAGACCTAAATAAAGCATGTCCTAAAGATAATTACCCCACACCATTTATCGATCAGATCATTGACGAGTGTGCCGGTAATGAGATTTTCTCCTTCATGGACGGTTTCTCTGGATATAATCAGATTACTATCCGTCCTGAAGATCAGCATAAGACTGCCTTTATTTGTCTCTGGGGTAAATTTTCATACAAGAAGATGCCTTTTGGTCTTAAAAATGCTGGGGCTACCTTTCAGCGGGCCATGTCATATGCCTTTCACGACATCAAAAAGATTATCGAGGCATACTTGGATGATTTAGCTGCTCATTCTTGAAAGAGGATGGATCATCCTGGTCACCTCCGGCAAATATTTGAAAGATGTCGTTTCTATAAGATTAGATTGAATCCGAACAAGTGCGTTTTCGCGGTTACATCCGGTCGGCTATTGGGATTCATTGTGTCTAGGGAAGGGATAAGGGTAGATCCCTTCAAGGTTGAGGCAATACTTCGGTTGCCTCCCCCGTCCTCTATCCGTCAGCTTCAAAGTCTACAAGGGAAGTCTAATTTTCTTCGGAGATTTATCGTAAATTATGCTGAAGTTACCAAGGGATTTATGAGATTGTTGAAGAAAGGAGTTCCATTTCTTTGGGATGACTTCGCTCAACGCTCGTTCGATGCTTTGAAAAAAGCATTGACCTCTGCTCCTTTATTGAGTCCACCTGATTATAGCAGGGATTTCCTTTTGTATCTAGCAGCAGCAGAATCTACCATTGGTATGGTTCTGGTTCAGGAGGATGATGCTCTTGCAGAGCATGTTATATACTACCTTAGTTGAGGATTGGTAGGACCTGAACTTCGGTACACTCCGATAGAAAAATTAGCTTTAGCAGCAGTTCATGCTGTGAAGCGACTCCGGCATTACATTATTCTTCGAAAAACTTATGTTTTGGCAGCAGCCAATCCATTTTAGTTTGTCCTCAGTAGGCGAGTGATTGGGGGAAAATACAATAGATGGATTGTGATTTTGCCGGAATTTTATCTTGATTTTATGTCTGCCAAGTCCAAGAAATCATTGGTTTTCGTGGAATTGATCTCCGAGTTGCCCTGTGGAGAAGAGATGATCTATGATGAATCCTTTCTGGATGAACATTTGTTTCTTATCTCTTCACAGGATCCTTGGCATGGAGATATAATTGTGTATCTCCAGACTGCGAAGTTTCCCTCTACTTTTTCGAAAGATGAGCGTCGTAAGTTGCGTCACTTGGCCAAAAATTATTTGATTATTGGTGATGCTTTATATCGTCGAGGGGTTGATTCAATCCTGAGACGCTGCTTAACTCTCGAAGAAGCTGAGGCTGTGCTAAATTATTCCCACAGTGGAGCTTGTGGGGGTCATTTATCTGGGCTTGCTACAGCCCAAAAAATCTTGCGTGCTGGGTACTTTTGGCCCTCGATTTTCAAGGATTGTATCGAATCAGTCAAAAAGTGTCATCCGTGTCAAGTTTATACTCGAAAAATGCGCGCTCATCCAGCTCCGCTTTTCCAGTCATTACTGTCAGTCCCTTTACAAAGTGGGGTATTGATTATACTAACCCGCCTTGGGCTAAAGGTCACAAGTGCATTATTGTAGCAGTAGACTGCTTTACGAAGTAGGTCGAGGCTATGCCTACTTTTGGGAATGATGGTGAGACTGCAGCTCTTTTTCTTTTCAACCAGGTTATTTCTCGTTTTGGTATTCCTAGAGAGATTGTCACTGATCATGGCAGTCATTTTTAGAATATTATGATGGCTGAGTTGGCTCTCAAATTGGGGGTCCGGCAAGAGCATTCATCTCCGTATTATCCTCAAGCCAATGGGCAGGTGGAAGCCGTGAATAAATCCTTGAAGACAATTCTTCAAAGGACAAATGATAAAGCTAGATCCAACTGGCATATTATGCTATATCCTGCACTTTGGGCATACAGGACGTTCGTGAAAACTGCAACTGGCTTTACTCTGTTTCAGCTAGTGCACAGGTTGGAATCTGTATTTCCCATTGAATGTGAGATTCCTTCTCTTAAGTTAGCTGTTGAACTTCTTCCTGACACTTCTAGTCTTGAAGAATGGCTCCTTCATCTGGAACATCTCGATGAGCAACGTCGGGATGCCGCCACGATGAATGAAGCGCATAAAAACTGAGTTAAAGTTCAGTACGATAAGGCCGTCAAACCCAGGTTTTTTTTTGGAAGGTGACCTTGTTTTGGTCTATGCCCAAGAAAAAGATGCCCTGGGGGCAGGAAAGTTTAAGTCTATGTGGTATGGCCCCTTCATCGTTAAAAAAGTCCTTAAGAAAGGAGCGTATACCTTGGTTGATTTCGAAGGGAACGAGTTGCTGGAGCCCCGAAATGGGCTCTATTTGAAGAAGTATTATGCCTAGGCTTTGGCCTGGCATTTTGCTTTTGTATATAGTAGTTTTTTTCTTTGTACATATTTGATTGATTTTCGATTTTTGATGAGTTGGTGATGTTTTTGATCTACTTTGGCAGGTTGTGTTGGATGTCATGAGTCATTTTGGTTTCGCCGATGGTGCTAGTAGACACACCCGGAACTTAGCTTCCACGGCTTGGGTGCTTCATTATCCATCCGGTTAGCTGTTAGTATCAAGAGGGGTCTGCATTGGTCCTGCTTCCAATAATATAGCAGAATACACTGCAGTTGTTTATCTACTCTCGGAGGTAATATCTTTGGGTGTTGATTCGTTGGTAGTTTTCTTGGACTCTCAGCTGGTGGTGTCGCAGTTGAACAATACTTATCGAGTTCGAGATCCATTTTTATTACGGTTGTTCTTGAGGGTACGTTTGTTACAAAGATCATTTCATTTTTTAACTTTCATTCATATTCCTCGAGCTGACAATTGGTTGGCAGACTCATTAGCTAATCAGGCACTGGATTGGCATATTAATCATTCCATACAATAAAATTTAATCATCAAAAACATCATATATTTTGATACATTTATCACATCACATCAAACATCGTTGTATATATATCATCAGAGTGTTCAAAAACTTTACAAAATTTGGATCCATAAGGTCATACAAAATTTGGGCTTATGCCCGATCATGTTCAGTCTCAAAAAAAAAAATATACAGTCATTTGATACATAATATCTATCTACTCCTGGGGTCCCTTCCCAGAAGTCGTGTTCCTATAGAACATGATTGTGTTGGCAACTCGGCGAAATAACCGTACCGAGTCTCGGGGCACTCCTACCACCCGTCTCTGGATGGCTTCCGGCAGATCTTCCATGGCAACCATAGGTATTTGGCGGGTTAATCCCTCCAAGTTCCTCTGTACAGCCTGGAGGGTCCTGTCTAAATCCACTGTATCTACTTCACCCCTGCGACGCTTGTGGCGCGGGAAACCCTCAGGTCGAACTGGTCCAATATCTGTATCATGATCATGTTTACATTGTAAGTCATTATGAATCCAATCAAAAACATGTTTGTTTTTCATTTTTTCATACATATTTGAAAAAATCCAAAAAATTATATAAATAAAAAAATTTTGCAAACTTACCGACTGTGCCTCATGTTATGCCTGGTGGAAGAACAAGATCTGGATCTCCACGAAAGTCCATCCTGGCATAGGGATAGTCGTCCACAGCGATGATTTGTTTTCCCCACCAAAGGAAGAACTCATCATCCCAAGTGGTCCGGGGAACTTCACTTCCCCCTAATCTCTTCATCATGTATGCCCAACGGGAAATTCTTGGGTCTCTCGGGCTGCTGATGGTAGAGATTACTCTGGGTCTCAATGCTGGTATCTTCTCAAAGAATAATGTCATCAAAATTGTACCGTATCCGAAGTGTTTTGTCTTTGCTTGGCGGATTGAGGTCAATTATTGCTTCATGTTCAGTAATAGGACTGTGCACCAATCATATACATGAGTTAAGCATTCCACTGCTATGCTCATTTGAGTCCTGGACGCCTGGTGTAGGGAGGCAGATCCTGCCACTCTGCCAATGGTGAAAAGGAGGATTTTTATGTGCAAATCCCTTAAATCTTTAATTGCAATCTGAGTTCCAACTTTCTTGGAACCCTCTACGCAGTACACGTGGACGTAATCTTCCACGGTTAGCCCTCCCAAGGGCTTCCCATGCAAATCTACTGGTTCCCCCTTCCGGGAGAGTCCAGTGATAAAACATATGTCTTCCACTTCAATGCGTACAGGCATCTGATCTATCATAAAGCAGTCCTCTTCCGGTTCCCAATAGTTCACGAGCATTTCAAGCAACCGGACATTGCTTTTCATATTTGGCATTTTGAAAAACTTGAGCAATCCGAAATTACGAAGAATATTTAGCGATGCTCGATCTTGCATGACTTCTAGATCAATTGCACTGTGTTCACGCTCTCTCCATGAGATTGTCATCCTGTCAAAATTCAATAAATCCTTCATTAGCTACACATTTTTTTCATTTGAGCCTGCGCATACGCGACTTTATTTGTGCACAGTCGCGTGTATATGCGACTTTAACATTATCAACCCGCGTATGCGCAAACCCGTGTTTTTTAGCAAGGGTTTCTATGGTGAAAATCACTAAATTTTAATTTATGAATGGACAAAATGATTTGCAAGGATGATTGATGAGCTTACCTGAAAAATTTGGTGCGATTTGACGAAAGAAGTTTTTTGCTCCAGAGCACTTTTCTCCAAATCAGCAATGTAATAATGAACCAAATATGAGGTAATTTGTCTATTTATGGCTAAAAAGTTGAAAATTTTCGCAAAAATTTGTTATGCTTATTTTTTTCTATCTATCTTAAGCTGCATAACCCGGATGCTTGGAAGTGCCCAGTTTGGTATGTTTTCAGGTACATTTTGACGAATTTGAGATTTTCCCAGTTTTTTGATCCATGATTACTGACTCGTCACGGCAGGTATATGATCTTCACTAGCATATAGGTTAGGGAAATCACTTTCCGCTGCATCTTGCATACTAGCCTCCATACTGATCACTTGCCATAGGGTCGATCCCATCAGGTCATGACTATTACACCCATTTCACTCGCCGATTATTCAATCATGACTTGGTGGTAGAGCCTTCCTTTACATGGGCTTCCTAGTTAGTTCCTCGCTATCACTTGTTGCCCATGTTACGTTTTATGTAGGCTCGGGAGTCCTCTTTAGTCCCGCCATGTCATATGTGTTGAAGCTTCATTCTTCTTCTTCCTCACTATCATTTTTCTGGCTATTACCCTAGAGGCTCCCTGGTGTCATTAAGTTGTATTACTGCATTGCATATTGGCTACTTGTTTATCCTGGCCTTTAGCCGGCTTCATTTGGACTCGATTTTTAAGCCAACTTTTGACCTTGTCTATCTGTACAAGTTAACCATTGCATGCACTTAGCTATCGCGACTTGACACCCTTTTTACCCATGGATGGAACATTCCTCTGAGTATCGCCTACCAGTTTCCGCTACCTTGCATTGAGCATATGATCGTTCCAATCCCAGGAACTAGTGCATCTAACTTTTGATACTCGTTCTATCCATTGTACCAGAGTATTCTTTTATTCTTTTTCAGGCTTATTATATGAAAAATACAAAAAAAATCAAATATAACAAAAAGAGCGGGAACAGGATGTATCTTCGTTGTTTTGATGGCAGTACAGAGTCAGTTTGTCGCCCTTGAACAAAGCACATATACTTATATATATTTCCTACATTTGGGATGGTTTTAGTTTTTGACCTAGGTTCAGCCTTTACCATGTTTCACTTGTCAGTTCTCCCCCGGTTGGTTATCTCTTCCAATCATATGGAGAGTTTGTTCTGCCTCCTGCAAGACAGACTTATACAGTGTCACTTTTTACTGCCATGGTCATCACAGAGTCGTGCTTTTGTTCAAGGGAAGTCTAGCCTGAGTCGGCCATTCTGCGGTGTCTCTTGACTCATTATTCAGTCGGCCTTCCCGGTCTTGTCAGTATCATGTTCTATCACATCAGATGTTTTGATCTTCTGCTCGTGCTGGTTTGAGAAGGTCCCCATTGACTTCTTGCCGGCGGGTTTGTCTCTTATCGACTACGACACATTTCTCTGAGAGCAAACCTAGAGCCACACCCTGGGCCTATTTCCATCATTGATAGGTGACCTTGTGCTCAGCATTTGATCATCATCATGGGTCTTTGACTGAGTGGTTTCCCCTGTGTTCGACGTCAGCACACATTATCACACTTGGGATTCGTACAGTACCTTGATTTCCATTTGACCCTATCGGTGGATTTCTCACCTCTGTGTCAGCTTTCATTATTGGTTGGTTCAGAGGGTTTCTTCCGTGCGCTAGCTTCATCTTGTGCATGTCGAAAACGTACTTCGGTTTGGTTCCGTCACTCTACTTCGTCCGATTCCTTCCAAATCTTGGCCTGCGGGTTACACTCGCGCTGGACTGATGTGGGATGCCTTAATGCCTTCCTTCCAGCAGATCTTTTCCCATCGACTCCGACTCATTGCTCTGGGAATAAGGTCTAGAGTCTTTTTGTCGGTACCTTAGGGTTTGCAGTCATCAGTGGCAGACTCTTCGCTATCGACAGTGGGGATTCATCATTGCCTCCTGATTGGTAGATTCTTTCAAGTGTTCGACTTCAACTCATTCATTCGCACTTGTTAGATTGTACTGGGGCACCTTGACGCTCATTTGCATTATTGGTGGGTTGTCTCGCATTGGTTAACGGTATACATCATTGACCAGTAATCCAACGATTTCTCACATGGTCGACTTCAGCTCATTTATTCCCATTGTGTACAATTGTGCCATAGTGATCGGTGAAGACCTCGGGTTGCATCAGCATTTCTCGGTTCACTTTTGACAGTCCATTCAGTTTCTGCCAGTGATGTCGTCCACCCTTATATGTTGCAGTTCAGTACAGCAGCATCTTATATGTTGGCTCCCGAGTTGCGTGATTGTACTGTTTGTTCCACCTCTTATGATTTGGTACTTGGAGATTCGGTTACTTATATGATCAGGCATCCAGTTGCACCATTCTTGATCAGCTTTCTATATGTGATACTTGGACATTGATTCAGACTTATATTTCCGGGCCATGCTCAGATGATTCATTGTGTACTTTCAGTTCAGCTATACTTGTATACATTTTGGATCTATTATGTACTTTATATATGATGTATTTTTGACTGAGCATGGGTATGCCCGCCTCAGCATGAGTTGACTCTTTGTTTTCTTTCATGGGTTTTTGGCAGGCTGAAATCTGGTGAAGTCCTCTCTTGTCCTTGCGAAGTTCTTTCTATGTGCATAATACATTTCGGCCATCATGTACCCCTTCTGACCTCATATATTAGGGGGCATATGTTATAGCATCATTTTTCACCTTCATATGATTCATGATTTCTTTTATGGCTTTGGGCACCCATTCCTACAGACTTGGACAAAATTCACTAAAAAACAGTGTAAAAATCCCCATACGCGGTTATGCCCAGACTTTTTCACGTGTATACGCGAGTCCACATGTACTTTTCTGCGTATGCCATTAAAATTATTAAAAAATATATTAAAATTCCCTATTTTCGGGCTGGGTTGATGGTTACTCTGGTAGTTCAACCACCCTAGCACGTGGCCAACTGTTTCCAACTGATGAAACTACTTTGAGGTAGTATAAAAGCCCCTCATGTGCATGGCCTAAGGGAGAGAGAAATTATTGATATTATACTCTGTTGGAATCCTCTATCCAAGTCTGAATTCCCGTGCCTCCTGCACTTCCCAGTTAATTACAGGAAACCCTTGTTTCCTGGAGATGCTCATCTCTCTATATGTCATCTCGTATGCACCAGTTTGGAAGGAATCTTAGCGAGGCAAGGGTGGGACGGATCCATACAACGGTCTGCTCGAAGATCGTGGAAGGATTCAGGTGATCTCTCCACTCATTATTTCTGTACATGCTATTTATAATACAGAAGAACCATCTTGTTCCCGAAATATACGTGTTAGTGTCCGCTTGCATATGTGAGAATATTGTTATTTAAGCATTTATTATGGTTTATCTAATGTTGCACATGGATTTCACTAACATTTAAAGTAGATATATGTTGTACAACCAGTTCTTCGTGCTTTTTTCTTCTTGTCTTTCAGGTTAAGAAGGAAGAAGGGTTGCTGGGGTTTTGGACCCCGCGGGATCTGCTTCAACCGTAGGACCTACGGGTAAATTCCTCGATCTACTCTATTTAGTTTTTCATGAACATGTATGGTTGTGTGAGTCCTTCTTGAGTAGCATGCCCTGCTCTGTGGAGGTTGTAACCCAACAAACCTCTAGGGTGATTTTCCCCGAAACAATAACAATTGCAAAAATATTCATGAGAGAAATTTTCATACTCCGTGGAATATCTAAAATTATAATTTCATATAGGGATGCAAATTTTACATCTAATTTTTGGAAAGGGTTGTTTGAATATATGGGATCAAAGATAATTTTATGCAACCATCTCACAAAATAGAAGAAAATATAGTTCAATGACTTATAAATCAGCCTCTTCGAGGGGGAAACCTCCTTTACATTACATAAATGAACAATTATTGGATGTTACAATTGAAAAAACTTTCTTTCTATATATAGGAGTCCAATGGGTCACAATATAATCCTAGCCGACATAACAATAACAATGTAAGGTCACAACAATAACAATAGTGGGCTTCTATGGGGAACAATAATAACAATATGGGGACTACATGGGCACACCAATAACAATAAGGGGGGTATACTAACAATATCAATAAGGGGATACACTAGTATTATACGGACCTAGCATGCCCCTCTTCTTAAAACAAGTGTTGTCCTCAACGCTTGAGTATTTATGGATGCTTTTGTACAAAATTCTCATCCTACCATATCGAATCTTCAACAAGTTATTCCACTTGATGAGATACTCCGAAATTGATCGATTTTGTAGCTATCATGTTCTTGTTTCTATGACTGCCTTCAGGTTCCAATATCATTTTTCCTTCTTTGTCAAGTTCTGGAAATAATATTTGAACTGGGATCTTGTCACATATAACCTTCTTTCAACATGAAACATGGAAAACTGGGTGCACTCGAGAAGATGCGTGAAGCTCCAATTTTTATGCCATAGTACCAATATTTTGCAACACCTTGTAAGGACCATAATACTTTGGTGATAATTTATTATCCTTCTTAGCTTGCTTGAGGGACATTTGTTTGTATGTTTGTAACCTTAAAAATACTACATTTCCTACATCAAAACTTGTTTCGTTGCGATGTTTATTTTTCATGTTGTTTCATTTGATTCTGTGCCAAAATGAGGTTATCCTTTAAGAATTGGAGAACTTGTTGTTGATGCTTTATGTTTTCTTCCACTAATTTAACCTTAGAATTTTCTCTTAAAGATGATGTGATGGATGTTGGATGATATCCATAAAGTGCCATAAATGGGGTCAATTTTGTTGTGGTATGGAAGGAAGTGTTATACCACTGCTCAGCCAGAGCTAACAACTTGACCCATTGTGTCTGTTTATCAGATACAAAGCAACGACGATATCCTTCCAAAAATTTATTCACTATCTCATTTTTCCCATCAGATTGAGGATGATATGGTGAGCTATGAGCTAATTTAGTACCCAAACAAGAAAATAATTCCATCCAAAAATTTCCTATAAAATGGGATCTATGTCGCTTAAAATGATCTTTGGGTTTCCATGTAGCTTTTGAATTATTTCGATAAATGCAGAAGCAATTATATTTGCTTTAAATGGATGAGATAATGCACAAAAGTGTGCATACTTTGTAAGTCTGTCAACTACCACCATTATGACAGTCTTTCCTTCGGACTTAGGTAAACCTGTGATAAAATACATTAAGACCTCCTCCCAATGTTGACTTGGAATGGATAAAGGTTGTAACAAACCTGGGGTCTTAATTGTCTCAACTTTAGTACATTTTATCATCCTCATAATTATGTCCAAAAAAAAGGACCAATAAGATATTAGAGGATATGTTAAGGATATCTGCTAAGGAAAAATAGACTAAATGGGATGATTATTTGCACTTAGCAAAATTTTCTTACAATAATGGATATCGATCCTCCTTGAAAATGAGAAATTTTTTAGGTGATGTATGGAAGAAGATGTAAAGTAAACCTAAGATGGGATTATTATGAGGATATATTAGCATTGGGACCAAATATGTTAAAATAAATGGAATAAGTGGTCAAGTAGGTTAAACAAAATTTGAAAACATCCTAGGATCGTTAAAAGATCTATGAATACTTGAAAATAATTCAAAAGTAATTTAATGTGAGATATCATGTGTATTTAAAGGTTAAATCCAATAAAAGTATGCTCAGACTTGGTAATTTTTCCAAGTTATCACCTAGATATTATGGACCTTTTGAAGTGTTAGCCAGAATTAGACTTGTAGCCTATCAGCTAGCCTTGTCAGCATATATTAGAATTCATAATGTGTTTCATGTATCTTTGTTGAAAAAATATGTACATGACCCATCTCATGTAATTGATTGGAATGTTGTACAAGCATAACCACTATGAGAATTCCTAGAAGAACCATTGTGTATTCTAGAAAAGAGGGTAGCTACACTTTGGAATAGAGATAAATGGGATAACTTAATTTAATAGAAAAAATAGAAAAAATAGAGATAAATTATTTTCCATTTCCAAGAATTTTAGGATAGAATGAAGAACAAATTTTGTGTGGTAAAGCAACAGCTCTTAAAATCGAATTCTATTCATGATGTATTCTGGAAGTAGGACATAGTAACTTAACATAAATTATGAAATGCATATATATATATATATATATATATATATATATATATATATATATATATATACATGAGCACAGTTTCAGATGATACATAGATTAAAAATGTACTAAATTGAATTGGTTCATGTATAGAGTAACTGTTGTAATATATTATTGGGAAAAAATATAAAACAAGAAAATTATATAAACAAATAAATACTCGTATGTATATCTATAGTTGAAGGAAATATATAATACCCTTATATGAAAAGAGAAGAAAAACTGAAATAAGAACACTTCGAAAATTGTAACCAAATTGCAAATTTCGCAGTTTATTATTGTATACAAAATGACTACATAGAAAAAAATGAGGGCATGTATATGTAGAAAAATATAAATTACTATATCATTTAACCAAAATAATATCATACATAGTTTTGTAGCCTTTCTAAAAAATAAACTATTGTAAAATGTTAAATACAAGGAGAGGTATTTCCTCCTCAAAAGAAGAAATGCACTGAGCATAACTTTAGTTACTATGAGACATTGTCTTATTACATAATTAGGATTATAGCCTAGTGAAGGTAAACTAGTTTCAAGGGAACCATACCCCTTAAAAGGCTCCAAACAGGAAATAATTTATTAAATTATAACTCCAAAGGAAATAGTTTGAATACTTGTCTTCAGAAAGAGAGACTTTGTCCATCCGGGAATTAAGAGTTGGGATCTATGACTTGGTGGATGAGACAAATTAGTTGGAGATGAACCACAACAACTTGGAACTATTTAAATCTAATGTTATAGACGTATTTGATTTTCTTCCTGTAAAACCAGACATAAATAGAGTTAATGAATTTTATAAATAATTATGTAGAAGAAAACAATGAAAATCTAGTAATTTAATAAGTTTAATGTAAAGGGAAATTATAGTTAAAATACTTGAGAATTGTGAAACTTTATGCCTAACACATATCCTACATGATCCACGAAAATAGAATTTTATCCATGGCTTACAAAAATAAAGAGAGTTACTTGTGTAGGGAAAGATAACAAAAATAAACTATGTCATAATAAAACATGTCGATTGCACGGGAAATTGCATGATATTGTTCCAATCCTAAAGAAAACCAAGAGAATATATATATATGAAGCAACAAAGAGAATCATTATAAGGTTTTTCACATACACTCAGGAATGTGAGAAAAGTGTCAAACAACTACTATAAGTACTCAATATTTAGGATTTAAGGAAAATATCCCAAACCCAACCAATGTTATAACAATACTATTGAAAAATTAAGAAACTAACAAAATACCCAATTGGGAAATGAAAGAGAAATTAATAAATGATGACTGGTATTTTCAAACCTTATGATAACCCTTCATAAATTGATATAATATAAAAGAAAAAGGAACTTGTGAAGAAGAGATTTTATATGGCCATTTATTTTTATAAATAAATATTGCATTGGAAAAGAACAGTTATGAAAATGAAGAGTATAAACGCTAACATAGAGTGTGTTATAATAAAATTACAGAGAAGGTTATTGAAGCCATCCGACGTACCAGAACTCTATCGAGGGTTACAAAAAAACTAAAAAATAAAAATCCATTACTATTAAATTGAAAATATTGGGTCACAGATAAACCCAGGACCCTGAAATCAATAGGGTTTTTCCCAAATAATATTAATTGGAGAATACCCTAGAAGGGTTTGGAATCAATCATACAGGAAACCAATAAAATATACCGTAAAGAGATCATAAAATCCCTTATCATTTGCATAAAGAAGAAATAACAAGTCACTATAAAATTAGTGAACGGTGGTATGGCTCTACTCTACCATCGCTCTAACAAAAAAAAAAGGCGACCAAGAGGTATCAAATGTAAACTTAAATAGTGAATGGAGTATTACCTTAATAGTTATGACACATGCAAAATAGAGAATAATGCAGCCCTTGCGGCCATTTTTCTATTTCAAATTTGATGTAGAACAATACCCAAAACAAAAACGAAATTGCTACAGATTTTAAGTAGTAAATTTAAAAAAATATATAAAATAAGAACGAGAGGTTTTTTCCTACCCTGTGAGAACAAACCAAGAAAAATTCAAAAAAAT